>JAWRVZ010000013.1:5997500-6275000 GCA_037043235.1 Rhodeus uyekii
AGTCTGGATTAGGACGTACTGCGGTGTGTGAGGAGGTCTTGAAGCACACTGAGCTCTTTGTCAGAAGAGTGGATCTGTCCCAGAATGCACAGCTGTGTTCAGACCAGGAGGCCTTGGGTTACCGGCTGGGTTCTTGCAGGGCAGTGCAGATGCATCAAGTCAAAGGGCAGGGGGAGCTGGAGCACTTGGCCGACTAAAATATATACTATATTTAAAAATATGAAGCTTTAAGTATTTTTATTAACAAAATTTAAAGGATAATTAACTCAAACAGGAAAATTCTAGCTATTTACTTCCATTGTACAGGTTTAGAATGACATGAGTATTCCATTCAAGAGGATTTTTTTTTCTCTAAATCATTTTTATGGAAGTATTTTCATTTTAATTTTCCTTAAATTCCTGCATGTGTCGTTTCTCTGTGTAAACACATTGTTGTGATATGTGCATGCAAACGTGTTGAATTTTTATGGTTAAATCTTCAATATATTAACCATATTTCATTTCTTCTCTTCAAACAGCACTTACAGAATCCAGCCAATTTCCAGACGGCGGCCACAGAGCTGCTGGACTGGTGCGGAGACCCACGAGCCTTCCAGCGGCCCTTTGAGCAAAGCCTTATGGGATGCTTGACGGTAAGCCTGCAGCTGCTCAAGTCTTGTCCTCATGTCAGGGGCCAGTGATGAAGGTTAAAGCAACAGTCATGCTTCACATGTCCCTTAGCCCACCCACTCATCGCTCTCTGTTTCTCTTCTTCCCTCCTATAAACTCTTTTTATATATAAAAATATATATCCATCTCTATCTATCTGTATATGTCTATATACACACACATACACATACACATATATATATATATATATATATATATATATATATATATATATATATATATATATATATATACATATATATATACACACACACACACACATACACATACACATACACATATACATATACATATACATACACATGTATATGTGTATGTGTATGTGTGTGTGTGTGTATATATATATATATATATATATATATATATATATATATATATATATATATATATATATATATATATATATATATATATATATATAAAATCAATCTATATACAGTGGAGTTCACTTATCTCGACTCACGGTTAACTCCCCAATCCTATTATGTCAACGTTTTTGAAGTGGAACCGCCAAACTCCCTATTTGTCTTGGTATTTTCTTTTCGGTAATGTCGATTCCTTAATGTCGTCGAACACTAATATCTCGAGCACAAAAGAGTGACAAATTTGCCACCTCACATGGTTATCTCGTGTCTCATGAGCGAGCCTAGTTCACTGCACATGCGCTGAGTTTGCGTTGCACGTCGCTTTGTCAGTGACGTTTCTCTCACAGCGCCGCGCAGCACTCTCTGAAGTGAAGGCACATATCGTTCTTACGTGCTGAGCAGAGCGTGCGTCAGAACGAAAGCAGGTGTGTGTGTGTTTATCTAAGCCTCATACTTTGTTCTGTTGCTCTGGTAAATCTCTGCTGTTAGTTGGTGTACATATGCCTTTTTTTGTTAGCAAACATATACAGTGTATGTACGTTTTTATAGCATGCTGATCGCTTCATCAAACAAATCGCCATATTGGCTGTTGGTTATCTCAATCATCGGTTATCTCGATGCTTTTTTGCAACCCCCAAGGCCATCGAGATAACCGTATTTCACTGTATGTGTGTGTATGTATGTATGTGTATATATATGTATATGTGTGTGTGTGCTTAGATATATTTGGGCTGTGTGTGTGTGTGTGTGTGTGTGTGTGTGTGTGTGTGTGTGTGTGTGTGTGTGTGTGTGTGTGTGTGTGTGTGTGTGTGTGTGTGTGTGTGTATACACAGTAAGTTGAAAAGTAGCCCCCTGTCTCACATTCTCATGACAGTCATTGATTATGGCGCACTGCCAGTGTTTAGCACCTTCAGTTTGATTCAGGCATCCGGTCCAGGTGCTTTTCATGGGAGTACAGACATTTTCCATTGATTTCCTCTGGACTTATTTCAGTCCCACTCTGTGATCTGAATTCCTCAGATAATGGTTTGTTGGGGAGCTCTTGGAATATGTTTGACTTGATCTAGCTAGACTAGATCAGGAATTGTTACTGTTTTTCTTAAATAGCTGTTATATATCCTAGATAAAGACAATAAAGACAGACTTAATTGAAATATAATGTAATAAGAAAATCTGTATTAGTCCCTGATATTGGATGAAAAAGAATAACCTGAATAATATTCATACATTAGAAGATGCACAAGTACATTGTTCGTATTATTTGGGACACAGTTCTAGTTTAATCTTGACCTAATAGTTAGAGCCTTTGTAAGTAAATGACAACTTTTTGCCAACAACAATGTCATTATTAGTCTTTAAATACAGACCTGCCCTTTAAAACCCATAATTAATATTCCATTAAATGACTGTCTGATAAAAAAAAATTTTTTTCAATGTTATGAATTTTTAACCGCATGCTGTTGTTCACTGAATTAGGTTTTCAATTAATTAAAATAACTATTTCTTGAGCAAATCGGTATATTAGAATATTTTCTGAAGAACCATGTGATGCTGATAATTCCGCTTTGCCATCACAGGAATACATTTTCAAATATGTTCAAATGGAAAACAATTATTTTAAATTCTAATAATAGTTAACAATATTACCGTTTTTACTGTATTTTTGATAGAGAGAGAGAGAGAGAGAGAGAGATATTTCTTTCATAAACATTGAATCCAAAACTTTGACCAGTAGTGAACATTTTATTTCATAGCTTCACGCTGGTTTGGCATGATATCATTGTAACATGACATTAGCAATCAAAACAACCTGACTACATCACAAAATTCCAGGGCTTTCTGCTCCCAGCCTGACTACTGCCATTGAGATGAAGAAAAATGTTAACCGACAGCTCCAGATATTCCAGACCTCCTTGCTGCTGTACGGCTCTGACAGCCTGAGTTTGGTTCAGCCTCCCTCTCTGTAGTTAATGTCACGTGTGTACATGACAATGTGTCCCTAGACACCATCTTCACACAACACACACTCACTCCGAAAGGATGTGCAGTATGTTTGCGCTCTGTATATTATAATTAATTTGTCTGATGCGGCGTGGTCCCTCAGAGAGCAGCGGAGATGTTCTTCTCCCCAGGTGAGGATGTAGTGGTGAGGATTGTGGAGAGATGAAAGAACTAGGGAGATAAGAATGTTGGTTGACAGATGTGGACATGTCTTACACATTTCCCCTCAGGCAGCAGGTAGCTCTCTACTCTCTGCAGACCTACATATGGAGCTGTTCTTCCATTGTTTCCCAGCTGCACAATATCAGCACTCAGCCAAATGATAAATGACATCTCCAAACTGTCAGTAGCTTTAGCGATGACAACTATCTCTGCTGTTCCACTGTCTTTTCTTGTCAACCCCGGCATATCTGCAGTGCTACTTTTTTTTCTTGCGTATTATATTGCGTCACTGTTTGTGTGCACTCGGCCCTTTAGCAAAACCAAAGACATTTGCATGGCTCAGTGAGTCTATTTTTTTTTTCAGTTGAATTACTTAATATTTTAGGCCTACATTCTGAGAAGAGAGATTATGTGGAAAAGGCTTATGAGAGGATGCATTTCTAAACGGCAGTGGAATCTATACCAGCCCTCATGGCAGAACGCCTGGCTGCTGCGTTTGGCAAGTGCAGCTGCAGAAAGGAAATTAAAGTTTGGCAAGAGTGCAGAGAATCTGCCTTTCCAAAAATCCCCAAAAACTGGAGGACAAAAACGTCTCTAGGTTTTCAGTTTCATAGATGCCGTCCTAGAATCCCATTAAGCCATTATTTGACCATTAAATCACAAATGGAGATCTGTCAGTGCAGGTTTGATTTGTCGTTTTTGTTGCACCACCTTGGTAGCAGATGTATGACAATTTATGATTAAGAAGAGTCCTGTTTGCACCCGATGTGGAACATAAATTGCATGTCAAGCACTGAGTGTTAAGAATTGAGAAGGTTAGTAAGCGGATAAATGCAGCACACAGCTGCAGCAGTGTGATACATGAGTCATTAAAGATCATGCGCAGCCTCGTTTAGATTTTTCAGCAGATATTACTGAAGGTTGAATGCCTCTCGTTCTGTATTGGTTGTATCATTCTTGATGGATAGAATAATAGAGAGTCAAAGGGGAGATAAAGTGAAATTCTTCAAATTGAATGTTATTCAAAGCCATATTTAAATCCATAACTTAGCTGAAAGTAGACGCCTTAACCAGTGTAACCAGGGTTTATTTTTATTGGGAAATCTCATTTTCAGCTTGAAGTATTTAAGTGTCCCTGCTGTATCATTTTAAAGGAATATTTTACAAAACAATAATTTACTTAATATTGTGTTGCGCCAAACCTATATGACTTTTCTTTTGTGGAATATAAATTGACTTTTTGGCAGAATTACACTAAATGATGTGTAGTATTATAGCTTTAAAAAAATCATACTCCTGGTACATTACTTTTTTCTTTTCTTTGCAATTATTCATGCCATTATTTACCATAATGGTGGCGGTATCTTGAGATGGGCATAGTGGCAGGATGCACTCTCCACTAGTTTTCACCATGGTGATTTGAGGTTGTTATTAGGGCGTCCAACTGGGTGGTTGGTATTCAGCTTTATATAGGTCAGTATGGAAATGGGAGTGAATAATAATTTAAATCTTGCTCTGTCTGACTAGACCCCTTACAATCGTTCTAATCTTCCTCTCCGTTTTGACACCTCTGGTTCTTCCCACAAAGATTTTATATTATTTATGAAGACCTGGAATAAACAGTCACCATACAGTCTAATAGAGTAGCTTGGACATTCTGGCTAACTTCTCTTTTTGTCTTCTAAGAAAGTAAGTCATGCAGGTTTGGCACAATATGAGGGTGAGTAAATGATGGATGAACGCTCCCTTAAAGAGATTTCACAGGTAAAGCCTCGGTTGTGTATTCTGTGCGGTAGCGTTGTCACTTACCAGCTCTGTCTTACATGTGGCTTTAGAGTTTTATTTACACGCTTTTGAATTGTTCCGCGAAAGATCACAAGATGCTTTGAAAGAAGCTGGAGTTACGAGTTCAAGGGGCCAAGTACGGGCTGTGGTCTCTGCGGATCAGGGTATTCAGAGAACAAACAGAGACGTCTGCGCACCAGTCACACAGATCTCAGGGGAAAGCTCATCAATCGGGCCCTGCAAATATCAACACAGTCTTAACACTATTCTGCATCTGTGGAGGTGGCTGTTTTATCTTTGAATACATTATTCATGCACATATATAAATATTTGATATGATTGCACTAAAAAAGGGAAATTGCTCTTTTATGAGTAGTTTTTGGAGAGATATTTGGTGTACAAGGAAGAGGGAGGTGGTAGCCGGGTGATGCGAGTATACCGCTGGTTCTCGCCTCTCTCATGGGAGTCTGGGGTAGAATTTCAAGGAAGCTTAATTGCACGTAGCTCATGTAGACTATTGAAAAATTCAATAGCCTTAATGCTAAAGAAAGTGTTTAGAACATTTCATCTTGATTTTCCTTCAGATGTGACTTCAGCTCTCTTGTGGATGCAAATAATGGACACGCGCATGCAGACAAACCCACATGAGTACACAAAGACCCGTTTTAACTCTCACGTGGTCTCCTTTCACAGGTCGTAAGCCGTGTGGCGGCGCAGCAGGGTTTCGACTTGGACCTCGGCTATCGGCTCCTGGCCGTATGTGCGGCAAACCGCGACAAGTTCACTCCAAAGTCGGCAGGTGAGACCCTCTCCTCTCTTGCACAGTTTCTTCTCACTCATCATTGCTAATAAAAGCCAGAGACACTCTGCCTGTAATGAATCCACATTTCTCATTTAGCGATGTGACAGGAAATCTTTTAATTGCGGCATTATGCAATCACAGTGCACGGCCATGCATTAGCATCCTTTCACTTTCCTTTGTCCAACACTCCCCCATCTCCTCAAGACGTCACGAAACAATTTAACTTCAAGAGGTTGTCTTTGCCTGCCGATTTTACACGTGGAGTTCTCGGCATGCCAGAACCACCCCTGAATAATTCACCGATAAGCCACCAGAGTTCACTTTCCAACAATCATCCATCAGCAGAGCAGCATCGCTTTGTAATCAGCCCTGTTTGAAATCCTGACCTTCTCAGCCAAAGCTGAGTGTCCTGTTCTTGTACATTTGTCAAAGTGAATTGCGGACGGGCATCAGCCAAACAGAGATAGATGGCCGGCAAATGCTGAGGTTGAGGTGTGTGAGTGTACTTTATTTGAGAAAGGCCTGACACGGCTCGCTGTTCAGAATGAAGATAAACTGTCCATTTGAACCATGGTTACTGTAGGACACTTTGGGCTTTCAAAAAAAATTGTTTCTGGGTGTTTTTTTTTTTTTTTTTTTTAGATAACTGCACAATAATTGTATTAGTTCATTATTATGAAATAGCTTTTAGTTTTATTTTTGATTTCCATTTTATTTTCATTTTTAGAAATGTTTTGCAATTTATATATTTCTATTTCTGGACTATTTCTATTTAGCTTTATTTTTTTATATCCATTTTAGTCATTTTAATTATTATCTAATATTTATATATTTATATTTATATTATATTATTAATTTATTTTATTTTTACTTTATTTACTGTCAGCTTGCAAGTAATTCATCTCGTTTTAATGTTTAGACATTTGTACTTGAAAACAAGTCAAAATACTTTTTACCATGTAGAGCTGTGACTGTGGCATTGTGATGGCTGAAATATTTATCATTTACAGTGATATATTAGATATTTCAATTCAAGCAGAGACATATATAGCAGTGGTGATAAAGAAATGACTGGAAGCAGATATGACTCAGACTCCCTCTCTCTCAGTGCATCATGGGGGCATCCATCTTACCTCTATCGTAAGGGCGTCTGCCGCCCCAGACACGCAGACGACAGTAGCAGAGCTCGGTCTCATAAACCCACTCTCCAACCCTCTCGTTTTCTGTCCCCCTTGATGCCACATACTCTTTCTCTTTTATCAGTCAACATCCTTCAAGGAAACGCACAGCGAAAGAGCAATTGGAAAAAAGAGAGAATAGAGATATGCACGTCAGGTCAGGGATTTGTCGAGAAAGTGCAGCCCCAGCAAAACCCAGTGACAGGCAGGATGGCGACAGAGGGGCGGCCACCCGACACCACACACTGGAGTTCAGCATGTCTGGCGCGCTCCGAGTCTTAGAGAAGTGAGACACTCCCACATTACACGATCAATGCAGAATCAGGCGGCCGTGGAGAGGCAGTCACTGGCTGCAGGATGAATCCGTCATGTTTTGCTGTCTCTGTGATATACAATGCAGCTGACACTTGCCTGTGAGGATGGCCAAAAGTCAACCGCTTGCACTCAGAATTACACTTTTATTTGCTTCTCGTAAAATAATTTTATCTACCTATAATGGATAAATGCCAGAAGATGTCTCGTAAGATAAATGTAATTCATATGTTTATGCTTTGAGTTCTTTTTAATGTTACATTTAAACTGTTATAGTGCTATAAAATGATCAGTTAGATTCCTTTGTTTTTGATATGTGATTTTTGGCAAATCAAACACACTTGAACCTTATTAGATGCTTGAAGTGTGCTTTTATTTTTATCAATGACAAAGGAAAATGAAAAAATCATCACTGCAAAACAAATCTTGATTGGTATGTTGGTCTTGTTTTCCAGGTACAATATAAATTTGCCAAAGCCAAATTGTGTAAAATAAGACACATACAGTATAATGTATTTTATTTTATATTCTATTATTATTATTATTATTATTATTAGTATTATTATATAAATTGTATATTTATATTAATATAAATATTTGTTAGTAAATATTAAGTATATATGTACAAAAGTTACAAATATAATTATATACAAATTGTAAATAATAATTTTTATATCAAAAATAATTACATAGGATTATAATGTAATATAGTATAATATAAATATATTATACATAATTGTTTATTATTGCCACATTTAAAATTAATTTCTTGTTTGAAGTGTAAACCTCATTGAATTTTGACAATTAATCCTTAATGTGGAAATGAAGCTGTCAGTAAAGTCCACTTTAATAATATAAAAAAGATAAACACTATTAATGTAACCATTTTAAAGAAAACGATTAGGTTTTGTTATACCTTTTGGAGAAAGGCGCTGCCGTCTTGCAATACTGTACATTGTGTAAGGTAAATAGATATACTGTAGTAGAGGATTGACAGGGAAAGTTAAAGACAGAGACAATTTATTAGTTATTCAAGTATTTATTATATTTGGGATCCAGTATATTTTGGTCACAGATGATGTACGTATTATTATATCGAATGAAAGTCTGTAAATTTAGTACATTTGTTATATGGGTGTTTTCTTTTCTTTCTTTTATTACTGCTTTTTCAGTGTAGTAGACAAAGTAAAGAAATGTTTTTGATTTTCACCTTCATGGTATCCCAAAGATTATTTTCATAACGTGACGCACAAAGTGATGTAAACAAACAACGTCGAACACAATATTATTCCTTTGGCATCTTATATCAGACATGTTTGCATTACACTGGCTCATTCACCAGTAGTGGTATGAAACATATATTTAATGTTCACCTGCGAATATAATTAGCTTACCTGCTGTTAACAGGACGTTCTACTGTTTCCGCTTGCGTCCACCTCACAACCTAAATGAATGCACAATGATAATGCAAGAGTGGCCCAGATCAGCCTCCTGACAGCAGATGGACTCGGACACGGTGGGCATCAGTGTACACCATAAATACAAACATACTAATAACATTGACAACAAAACATATAATCAGTGAAAAGTGATGAAAGTGTGTTTGGCATCTTCACCATCTGATTTTCATGAATGTGTCAGACGTAGTGTGTCTGCGTGTTTGTGAATGAAGTCTAGTCTGTCAGTGTGTGCTGGTTTGTGAGTGCTGACCTCTGTCAGCAGGATTATCTGGCAGTATTAATCTGTGATTATGGGACTTATCTGTCCACGGTGTGTTTTTGCATCTGTTTTTGTGTGCGCGCTCTTATTTAGTCTGATCTTCTCTGCTTATGTGCTACTGACAGACTTTTTAACCAGGCTTTGTTTGGCACCCCACTGCCAGTCCAATAAGATAATTTAGTCTAAAATCTCCCTCTTTAGAGCACACGGTTGTGTCTGTACCAAGAAACGTTAAATACATGGTCTGAGACGCTTTTATTGAGCATATGTTAATTATACACAGAATCACAATTGCTTTTGATAGTATTTCAACAGTGCTGTCAGTCACAACAATCTCCTCGCTTAGATCAAAATCCAGTTCTTTCCTCTGTATGTGTCATGCTGATATTTAATCGAGAGCAGGTTAGTTGAGAGACTGACAGCTAATTTGTTTGTCTATTAGGACATGTTTCTGACTCGCATACCCCTATTCAGAAAGCCTGCTATTATTTAAACTCTTTCCTGAAAAAAAGAAAAGTCAACTTCTCATCACGTTGTGCCTGCACACAGGAGCGGAGATAGTGTGCCATTGTTCAGAGTGAGATGTTGCGACAAGAAAATTGCAAGGTGTGTCTTCAATTGAAGTGTTTTTAAAGTCTGTTATTGAGCAGATTTAACATGAAGAGCAGAAGAATTTCAGAAAATTTCAGACAAAAATACTATATAATATATTTTATTTATATATATAATAAAATAAATATATACATTTTTACTTAAATATAATATAATTTATTTATATATGTATGTGTATGTGTGTGTGTGTGTGTGTGTATATATAACTTTGCAGTCACAGAAATAAATATCATCAAAATAGAAAGCAGTTTTTTTTAACCTATTTTACTATATTTTCTATCAAATAAAAGCAGCCTTGGTGAGCATAATGGACTTTACAAAACATTGAAAAATCTTACAGGCTCCAAACATTTTAACATTTAACATATATCACTTTTTTTCTTTTCTCTCATTCATTCATTCATCCATCAAGTTTAGTCAGTTTAGTTTTGTGACTAAAATGAGTTGGCCAATTTATTCACTCAACAATCTTACTGAATGTTGGTGCACTGCCCACTTTTAATCACATTTTTTTATTTTATTCACATTTATTTATTAAAGATTTAGTATGTTTTTTTTTTATTTACAGATTTAGTCATTTGATGCAGCTGCATATTAAAGTAAAGCTGACACATGTCTCTTTTCTGAGTAGCGGATGGGTAAAAATATTATTGGCCAACAGTCACACTGTGGGTTGAAACGAATCTCTCAATGCAATGGTGAGGAATGTTCCTGCTCTACATAGGAAGTATGTCAGCAGCTTGTAAATCAGCCCAGCTGGAAGGCACGTCAGGAGAGCAACCAATCCGCCATGTCGAGGGTGACGGATCGCTTTCCAGCACCCAGCCGTAATTCACATGTCATGTACACACATGGTTTACAGAGAAGACGCAAGCGCAAATATACAAGAAACTCAAGCCCGGGACCTCCCCGTTGGTTTGATATACCGCGAACACTGCCTACCTCGGTCTGCATACAGTTCTCACTTTATACTTCAGACATCCACTATGTCTTTGAGCTTTTAACTTAGTGGATCACAGTTGTCTTTATGTGTGTGCTCGTATCCAGGATCCAGAACAATTAGCAACTTAAGTGATTTGTCAGTTGAATTGTAATATTAAGAATTGTAATAATCTCCATAAAATCTTTTTTATTTTATTTCAAGAGTACTTGTTTTTTTGGATGCATTCACTTATTATAGGTTTTTCTTTTTGGCTGTTAATAAATATTTATTATCTGTAAAAAATTCTACCATTGTCAGGTGAGACACAAAGTTCATTTTGGACTCTGCTTGAATAAATGTTTCAATATATTCTTTTCTTTCATTCTGATGTAATCACTCTGCAACAGTTCGGTTACTTCTAGATGCTCTAGATTTGCTCATAATCTGTAGCGTCAATGCTTTATTATAGTGGATTTTTATATTGAAAAATTATAGGTATTTATCATAAGATTGCTCATTTTCACAACTCGAGAGAATGGCTGGAGTGATGTGTTTGTGTTGGTGGAGGGTTATGACTCACTGCTTTGCAGTAAAAGTTAAAGGAAGCTCGAGTTCCTGTTTGAGCCAGCTTTAGCTCTTCACCTCCTTTTTCATGTTGCCCGTAGCCATGACATCTCTCATTTTCTCTGAGTTATTTCATCCCCTTGTAGCTTGATATTAAAGGTATCTGTCACACGCAGCACTTCAATGCCGGCCGTGAGACAGTGTGCACACGGAGATCTTGATGCTTTGTGCTACATTGTAAGTCTTTGCGGCAACAATATGTTGGAACCTTTAATTTATTATTGCTAATTTGATGTCAGTGGACTTTATTACAGTGCTTTTTTTGCAGCGTCAACAAAAATCCTGCTGTGGATACAGCATTTTTTAGCAGATTAGGCGACGCTAATTCAAGGACTGAAGAACAGCTATGTATTAATTCATTAATAGACGCACACTATTGACAGCCCGGGGAAGTGCTGGATCTCTTTCTGATATCCAACACTTTTAGATGTGTGTAATTAACAGTGTTAGCAAGTGTCATGTTAGGCACTTAGCGTTAAAAGCTAACACAGTTTCCATTAATTTCACCCTCACATGACACTCAAGAGGGCCACCCACCAGCCCTGGGCTTAATTAGCGTGTGCGGTCTGATGGATTTATACATCGGTGTCATGTGATTAGCTCTCCAATGGACGGGATTCACACGCTTTGATAGCAGTAATCGCGGGGCTTCGAACACAGCTTTATCTGAATTGATCTGAGCTTGTTGTTTGTTCTCAGTCTTTCTCTGAATGATTTGGTCACGGGCCAAGATACAGCCCATCTGCTGTGATAGGCCCCGCCCCCCTCTTTGCAAATTTGAAATGTGAGCCCCCCCCCCCCACCCTCTGGCAAAGTGGCCGTCGCATTGCATGGGTGTGTGTGAGAGTGTGCGCATGCAAGCGTGTGTGTATGTGTGTGTGAATGTGTGGCTTCCATCAGATTCAAATGAGCGAGGGTTTTAGGCATGTGGACGTCACTTAAAACACCATAAATCTGAGGTGAGAGGACATTTGCTTCTTCCTCTGTTTCCTCCTTTTTTCTGCCCCTATGTCCCTCTCTCTTTCTCTCTCTTAACCCTTTTGAAACACAACGGTGCTTCCTGTTCATTTTGTGGTTTTGCACTGCAGACAGTTTACAGACTGTCATTGTGCGTTTGTGTGTGTGTGTGTGTCTGAAGTTTTCGAAGAGCTTAACCTGATTCCCCGCGGGCTACGTCTTGGAGCAGAGGAGCCAGGTATAGCAGGAGCCCATTAGCACAGAACTCCATCTGTGATTGGCTTTGCACTGGAAACCCAGAGACCGCTTCTGAATAATTGATGTGCATTGTGCAGTCGCTGGACAGTCGAAGAGAGAGAAAACAGAGAGAGCCCCAGACAATCAGCCCGAGATAGACAGAAAGCTTGTAGATTTCTCACGGGTTTGTCTTTGCCTGCTGGTAAAATCCAATTTTTTTTCTGTGCAATGAGAAGACTGCGATGAGAGCCCAATTTCGACTGTTGGTAAGTCATGTGACAGCCGGAGTGCATGCGGATGAGTTGCAGGCAGGTGTGTGTATGCGCAGGATCTAACTCGTAAAGAGTCCTGCACATGATAGAGTCGTAACAACTGATTGCGTTTGACCTAGTTCCCTCTCTCCTACACAAACGCTCACACATAGAGGGTCAGAGTGGGCTTGATTATCTCCAGGAGAAGAGCTGACCTACTTGAGGCACAGTGTTTTTGTCAGTCCTTTAGCGGTTTGATGTGAGCCTGGCGACAGCTTGGCTCCAGCCAGTTACATGAAGCAGCTCTTGCTCTTCACCGACTACTGATGGTGGCGAGTGCATGTTTGTTCTTTACGGGGTTGCAGATCATCGGATGAGAGGATCGTTTTTGCATTGCATTCGAGGTTCAATGGGCCGTAGGGGCGATTTGAAAGGGGAATGAACGTGGGAATTTCTGAAAGTGGGGGGATGTGTGCTTGCTGTGCCCCTGCTGTTTGTATATTTAGAAATCTGGCTTAATCTCTTGTGTTTCTACAGCACTGTCTGCGTCTAGGCACAGTCCCTAGATATTTATAGTGAGTAGTTGTTTCTTGTAACTGCTACAGGGCGGCAGTTAAAGCATCGTAAGGATAATATACTGCTGGAGAAAAGTCTACAGGTTCCTGTGAAGTTTTGTTAAAGCTCTCGGCCTCTGAGTGCATGCTGATGGGGAAATAAACAGCAGTTTGCTGTAATGAGGATCCTGCTGTTCATGTGTGAAACTTCCTCCTCAGTGGCGAGGAGCTTTTAATAGCCCGTTGCTCTTTGCCCATGTGTCATTTGTGTTTGGTGGAAATACTTTATTTAAACATGCAGATGTTGTGCTAATGTTTTGGCATGCAAATGTTTTACACAAGTTAATTTCGAACTATGCTAGTTTCTCGAGGCTAAGACAGTAAGACAGCTCTTTGGATTTCCATGTTTTTAGAAAGTGTACTTTTGATTGAGTTAGTATTCAGATTTTTAGAATGAATCCCAATAGATTAGAATTAGTAGAATGATTTGTCGAAAACCGACTTGAGTCGTTTGATGCTTTTTAATGTTTTCTCTTTCCTTCAGTGTAATGCCTTGATTGAAGTCCAGATATTATTTCCTCAAACATCTACATCACAATGTGAAATATTAGCATAATGGCCAGTCAAAGGCATACACAAACAAAAAAGACAAGGCTTCTGTGAATTGTAGTGTTGTTGTGGGTGTGAAATGAAAGCTGAATGAAATGTTTGTTTGGATTAAAAACCTGTTTAAGGTTAAGATTTATTTATAAAGGTGTAAAATCCAGAAGTCTGCTTGTGCACAGCGTATTTTACAAAGGACAGCTTCCTGAACCTAGGAGAACACAACGGCAGCTATATTTAAAAAAGGCTTGCAAAGTTTGGTTCTATCGATCAGCTTGATCCTTCACATTTTCGTAATCAAACTCGGGCTTGAATTTATACGATAAAGATGACAACATTATTAACTGTGTGTTTACAGTTGCTTAAAGCCTTGAAAGCTGAAGCTTCATTAATGGAAAGAGGCATTACATTTTCGACACGTGCTTCAGGTATTTGGCCAATCACAACGCACTGGGTTTGCTGTCCAATCAGAGCACTGAGCTTTTTGGAATGTAGAAATCAGCACATTTCAGGCAGACTGGGAATAGAGGTACTGCAATGTATTGATGTAAAAAAGCTATTTTTTTAGAACATTAAAGAATGTTAACTTATAATAAATAAAATAATGCACTTTTAAAATAGCATCGCGCGACCACTTTTAACGTCCTTTTTTTGCTAAATTTTCATGGCTTTGGTAACAAATGGTTTTAGGTTCAAACAAAACGCATTGTTTCATTCCACTGCTCTACTTTTCAATTGTTTTTCAATATCATCACTTTATGGATGGAGGTGTTTGACTGTTGCTCTTGCATCTTTAGTAGCATGTTGTGTATCCAGTGCCCGCTGACGGTTTTATTCTACAATCGTGGCTCTCAAGTTAAAATGATTTCAACTTTTAGAAAATGCATCTCTAGACCTTGCATTTTGTGTTAATGGCCCTTTGAGATGATAACAGGCTAAATTTTACAGCTTTAAGACTCTAGCTGTTGTTCAACTTAGTTTAAAGAAAAACATTATTTCCAGAATTATGTATATTATTAATAATAAAAAAGTATAACTATTTATGAAACATTTTGCTTTTGCTACCATTTTAATATTATGGGTAAAATCAATGTAAGCTGATATATTTCATCTTTGTAATAATTCCAGAGACATACCATTGTTCAAAAGTAATACTTTTATTCAGCATTAAAGATGCAAACAGATTATAGTGACAATCAAGACATTTATAATATTATAAAAGATTTCTGTTTCCAACAAATTACTGTGCTTTTAAACTTTCTATTCATCAAAGAAACCTGTGAAAGTATGATATTTCCACAGTAATATTAAGCCAGTTGTTTTCAACATTGATAATGAAGATTCAACACAACAACCGTTTTAACCATTTGTGCCTGAATTGTCTTGTCATAAGGACCTGTTTTAAAGTCCAAGAGAGATTTTCCATTAGTAATATTGGGTAGAGCCTATAGGAAACAATAGTGATGGTTGAGTAGCGATATTCTTGTTAATATGACTAATTTGATATTTAGACGTTTCCTCATACAGTGGCAAGTGTGTTAGTCGTATGAAGCATCATCAAAATTTGTACGGATTTATCATAACTGTAATTAAAATGTGTCATGAGCTATTCTATGGTGTATTTTTTTGACATATTTAGATTTTTAAATGTTGAAATGTCATTCAAATTCAAAAGAATCAAAAAATACTGTTTGTTAATGCTTTTAAATGCATCAATGTATAAATTGTATCAATGATATTGTGATGGAGCAAGACACGTATACAACTCTTTTGAGTTGCTTAGCTTGAAATTTCTGACAAATGTGCAAGCACCTGGAATATTTCAGCAAATACATTGATTTTAGATCATTTCTTCCTCTAAGATTAGAAGTCAGTTTAACTCACAGCAGATTAGAACAGAACAAGGGTCCCGTTAAGTCCCATCAATTCAACCAGGACATCAGCTCACCCATTGATGATGTCAACTCTGCTTACTAATACTATCTTGTCTTAATATTGCTTTGCCCCCTTGAGTAAAATGTTGAATTTGAACCCTACAGAAACCACCACCTGCAGGAGATGTCAGAGTGACACAGGTACTCTTCTGTGTTCTAGTATTGTTTGGCTTGTGAAACACATCTAGTGGAGTTTTCTCCCCCTCTCTCTCTCTGTCTCTCTCTCTCTCTCTCTCTCTCTCTCTCTCGCTCTCTCTCTTACACACACACTCTTTTCATAGTCACCCTGGGCATTCATTTTTTTGTTTTTGTTTTAAGTCATTTGTACTCAGTCACAGGAGATGAATCACGGTTACGTAGTAGACGCTTTTGATGTGCTTCCTTTGTTGCGTGTTGTGTATGTTGGGGGGGGTCATTGGCTTATGACTGAGCATCCATACCTGTTTCACAGACGCATGGGCTGCACTGTCATCTCAGATTATCCTGGGTTTTTCTCCCGTCAAATATTGCGTAGGCACAGTAGGTTTCCAGCCCTGGTTTTTTGCTTTTATCCAGACTGTGCAGCTCATTGAATAGGAATGACGTCCCATTTTGTGGTATTTTATGTTCAAAACCTAGCCTTCATCCATATGTCACTCACTTCTAGGGCTGCCCTGTCTTGTGTGCTGGTCTTTCTGTCAACTCTTCCCTGTTTCATCGCAGTCATTCATTCCCATTTTAGCTGAATCTGTTGCGACAATGCACTGTGCCGTGTGCTTCAAAATCCTTACCAATTCAAAAGAGCTTCAAGCTGTTTCGATTATCTCAAACAGACAGCAGAAAGACAGTGAGCGCGCATTGTGCGGATGTTACTGCACTGTAGGAAGCGCATTACAGCTGTCACTGACAGAAACAGACACCGACATGTGATCGTTTATTTATGTATTCAAATGGGAAATATCAGTTTCATCTGTTCAAGCAGCTCATTTGTGGTTGTGTTTGTGGAAATCTGTGCGAAGTGTTTTAATCTGCCAGTTTCTGACTGCTTTTCTGCGTGTGTGTTGTGTTGGTTACGTCACACGGTGTGAGCAGTAGTCACTTTGTGGGCTGTTAGCCTCAGTTAGGGGTTAATAACTCCTACGTGTGTGTGTGTGTGTGTGTGTGTGTGTGTGTGTGTGTGTGTAGACTGCACACACTCTGGTTCAACCCTGGCCTTAATTAATATGTGAGCCTCTTGTACATGAGGATCTGCCCTGTGTCATTAGCTAATAGTAGTGCAGTGCTTGAGCACATGGCTGCTGTCCTGCTGGCCATTGAGCGCTAAGGGAAGACTGTTTTACAGACCTCGGCAGTACATTTTTACGTTTTAGAATGTCCCTCATAGTGGGCCTAGACAGCATTTCTTGCAATTTTTCACCTTTTTCAGCAGTAATTAATTTTGCTGAATTTATTTCTTTGTAAACCTGGAAAATTGCACTTAGTAGTGCTGACAGTACTATGGTCTTATGTATTGCAGGAAGCATGCAACATTATTAATTACTGAGCATGTAATTAACAAGGAATGTTTAGATCTTTTTTTTTTCTTTTTTTTTGCGGAATCCTGTAAATACTTATCAGGCAGTAAAGAGAAGATATGACTTAAACAGTCATTTAAAAAAAGGTTAAACTTAATTTTTCTCTCTCTCTTTTTGTGTACCCATCACAAGTGTGCATTTTTCTGGCTTGTGTGTGGCGGTATTACTCAAATCTCTCTATGAAGACTGTTGGGAAGTTCTCCTTTAAGCTGCTTACACTCACTGGGAAGACTGTATTAACAGATTGAAGTATTTAGGAAGAGGAAGTTTAAAAAAAATTAGGCTGAGGGTCCCAGTATTTTCAAATGAACTGATTAACTGCGATTTAAGCTACGATTTATAATCATACTTGCATCGAAGGTCATACTTCATAATTCTTTTTGTTGCATGAAAGTGTAATGATTGCATAACTGATACTTTTTTGTCATTCTAGTTAGCAGTAAAAATATCTCTTAATTTTCTGTACAGTGTTCTCCGTTACCCATGGGCAGCATTTGTTGTTGGATTTGTTTTATTGCTTTTATAGGTCAGGCAAGGTGATGGTCTCAGTGAGGTGAGGATGAAGGGCAGACATAGTATGGCAATGTAGACAGTGGGGTTGCTTATTTTCACTGAGGGGAACAGGAAGGTCAGTCAGCGTGTCTGCCAATTCACTGTGGCATCAGTCTGATACTCTCAGAGGCTCGGATTGAGGGAGAGGGTGAGAGAAAACATGTCTGAGGATGTTAGAAAATATCGCTTTGAGATTAATTCCAGCCAAATTTACTTTATAGATGTACTCATTGGGTTTGAAATCTTCCCTCTTTCCAAAGCTGCACTAGTTAAATATCCAGTGCATTCTGCGAATGAGAATTGGGCAGGACATAGATTGTGTAATTCCTTGACTTTTGGCTAGAAATCTGATATTTGTCTTCACCAAGCATTAGTTCCATTCCTATTGAGCTGCTTACCTAGCATTTTAAAGCATTGTGGATTTAAAGTATAATTTAAAGCAATCATGTTCTGCCTTTGAAGATATACCATTTTGTCAAAATTAAGGCAAGCATACATCCTTAATAGAGAAGGTAATCCTTAAATGTATTGCCACAAACTCAGTGAAAAAAATCCAACAAGATGAATGAAATTAGAGAAATGTTAATCGTAAATATGCTTCTATTCCATTCAAAACCAAAGTTTATCGATAAAATAGTATGTAAAACATAAAATACTGTAACACTTTAGTTTAGGGTCCAATTCTCAGAATTAATGGATATTGGCTGTTTATTAGTACTTATAAAGCACATATTAATGCCATATTTTGGATGACATTATTCTACATTCCTAATCGTAACCTATTTCTACCCAATACCTAAACTTAACTATTAATAAGCAGTAATTATGAAACACATTTTTTTGGAAAAAGTCATTGTTAATAGTGAGAACTGGACACTAATCTAAAGTGTGACCAATCATACTTTGTTAGACCTTGCGTGTACAGTGCATGCTTTTGCATATTCAATTTTTAGCTTTTCAACATGCTAATGTAAAACTCAATCAGTAGCAAGTTGAGCATTTGTGCAGGATGCTTCTCTTTTTTTTTTTTTTATAGGTGTGCTACCTATATAGAGTGTCCAAATCAGTCACTTATGAGGTTCCATTTCAATTAGGATGCTGTCTATGTAAGTAGTCGGACAGCATGGCAACAGACCCGTTGATTAAACGGTAAAGATTCTGCCTGATTTTGTCCATTTTGACCCAACTAAGGTTTGTTCTAACCTCTATTTACTGACATCCACGTTTTATTAGCAACACCTTGATCAATAAGATCATAATTTAATCCAGTAAAACTGGGCAAGTAATTAGAGCTTGGCCGAGATGAAATTCTGGCAAAGATTAAGCAGCCAATCTTAGAAGAAATGATGGGCAAGCATTCCTGGGGCGGCCTCAGAGGCGATTTGGGTAACCTGGGGTGACCTGGCCTCCCTACACACCGGATCATGTGGGGATTTACCCTGGTCAGTTATTCAAAGCTCACTAAACCTGCTTGGAGAGACTCTTCTCTAGACAATGAGCAGACAGGGAGGGGGGTTGGTTCGGGTTGGTTTGTGTAGTGTCTGTCTCCCTGCTCTGTTTTGCCAGAAGTCTGTAGAGCCACAGGCTGTTGTCCCCTCAGTAAGATGGTTTCTGCTGCAGTCTGGCACCTTTAGGAATAGCATAACATGTGTAATATGAGATATATCACAGATCTTACATTTCTTCCAAATGTGGCTTTCTGCTCACTTGGAGTGCTGCTTTTTTAAAAGAGTGACAAAAATATCTAGCCACTACAATTATTATTGGTCTAACTTAGGATTGCTGTGATTTCAAAGAGAGGTAATATTGATGTATTTTTTTCTCTCTAAACAATGTCCTATAAATTAGAATAGGAGGTACATGCATACACACGCATATATATGCGTGGGTGTTTGTGTGTGTGTTTGTGTGTGTATGTATATATTTCCACACATATTTTATACACACATTTTTAGTGTTTTATGATGATATAATGTGACACTGTAACCCATTAATTTGTAAGCACTGTTAATGTCTTAGTTCTCACTCTGAAATGACTTTTTACACCGTGTTTAACAACAGTTGTTGCAGTTGCCGTGTTGTGGTGATAAATGGCACACAAAGTATGTTAAGTCTCAGAGTGTATTAGAGTCTGGCTGGTGTAAGCAAACCTCAATTTTAACGTCTGGCATGGCTTTCTGAGAGCTGTGCTCTATGTCGGTACTCGTCTCTTCCTGCTGGGATCTCTGCCTAGTGCACACCGCTGTGAGCCAGCCCTGCCACCATAATGCCCGCTGACATAGACCCAACACACAGCCATGCCACCGAAATGGCCATTGCCACAGACCCAGCACAGAGCTACAGTAGCCTACTGCCAACTTAACACTCAACACAACCCTTTCTGGAGCAGGTGTCTGGCAATGTGAGCAGGACTAAATGAGGGAAGAGAGACAGATGAAAGGAAAACGGAGACTGAGAGAGGCGTTTTAATACAGGGAATGAAAGAGAAATGTGATTAATGCTGATTTACTGGTGAGTAGGGATGCTTGATATCATTTGTTAGAGAAACTTTTTTTCACTGCTGCTATTTGTTAATGTTGTAATGTACAGTGAGACGTATGATTTGATTTGTTTAACATAAAAGACTTCACACAAGTATAAATTATATTTAAGTAATGAAATATAAATAATAAAACCTGCTTTTCTCCATATCCTGGATGTTGTCTACTTGCATAACAGGATCTTCAAATACATTTTTGTTAGTCTTCTGCTGCCAATGTCTAATTTGCTAAAGTTTCAATAGTATGTGAGCTCAATTTTGTACCGAAATCAGTGCATCCCTGCTAATGAGAGAGTGAATCTGCATTAATATGACAACACAGTGGGTAGTGGTGGAGGCAGTGATGTTTGCGCTAGGATCTGTGTAGCTGTATTCAGCTAGGTGAGAGGGATATTGTGCGCTGCCGGAAGGTGCCGTGTTGATTAGGTTGTTTTTCCATGAGTTTACTGGTTGAATTGCAGGCAGGAGAGCTCTAGTCTTTGTTACTTGTGGGAGGCATGCTAGGCGGGGAACATCAGTTGAAAATTGGCAGGCGGCGTCTGGCTGTAACCTGTCATATGAGCTCTAAGTTGGTCTTTTGTGAGAAAATAGCAGTTGCCAGCATGCAGAGGTAGTGATTTAGCTGGCCGATAAGCTCTCTGTAATGGCAGGGTAGAATAATTCTCATTGAAGTAGGTGGGTGATTCCAGCCTCCCGCTCCATTCCTGCTGGGACGGCTTTCACGCCTGTCGCAGAGAGGTGAGAAGTGTTCTCTTTGAAACAGACCCCTTTGATATATTTACACAAACGCGATTTTCTCACTGTAATTGTGTGTTTGAACTCGGGATAGGGAAAGTGCGTCAGGTGCCGCTGGGATATTGAATAACTTAAAGCCGTTTCTTGGAAGAACTCCAGTTAGGATTCAGTAATGCAATAAGGGTCCTTGAATTTTGTTCTGAAATTATTAACACAGGCATTAAATGACTAATGTCACCCTTTTACAAATGAACATTGTCATTTACTCAATTACTTTGGTTCCTCGTGTTCTTCCAAACCTGATTGACTTTGTCTTCCTTAGACCAAAAAGGGAAGGTGTTAACTTTGTGTGAGGAACATTTTCAAATAGTAAGTCATGAAATTACCAAAAAAGTACAAATAAATTAGTGTATCTATGGTAAGTGTATGGTTTCTGTAACCTTAACCCAAATTACCACTTTATTTTCACTTTGCACTATTTTAGATGACTGGTCGAGTAAAAGAATTTTTAGGTGAACTATCTCTAAAGTGCAATCTGTGGTAAATAAGACTGAGTTGTGTGTGTGTGTGTGGTGTTGTTCTTCGGGAGCTTGTGTGCTCGTTTACATTCCCCCAGAAATAAAGGCGCTGGAGACAGCTGAGCAGTCTTCATAGTCATTACTGGCTGATCGATTTAGAGAGGAAAGAGCCAAGACAGACGTCTGTCTCTCTGCACCAGACTCAGAGAGAGAGAGAGAGAGACATTTTGGACTCTTGACACCACCCTCTCTGTTCAAATAGCCGTAGCTGTTTTTTTTAAAACTCATCTACTGTCTGTGAAGTAGATTTAGAGAAGAAAGAGGGGTATTGTTCCATGTATGAACTCATCTTAGGGGAAAGAGAATATTTTATATGGTACCTTGCAGAATCTGTTTGATGGCAAAGGAAGACTAGAGGTGCAGCACCACTGAAACAGTTCCTGGCTTTTGTTCTTGTTCTGTCAGCGTGTGATTCATTTTTTTATTTTTAGAGAGATTTTTTTTCCCTACATGTTCTCTATTGCAACTCTGAGTCATTTAATGAAACGGGTACCTTTTTGGGGTTGGAATGGTGATTTCAAGTACATTTGTATGATTTTAAATATTCTTTCAGACAAAGAATGTCTTCAAGTGCTAATAAATTGCATTGTACCACCTCCAGTTAGATATGCTGAACTTGTCACATAGGGAATGTGATGAGGTGGAACATTTAAAATGAAAAAGAACTGTTCTCGCTGCATGTCCTCCATACAAAAATGCTAAATAATCGCATGAAACATGTTTTAATGATTCATTTTTAACATTACGTCTTACGTCTATAAAACACTTCATAGCAGTTGTTTGTGTTTGGTGCACTTGATCAGATGTGGACACAAATGGTACTCTTGTCATGGAATGACTCAGCTAGTAGTGAGTATCTATCTAAATAGTGTCAGTTGGAAAGTATGAGGACCGTTTGCATGAAGAGCACTTAAATGCAGCACTACTGTTTCAGCCGTATGCGGCATGTAGAATCGATTAGACCAGAATCTGGCTACGTGCCAGCAGCTGCCATCCCGAACCGACTCCATCACCATGGTGAGAGGCTTGTTTTGTCACCCCTCTCAGGAGTATCGTGCTGCCAGGACACATAACAGGCATGATTCACCAACCTCAGCAGTGATTCTCATCTCCCATTTCTCGCTCTTTCTCTCCTCGTCCTTCGTCATCCCCCCTTCACGAGAGGGTAAGACAGGTCTTCTGTAGTAGGATCACTGCTTAAAGTGCACTGCAGATGAAAAGCATATGATCCTATGAGAAGCACACTGACAAGCTATTATAAAGGATCCCAAGCATGCTTGTACCTGTACTGTGATTGTAGTGACCTCTAGTGTTAAAGATGTGAATTAAGATATTGTAGCGCTTTTGGCACCATTATAACCATTGCTTTTACTGGAGCAGAGACTTTTGAACTATCCCATTATCTTAAAAATATGGAATAAAAAAAAAACACCTCATTACGGAGAGATGTGTATTTGATAATATTTTTCTAACTGATCAGCCTTATGATTTACACTAAAACTGGCAAAAATATCCATAGACTTAGATTAACGGAGGAAGCAGATGACCTTGTTGGATTTGGATCACCAAGAAGACCCTAACAACGTCAATGCAACTCACTGAACAGCCACATACACACTGTAAAGTTTCAGGAGTGACAACACATTTAAATGGGGGAGTGAGAACCCCTAAATGTTCATTTCGTGTGTGTACGGAACACTGTGGTAACCGTAGCAGCATTCTGACGTTTTGCATGTTTGGTATTCGCTATACTGAAATATTATCGTGACAAAAAACTCATTACATTTAATTTTTACTAAAGTGTAGTCGATGGAGACATCGTGTTTTGCTTATGTTTGGAAAGGATGCTGCACAGTGCGCTCCAGCAGTGTTGCCATGTCCACTTATTAGAAATGTTTTGGGGCTTTTAGTTTAAGTTTGGCTCATAAAGCGATTAAGTTTACAGGGTTATTAAAGCGAGCAATGATCTGGCAACACAAATTAGTCAAGGCTCATACCACTTTCCCTGTTGTTAAGTTCCGCCGCACATAAAGAAGAGAGAAACATCTCTGATGCATGTCAAAATATGTCATTAACAACTAGTTGTTCAGTTCGGTTCCGTACACACTGCAGATAATTGCATTTTTTTGGAGTTAATTCAGTCGTCAAATACGGTTGTCACTCCCGTAAATTACTGAACTGTGTGTGCACATAGCAAGATTAAGTATTAAAACAACCGAATTTAGCTGCATTGTTTTTGTGGCCAGAAACTATACAGCATCATGGTGATGTGTTTTCTCCTGCTAAATAGCAATCTGAAGATAAAATAAGGAAGATTGCTATTCAGCTAAAAGGTGATTTGTCTCTCTGCCAAAGATCCTTCTTGATCTCTCTTTGTCTTTCTTTGTCTCAATTTCTCCAGCACTCCTGTCGTCCTGGTGCGAGGAGCTGGGACGGCTGCTCTTGTTGCGACATCAGAAGAATCGTCAGAGTGATCCACAGGGCAAAGTGCCCTTGCAACCGCCCATGAACTCTATGAAGCCCTCGCTCTCACATGGGTCAGTACCCAGACAAAATTCTGCTCTAACCCGATGCTCAGTGATGCTGTTCTAAACACTGTTTAAAACTCTCAGTACTCTCACCCCTTCTGCTTTCCCAGAACTTCCTCTCGAAATGGAGGCCTAGTGCATTCATCCAGCAAAGAATTGTTTGGTTTTTTTGTGATCTAGGCTTTTCCAAGAAGCTAATGGCCAAGCTTTCAATAACAGCCATGTAAACATTATGACATCACTACAAAGCTGTGCTGATGAAATTTGTTCTCGCAACGTTCCAACGAACGGCAGTTAAAAACATAACGTAACATTACAGTCTAGGTATGTCATCTGGAGATTTATAGATTGCCAGAGAAAATATTTCTGTGCTGGAGAGGGTTTGAGACTGAGGAAATTCACAAGCTTAGTGATGTTTTACAAAACATTTTGTGCTCTAGGGCTGGTGATTGGCCTCTTTTGCAAACATTACAGCTTCATTTTCAAGGAAAAACAAAGGTTCTATAGTCAGGAGGGAGCGTTTTCTCTATCGGGCTGTGTCGGACTCTTTCTCAATGTGTTTTTGATGCCTCTGATCTCACATTACTGTTTGAACACTGTTTTGTAGTGATGGGTCCTTTCCATATGACAGCGTTCCCTGGCAACAAAACACTAACCAGGCCCCGGGCTCGCTGTCAGTGGTTACAACGGTGTGGGGAGTTACCAATACGTCACAAAGTCAGGTGAGTCACACATATTGTGTCACTGAATGAAAACAGTTACATTGTTAATGATAACATTGATCTTTTAACTAATGCTGCTTTTGATCTAGGTATTGGGTAACCCCATGGCCAATACCAACAATCCCATGAACCCTGGAGGCAATGCACTAGGGTCGGGTATGTCAGCCAACAACCCAGGGATCAACTCACCTCAGTTCCCTGGCCAACAACAACAGTTTTCAGCCAAAGGGGGATCCAACCAGGCCTACATGCAGCAAAGCATGTATGGGCGTCCAGGGCACCCGGGGGGAGGCGGCTTTGGTGCAAGGTAATGTTTCAAGACGTTTCAAACATTAGGCCGTTCCAGACAGGATGATGGGAAGTTGTTTGACAGAGTTGCCTTGCATCACTCTGGGAGATTCAATAAGCTATAGAAGTCTCTCCCATTAATGATACTTGACACACGGTTTTAAAGCCAAGCCAACACTCGGTTAAAGGATGTTTTTCTCAAAATGGGATGATATCACCTTGTTGTTCCAAGTGCAAATCCAGGAAAGATTTACGTGGTGTTTCATTCTAATAAAAAAGACATTTCGTCAGCTGTGATTATATACGTTTATGTGATATGTGTTCCGTCTGCTCAGTTACCCGGGCGGGCCGAATGCGCCAGGTGGTATAGGCATGCCCCCTCATACACGACCACCTTCTGATTTCACCCAACCTGCTGCTGCTGCCGCGGCCGCCGCTGTTGCGGCCGCAGCCGCCACGGCAACAGCCACTGCCACAGCAACTGTAGCTGCCCTGCAAGAGACCAACAAAGACATGAACCAGTACAACCAGGTTGGTCTCTCTTTCTGGTTTTGGCTTCTTTCACTACTCTGGAGTCTACTTATTCATCTGGCCACTGGCCTTCTCCACAGGTCTGCTCCTCTTTCCAGATGGGGCCGACGCAAGGCTACAACAGCCAGTTCATGAACCAGCCAGGGCCCCGTGGCCCCCCATCCATGGCAGGAGGCATGAATCCAGCTGGTATGGGGGGTGGCATGAATAGCTCCAACATGAGCGGCCCACCGATGGGAATGAACCAGCCAAGAGGCCCAGGGATGGGACCCTTCGGTGGCCACGGGCAAAGAATGCCCCAACAGGGTTACCCTGGACCCAGACCTCAGTCTATGCCCATGCAGGGCACTAAGAGGCCCTATCCAGGAGAGGCAAGACCATCATTGGTTCAAGTGAACTTTAAGCAGATTTTCTTTATTCACTATTTCTCTTGAACTAATTGTTTTTTGTTTTGTTTTTTTCACAGCCTAATTACGGAGGCCAGCAGTTTGGACCCAATGGCCAGTTTCCTAACCAGCAAGGGCAGTACCCTAACCCAAACGCTCCTAGAGCTCTTCCATCACCCAATTACCCTGGGCAGAGGATGCCAGGCCAACAGAGCTCTGGCCAGTACCCCCCTACAGGGGTAGCCATGGGCCAATACTATAAGGTAAATTCCTATTGGTTTATTGAAGAATTTTTTTAATTCAGCTGATTCTTCAGCTGATTTTTTTTAAAGACACATTCTGTTTAAATTTGCGATGAAAGAAACTAGTGGCAGATGATCTTTGATTTGTGATGTACATCTGAGTATTGAAAAACAGATTATTGAAAAAGAAAGAATGTAGTGTGGGAAATTGGTTCTATTCGTCCAGTTGTTGGTTAGATTTTGAGATGTGGATGAGATTAGATTTGAGTGTTTTGCACTCAAAAGTGATTGTGAGTTTGCATTCGATACTAAGAAAGGGTGGAGAAATTTACTGGTGTAAATGATCTGAGAAGTTTGGCGCAAATCACCAGAGAGATATTTTTATTGGAAGATTGAGTTGATTATAGGGTATATCTTTTTATCAAAGATATACTTTAAAAATATTATTTAAGATTTAATATGAATATCTTTTATTATGGTTTTGCTCTGAAAACTGTGGAAATGTTTTAATACTGTTGTTTGCCTGACTGTTCAAATTTATTTTTGAATAGCAGCTATCTTGCTTGCATGATTTTAATACTTTACGCTCTTTCCTGTTTCAGCAAGAGCCGTTTAATGGTCAGAACACCAATTTCTCTGGAGGTGGTTATGGTTACAATCAAGGAAATGGGGTAGGTGGTGAAACTATTTTGGATTTTCTTTTGTGTGTTTACATATACAAATGTGTATTATGTAATGTGTACAGATCTGCTCTTAATTTAGCGATTTGTATTTAGTAATTGTGTGTCTCTTTGGCTAAAGCCTCCTCGGCAGGTGGTGAACTATCCACACTCACCGGTTCCTGGGAACCCCACGCCGCCCATGACTCCAGGAAGTAGTATCCCTCCATACTTGTCACCTAATCAGGATGTCAAGCCCCCGTTTCCTCCAGACATGAAGCCAAGCATGACATCTCTGCCTCCGCCTCCAAGTGAGTCCCGCAAAGAAAGCACACGCACAACCATTATATCGCATTGATCTCCAATCTGTCTGTATTACAAGCTCGGTCACAGTCTATCAAAAATAAACTCCTGAGAACCCTTTGATCCACCACCTGCAGCTGAGTAGAGAAAAAGTCCCATTGCACATTTGTCTGAGATTCATGCATTTTTCACATCCACTCAGAGCTCATTCATAATAAATGTGCTCCGGTGGGAAAGGGTGAAACTAGGTGAAGAGAAAACCAAACTTGAAAGCATTGATACTGTAGTCTACATGGAAGACTGAATCCATCTAATCTCGATATTTATTTCCATAGCCAACCCCAATGAGGAGCTTCGCCTGACGTTCCCCGTGAGGGACGGAGTGGTGCTTGAGCCCTTCAGATTAGAGCACAACCTGGCCGTCAGTAACCACGTCTTCCATCTGCGGCCCTCCGTCCACCAGACACTCGTGTGGAGGTACGTGATGTGTGCATGTTACTGCCATAAACTGTGCAGGCTCTTCCCAATAACAACATTTTTTAAGCATATTTCTGTCATTTACAAACCCTCATGTTGTTCCAAACCCGTATGATTTCTATCTGCCATGGAACACAAAGGAAGAAGTTTAGAAGATCATTCAGGCTGCTCTTTTCGATACAATACAGATTTAAATTTTGGTCCTTTACTCAAAGCTATCATATAACTTCAAACCATCTAATGCTGATTAAAAGTTTGGGGTTGGAAAGTTTGGTTTTGAAAAGTCTCTCAAACTTTGATCACAAATATAGTAAAAACTTGAAATATTATTACAATTAAAATAAGTTTTTTGTTTTTAATATATTTTGAAATATAATTTGTGATCATTTATTGTGTGTAGGGGAATTTACAGTTAAGACCCGAGGACCAGTTATGTTGAATGAAGAGCAGGAGTCAGAAGTGCAGTCAATAGAAGAAATTTTAGTGAAGTTTAGTTTGCAGTTTCATCAGCAGAAGCTTCAGGTCTCACAAGGAGTTCGCAGGCCGCCCCACTTACAATAACATTGTTACAGCAATTATACTCTAACAGAGGGTGCTAACTACGTCAATGATGACTGTTAAACGATTCTGATTGGCTAAGAAAGAAAGGTAAACAAAACTAGTAATTTTCCACACAAGAGCTGACAGTCTGAAGCATATCTTTGTTGATCACATGGTTGACGGGTTAGTGAACTTCCATGTGACTTTTTGAGAACAAGTCATTCCGTCTTCTTATGGTACCAGTTAATCACCTCACCCATACAGATCATATTAACACACACAGATACACAGCTTTTCCAAGGCTGAACTCGGCTCAGGCATCAACTCTCAATAGAAAGACTACCCAAAACATTCTGATAACATGTCCTATCTGTTGAGAAGTGCTGACAATATTCATCCTTACTCTATGGAAAAATACAGAAAAGTAAAGAAAGGCTTTAACTAATAAAAATCTCTAACTTGATTATAAATCACTCTTTACAAATCATTCAAATAGGAAAAAGGAAAAGAACTTTTGAAAATAAGACAAAGAAAAGAATATAGGTACAAATAAGAAAATGTTATATATATATATATATATATATATATATATATATATATATACACACACACATACATACATAATAAGAAATATATACAAGCGGCAATGGATTTCCGAATCATCTCTATAATGTGATGCAAAGCAGTCTTCAGTGTCAGATTCTTCAGAAATCATTCAAATAGACATTTTTATCAGTTGCAAACTCTTGTGCTGCTTAATATTTTTGTGGGAATTCTGATATTAAACATGATTCATTAAATGGAATATAGCAGTGTTGGAACATCATGAGGATTTTTTAGGGGAACTATTCCATTAACACTTGAACCTTCTTTGCATGTCCTACAGATCTGATCTGGAGCTGCAGTTTAAGTGCTATCATCACGAGGACCGACAAATGAATACCAACTGGCCCGCATCCGTCCAAGTCAGTGTCAACGCCACACCCCTCACTATTGAGAGGGGCGACAATAAGACATCCCACAAACCCCTGCACCTAAAGCATGTGTGTCAGCCAGGGAGAAACACCATCCAGATTACAGTCACAGCCTGTTGTTGTGTGAGTATTCCTTTGTTGCCCTTCAATAATGGATAATCTGTCATTTAACAGCCATGCCGGAGAGTTGTTATACAGCATGTGATACGAAAATCAGATAACACTGATTTGAAGTAGCTGCTGTTCTCTGCCTTCCCACTACATTCGCTGCCATCAGTTTTTTTATGCTTCCCTATCTGTAAACTGAACGGTACGGATAGTGTATCATGTGAAGGATATTCTGAGGGGAAGATGCTTGCTATCAGGTTGTTACATGTCCGGGGTCTTGTTGCAGTCGCACTTGTTCGTGCTGCAGCTGGTCCACAGGCCGTCGGTGAGATCGGTCCTGCAGGGGCTCCTGAAGAAGAGGCTCCTTCCTGCCGAACACTGCATTACCAAAAGTAAGTAGATGCTGCATTCTTTGGAATTCGCTGATGTCTGTCACTCTGTATTATCATCTTCATCAACCCCTAATGTTTGCAATGTCTCTTGTCTGTTTTTCTGCAGTTAAAAGAAACTTCAGTAGTGTAGCAGCGTCCTCTGGGAATGCCACACTAAATGGAGAGGATGGAGTAGAGCAGACAGCCATCAAAGTGTCCCTCAAGTGTCCAATCACATTCAGACGGATCCAGCTCCCTGCTAGGGGACATGACTGTAAACATGTGCAGGTAAGCACTGCTGAAGTGTGTATCTTCATGTTCTTAATCATCTTAATCAAGTCTTTTATTTTTTGCCCTGTTTTTGTTGTTGTTGTAATAAAACAAAGCCTAGAAATCTAAACATTTAAATCTATTAATACATTTCCTGAACTCAAAGGATATAAGACTCTTATATTTTAAGTTGACATAAAATATTTACTTAGACACATACACACTGTAAAGTTTCAGGAGTGACGGCGCATTTAAATGCGTGAGTGAGTCCCATAAATAATAATTCTATACGTGTACGGAACTCGACCTGCACCCGAATCTGCGATGATTAACACCATAGTAGCGTTTTTTTTAAACGTTACATTTCATGCCGTATGTGTAGCGGTTTTTGAACGTAATAGGTCTGTAAAGTTTTAAATATCAAAGTGCACAACAAATACAGTTACTGTTTCCTAAAAGAAAGAATCAATTTTGAACCACTGAAGCGAGTCATCATCAGTTCCAGTCTCACTTCCTGTTATATACCTACGTAACAATACGATATTTAAGTTGACATTCTTATCAGCCGATGTCTATTATTTCATGTAATGATTAACATCATTTTATTACAGAGGTGGGAGTGTGTGTTACAGAAGGTCATCTGTAGTACTTACCTGCATCACATATGATGTTTGTTTTTTTGTTTTTTTATGAATTAATTATTGATATAACTTTAATTCTATATCAAAACCCTATTTGAATGAACTTCACATGAGTTTATTGATGTGGCTGTTAACTATAAGCACACATAAATGAGCATGAAAAACACTGAGGAACTTTTACTGAGGTTGTGTCAGGAAAAACACAGAATTGGCAAATCCAGAGAGGATTGAAGTCACGAAATTCTAATGTCCTCCATGAAAACTAGTCCCATTCAAATAGAGCTAATGTAATAAATTTATATAATGGCAACTTATGCTATTCATTGACTGCCCGCAAACAACGTCTGTAGTTGTAGCCAAGACCTCAAACATTTTGGTTCATTTGGTCATATCAAGAAGATGCTCTTTGCAGCGCTGCAAATCCACTTTGCATGCTCTTCGAAAGATAGAGGACTCATGCTGGAATTGATATGAAAAAAATGATATTGTTTGTATCACTGTATCAAGCGCTGAGGATTCAGATATGGTAAAAGGCATTTCGTTTCTGATGAAGAGGAGGGGTTTAGAGAGACCGAATCTTCTAACAAACCGTTTTCAGACTCTTGAGAAATTAGGTGACGTGAAATGTATATTATAAGAAAATTACATTTTTATCTCGGATGCATGTAAACCTGCTGTAAGAGAACAAAATGAAGAACCTTTAAAATAGCATTATGGTGCACTTTAAGTTAGTGGTTTTTTGTTTTTTTAAGTTCAATAACTCAACACATCAGAGAACATGTTCTCGGTTCTCTGATGTTAGTTAATGATCCAATGACATGCAGGTAAACAATTAAAACATTGAATTTTTTTGGTAATACTTCGATTTTATGTAAAAATCTTCTCTCTCTTTTTTTTTTTTTTACATTTATCTGAATTAATAGCTTGTCATCAACTCACAAACCCCCTGCAGTTTCCTCATATTGAATGAAATTTGGTGGTTTATAATTGCAAGTAAAATAAACATATTTAAATGGAAAAATATATTTAATATCTTGTGGTTTTCCTTCTCATGTACTTTTTTCTTGTTTAAAGGATTAGACATTTTAACTACAAAATGATGATACTGACAATGACTTTTACATATTCTGCCTTACGTATTTGTGTAAGTCAATGTTATCAATGCAAAAGTAGTGGAAATTGTGTTTCCCACAATCCCATGCACCTAAAATTCAGACCCTGAGTAAAAAAATTCTAGCTTTATTTATGTATATGTGTTATTTTACATTTGAGTTAATTTTCTGTTGCAGTGCTTTGACTTGGAGTCCTATCTGCAGCTGAACTGTGAGAGAGGAACGTGGAGATGTCCTGTATGCAAGTACGTGGCAAATCACAACAAGTTTCGTTTTGGACTGGCAAATAAATGTGATGCACTATTTCTCTTGGCTGTGTGTTTTATATGTTTCTGTCTGTCCTCAGTAAAACGGCGTTATTGGAAGGGCTAGAGGTGGATCAGTACATGTGGGGAATTCTCAATGCGATTCAAAAGTAAGTTTATTGGTCACAAATTGGGTCCCACATTTTTTCAGTAACATAGAGTCCTATTAAATGCACTTGTGGCAAGATTCTTAAATTCTAAACGTCCTGTTATTCACAGTCATGAATGTTGTTCCATTCTTGCAGTTCGGAGTTTGAAGAGGTCACCATCGACCCTACATGTAGTTGGAGGCCGGTGGCCATAAAGTCAGACATTCATATAAAGGAGGACCCAGATGGGCCTCTGGCAAAGCGGTTCAAAACCATGAGTCCCAGTCAAATGATCATGCCTAATGTGATGGATATGATCGCCCAGCTGGGTCCCGGCCCTTCACCCTACACCCCCCTCCCCCCTCAGCATGGAGGAAACAATGGAGAATATGGGGGCCAAGGTAGAGGTCAGCATCCGATCAGACTCTCTGCATGTCTCATAAACTAGTCTTTAGTGTTTTACAAGCTTCGTTGTTTAGGTATGCTTAATTTTTTCCCTTCAATCGTAACAGTCAAAAGTACTTAGGCCTGCAAGCTTTTAAGAGCCTGATTTGCCGTCCAAGCTGTCTAAATCTCTCTAGCTCTTTGTCTTTGCGCTTCTGAGGTCATCGCTCCTCATTGCTTTTTCTCTGTTTTGTGCATCAGGCAATAGTTACCAGGGCCATGGAAACTTTGACTTCTCTCACAGTAACTCTGGTGGCGGAGCTCCCATAAATGACTTCATGCATGGACCCCAGCTCTCACATCCACCAGACGTGCCCAACAGCCTCATGGGCCCTGACAAGCCTCTCGCCCACGGCATGCCCGATTCGGTAAATCACTTCAAGAAACAAGCACTGGTGTTTGAGACGTGTTTTACTACACTGTTTAGTTTTAAACCTGACAGTCTCTTTTAAAGATTGATATTAGTCAAGCATCCAACAATACTATAGTAAAAATGTCAACGGCTGACACCTTAATTAAAAGTAGTAGAAGGATCAAGAGTGGCCATCTATTTATACACAAAGGACTAGATTTTTAATGAGTTGATTTATCTCAGTTTCCGCAACTTTTCGGCATGTTATTCATTCCCGCTACAGCTATCATAATACTGCTTGGGAAACAAATGTATCACCTTCATAAACAAGTTTTGAAAATTACTGTCAGGCTTTCTGCCGAACACAAGATATTTTGTAACAAATCTTGTGTTTTTCCCCATACTATGGAAGTCAATTGTGCCTCACAACTGTTTAGTTACCTATGTTCTTCAAGATTGTTCTGCTGAGCACAAAAAAATATTAAAATGTATACAGTTTTGGAACAATTCGAGAATAAATGATGAGCAAACTATCCCTTAAACGTGAAGCAAGTTCCACGTTCGTAACATAAATAGTGCAACCTTATTCAGTTTTAAACATAAAAATGTGCATGAAACTTATTATGAGATTCATCACAACAGTCTTGTTACACTCCATCCAAAATACATTAGTATTGATAGTGTGCATGAACCACAGACAGAAGTGGGCTGGGCAGCACATGCATACTAGAAAGTTTCATCCTTGTCTAGTGTCTGTTATTTCTCCCCAAACTTCAGTGATAAAAAGGTCTTTACTTTTACCAAACATCTTTGACAGTCTACTGACTAGTTGAATATGAAAATATGATGTTTTACAAATCATGAAGGTATGGAATCATCTGCATGGCACTCTCTGGCCGCCACTCAAGCTCTCTCAATCTCATCGCTCCTCTTTCCTCTTTCTGCAGATGCCCCATCCTGTGAGCGCTGATCAATCCCATGCTTCCATGCAGCCAGGCATGCACGCATCCCCACACCCCAACAGCCAATCAGCTCAGCCATTGCATCACAGCGGCCCCCCATCCTCCCAGACCCCACGCCAGCCCCTGCCCCCACAGCAGCCAGGCCAAAACAGTCACCCACATGCCGACATGACCTTCAACCCTGCCGCTGACGGGCAGGCAGGTGGCCAGGGACCTGCAGACATGCCCGAGCCTTCTCTGGATGTGAGTAAATACATCAATGGTTGTTTATTTTAGGCATCTTTCATTTCTGGAGTCATGTGCTACTTGCAACCATCTTGTTAGCATCCTGCTTTTCTCATGGTCCAAAGCTCTGTGCGTATCCAATAAGATCTGATTGAAGAAATATTCAGATTCAATAAAAGCTAGGCTTTCATTTTCTTTCAAAAGTCTGGGTTACAGTGAAACACCAATAGATAAACTTTAAAAATGTAAATAGTATAGCTACATAACATAAAAATGTGTGAAGATTTGTATGAAAATCACTGTAAAAATCATTTAAGGTACTCACCTTTTTCTGTGTAAATTTTTCTCTAACTTTTTTGCTTTGACAACTTAATGCCTAAAACCCCAAAATGACTGTATACATGACTTAATAGCTTCACAACTCAAATAATACACCATTTTGGACTAATTTAATTCACCTATTTATCAAATTATGAACTTCTCATTTCTGCTTTTAAATCCTCCAGAAATGTAACCCATTCACTTCCATTCTAAATGCTTCACTTTTGTTAAGGATGGCCGATATTGTTTTTTTTTTTTTGGTTTATGTCACCAGTGCTGTCGATTGAGCTTAACTTGAACTGGACTCAGTATATTTCCATTAAAGTTCTTTAATCTCAATGCAAGAGTGTAATGTAAATGTGTCTGTCTGTCGCCCTTTGCAGCTTCTGCCAGAATTGGCAAACCCAGATGAGTTGCTGTCATACTTAGACCCTCCGGACCTCCCAAGCAGCAGCAATGACGATCTGCTTTCCCTCTTTGAGAACAACTGACTTCCTTCAGTCGGCCTTTTGGAGAGGCCCTAATTTGTTCGGCTGTCAGGAATCGAGAGGCACCTGAAGACTGACTCTGTACTTTACAAACAGGAAACAGCCATCCTTTTGCCTCTTCCTCGTGTAAATATCTCACTCTTTTACAAGCAACCTTTTCCACACATATATGGCAGCCATGTTGGTTGGCACTAAAGTGATATCTTTCAATATTAATGGAAATACATGTGCAGCTATAATCAGTTCATATGAATACGTCACACAAAACTATGCGTGTGCTCACTAGGAAAGTATTGTAGCATTTTTAATTCAGATTTTTTTCCTTTTGTGAAAAGAAGACCTGAATAGAAAAAAAAGAAAATATATATATATGTGTATATATATGTGTGTGTGTGTGTATGAATGTATGTATGTATGTATATATATATATATATATATACACACACACATGCGCACACACACGCACACATTTCTTCCTGTACCGGCCTCTGTGTGTCCGCAATCTCTTGAAGGTTTGTTCTTCCAAGCTCTACCACCATGGCTTCCCAAATCCTCGTCAGCTGGATGTCCACACTGTTTGTTTGTTTGTCTATCTCCCTCGAAAAAGCACAAGAGAATGCGTCAAACTGCACCTGGAAGCCTGTAACGGAGACAACAAAAGGGAAGAAAGCTGATCTCACAATCACCAGAATAATCGAATCCTCCCATCCCAGAGACTAACGATGGGAGTTTTGCAAAAGTCCTCCAAACTCTCACGAGAAGGTTTCCTGTTCTGGTACACCGCACAGCTTTGCACCTCGTTTTGTAATGTGATGCATATGTCCAGCACCTTCAGACATGTGCATCATGTTCTAAACAACGGCATGCATTCTTTTCCTTCTCGAGACAGAATAGCAAACATTTCAGCGCTGTACCCATATTATTGTGCATCTTCCGACAGACTGTTCCTCCTCCCGCAATGTTCTCTGGATGGTCCACTCTAGCGGTCACAGTGCAAGAAGAAAGCAATTCACATTTCAAAGGGTAGTCAGTCTTGTGTCTTCTGTCTTCTCTGTGAGTTCTTTTCATGCATGAGGCTTGGTCGTCTTAGGCCCTTGATGTTTGTACCCCTCTTCTGACAAACCTCATACGACGTCGAAACATTCACTGTTGCCAATCGCCCCTTATTTTAGAGTTTTTATGCAGCCTTTTATTCATGAACTGTCATGTTAAAGTTTTATTTTATGATGCACAATGTATTGTTCATATCATTTTTTTCTGTTGTTACAACATTTTATCACAAGATGTCCATGGAATACCAAAGTTATGCACCCTGATTTGAAAAGGTGGCCCAAACCTATTTTGACGAGCTCATTTTCAAATTGTTACCCATAGAATTTGATCTATTGTGTAATTCGTCCCAGTTTTATCATTTTGTTTACATGCAAAATCATAGTTATTATACAACAAACAATGAAGAAAGTGTTTTTAGAATATGTTCTATATTTATAGATTTTACTTAAGTAAGCTATATATTATCTCAATACCCATAAATGCATTAGCCAGTGCATAAAATGATTACAGCAGCTGTACATTTCAGTAAAAACTTTTATAACAGCAGCTCAGTGAAGGCTAACAATGTCCATGTATACAAGATGGATTTTTAAAATGACTTTTTGGTTTTCTTTGTTTTTAAATTAAAACAGCCCACACAATTAATTGTCAGTATTTATGATATTCGTAATGATGACATTTCCGTGATACTGATGTTACTCAAAGACTGTTGAAGAAGGCTGGCGTCTGATTACTGTTTGGGATGTGTTTTGTTGATGAAACATCACCATTTGAAACGTTTCCATTTTAAGTTATTTTTTTATGAATTGCAATATTAGTTTTTAGCTTGTTGTTTGTTTTGTTTTTCTGTTCTTCTTGATGTAGAATTATGTACAAAAATGATGTTTGTCGTTGACAATTGAAATACTTGGAACTCCAAGAGGAAAATGTGGGTTCAAGTTCTATAGCGTTTGTCTGTAGTTCACTTGTATATCCTTTTTCAAAGATGCACTGCCACATATTCGTTCCCACTTTGTAGACACAAATAGGCATAAACTGAACTTTACGACTCCTAAAGTTGTCGGCTCTGAGCTGTCGCGTACTATCGTTGTACGGTCGTTGAAGAGACAGCGGGCGCTGAGGCAGGAACGGAAGGGGTTGAATGGCGTAAACTGTGTGTTCACTACTCAGCCACAGGTGAGCATTCAGAGAGGGCCGAAGGAAAAAGGGGGAAGGGGCACATTAGGGATGCATGTACATATGTAAATGATAAATAGAGACACGTTAACAGAAATGTATTCATTTTCCCCAGGGGAATGTGCATTGTGTATTTAGAATTTGTAAAGCTTGCATCCTCCCATCAGAATCTAAATTGGGTCAAATGAATCTGTGTTTGTTAGCGTCTGTGGAACCTCTAAGCATTTGTTCACTTTTTGTAAAATATTCATCCCACATGACTGAGGAATTTGGGGAAGGGATAAAAAGAGACACATTTGTGTGATATTTAGCTTATGTGTATTGCTCCATTTCTTGTGTACTTAATAAGGTGCTAGAGAAAACAATGAAGAAAATCCTGGGGAAATAATTTGGACAATAGGGACGTGGGTGCAGGAGCGGTTCCAAAAGATTGTAACCAAAATCCAGAGTTTGTACAATTTTGATATCATGATCAGGAAAAACAAAAATGAGGTACAATCTAAAGTGATTGGCACCAAATGTTGCAGTTGTCTTTGCTTGTACATTCTGTTGTACAATCATTTCATATTCTAAACTGGTCAGAGGGAAAAAAAACTACGAAAAACTAATTGTGATTTTTATTAGTCTTGCAAAACTGTATGTAGTTAGATGCTGTGACATCCTAATATTTATCTAATAAATATGTATTCAGATGAAACAACCTTGCAGTGTTTCTGACGTTTCATTTGGTGTACATGCATAGCTGTGAAAACCACATGTTTTACACTTTCTGCGAGATAAAACCTACAAAGAGCAAAGCAAGCAGTTGGTTTGTAACCACAGGGAGGAAAATGTTTCCTATGGATAAAAAGACATCCTCAAGGGAGCACATGGGCGATAACAAAGTAGTGGGTTCACTAGAAAAGTTATCCCAGTAGGGGAGTGATTCTTTGAAAACACCAGGGGCCGTACCATGATGGTAGTTGAACAAACTCGGGGTTTCGAGTTGACAAAACCAAACCAATCCAATCAGCCTTTTTCAGTACCATGATGCGGTTTGTCAACTTTGATCTTGATTTTAGGCGTGACCTCACTATTGAACAACCAATCACAAGCTCTCTCTCATCTGCAGACAAGACGAGTTTGACAAATATTAAGAATTTAAACAAATTTACACTGCAACAAAATGAGATGTCTTTGAAAGAGGACAACTGAAAGCACAAATCTTGTATATCAGTGCAAGTAAAAGTTGTGAAGTTTATGCAGGTACAGAGAGAATTAAACATTTAATCATACATTAAATATAAATATTTTTTATAGCTTTATATAGCTTTATTGATTCTAAGGTTTATTGATATGACCTTATATATTTTTTTGCATTTAAATGAAGTGGTTAGTAATTGATAAACAAAAATTGTACATGCGTAATGGATTAAGGGTATAATAATTCCATAATATTTAAACTGTAAAACATTTTCGTAACCATTTCTAAAAGCCAGACATTGTTTATGTAGTGACCTGTAGTTTGAAGTAGAAATAGGGCGAGTGGCTTTTTTGCGTCAGGCATGTCACTTTGCTCACAGCAGGTTAGGCCGTGGAGCGTAAATTACTATGGTGGGGAACACTGCTAAAAGCCAAACCACTTTCATGGTGCCTAAAAAACCCAGGGTTGGTGCAAACTAAACCGAAACATGCCTGGCTAGCCGCCTAAACCGGCTTCACAGTTTAAGCCTCAGATCGTTCAAGACCGAAACCAACATTATTTTTTTACTATTACCATGTCTTTACCAATATGCTAAGAGAAGTCAGAGTTCATTTTCACACATTCACATTTCTTTAACCTCCTTTCTTTCCTTGCTGTGAACAAAATCGACTCCAAATGACCTATAGATCAAGCACTTGGTCAGAAGATGATTCTTCAGTCAGTCCAGAACTCCAGTTTAAAGAAACCCAATTTAGCCACAGTCTTTGAAGGCAGGAGCTTTAACAGGAGAGGCTTTAGAGAACAATAATGTGTGTGGAAATCAGCGAAAACGATTCATTTAAGTTACTTTTTCCCATTTATTGACACAGCTCTCCTGTCCTCATGTTGAGAAAAATCAGGAGTGAGTTCGGAGGTGTGTGTGTGTGTGTGTGAGAACATGATGGCTACTGTCTTTCTAGACTAAATGTTAGCATAATCTCATTTGCACAAGATTCAGTATTTCTCAAAAGGAATAAAATTGTTTTTTGAATGGCAGCATCTGAAAAGTTTTTTTTTTTTTTTTTTTTTTTTTTGCTCTACTGAACATACATGAATTTGCATTTGATTCAGCCTTATTATTATTTACATTTTGGTATGTATGCCTTATTAAATTTTACATTTTGGTATGTCCCTTTACATTTGTCCCAAAGTCGAACTATTTTGTTATTAACAAACAAGGATAAGAGAAAACTTTTCTTAAAATGTAACTAAGTAACGTTAGTTACTTTTAAAGGGAGTAACACAGTATTTTAATGCATTACTTTTCAAAGTAGCGTTCCCCAACACTGAAGATAAGTGGTAGATATACAAAGAATGCAATACAAATATGGCATATCCCGTTATCATAACGTGTGGGATTAGTCCATAATGACTAGCGAGGAGAAAAGTGACATCATAATGTGGACAACATTTTACATTTGAATACTGATGTCTCCACACAGCGTAAAATGATATACATATATCGACTCTTCAGACCACAGAGTGTCGCTGTTGGTTTTAACTTATCCATATTATAGCTCTCCTTGCCGTGACCATAGAAGAACATGTCACTGTCACATGACTGTGGCTAAACATTGAACGCTGATTATTTCATGTATTCATTGAAGGTTTTTCTACACTACTGCAAAAATGTTACAACTGAAAAATCGTTTTAAATATTGCTCCGTGTCAGTCGCTGCAAACCGACTGGTTTCCGGGCCGATGAAGAACCCTATTGTGTTTATGGACATTGCAGCTGACGGCGAGTCCATTGGAAGAATTGTTATTGAGGCAAGTGATGATTTATTAAAGCTGAATAGCACATCATGCTATTGTTATGGATCATGTGACGCAAATGTATGAAATAGAGTCTGGAAAGTCGAAATGAGTATAAAAGTTTTAGGTGCGATGAAAAGAGAGAGAAAATGACATGAATGTGTTTTCGGTAGTTGATTTTGTCCTAAATATGGCACATTTTATAAATATTCATGTATTAATATCATCAATAATAATAATCGTTGTTGTTAAACATTCTGAAGGCCGATGTTCATATTTTATTTACAGCTTTATGCTGATGCTGTACCCAAAACGGCGGGTAAGCAAAATGGGTTTCATAATTATTTGAAGTAATTCATTTTTGCATGTAGTTCCATCAAAACTGTGTGTCTGTGTATAAAATCTAAATTCCAGATTTTTATATAATAGATCAGTTCTGATGGCTCTTGTCTTTCAGCTAACTTCCGGGCCCTCTGCACAGGAGAGTACGGCTTTGGATATAAGGGTTCAGATTTCCACAGAATCATCCCTGAGTTCATGTGTCAGGTAACTTCATGTTCATTTAGCATCGCTTTGTCTGTTTATTCATCAAGCTTAAAATGTCATTGTATCTCTTTATGTGTTTTTCACGAGTGGAATGTTTTTGTCCTAAGGCCATCTAATTATTGATTTTTTTTTTTTTTGCTGACAGGGTGGAGATTTCACAAATCACAATGGCACCGGAGGAAAGTCTATTTATGGAAAGAAATTTAATGATGAGAATTTCAAGCTGAAACACACTGGACCAGGTGATGTAACTCTACTGTACTGTCACAAAGATAACGCGTTAAAGCTGATATTACAGCTTCGACTACACCCATGCATCTGATTATTTTGTGTTATTTGTGAATTTAGTATTTCTGTGCTTATTTTATTTGGGTGAATCTGAAGAATTTTCTACGTGGTCAGAATAAAACTGTGTTTGCAGTAACAGGTAGACACTTTGGTAGTTGATCCCAGAATATTTAATAATGCAATGGAAACTTTGTGAATGAAGGACAGTTCAATTCTGTGGAGATTCGTCATCCATTCAGCTAGACGTGGGATCTAGTTCCTCTGGGATCTGATTCAGCACAATTTCATTACAAGCCTGTCAAAATGTGCAAAAAGCTAGGCCTACATTTGCACATCTGTTTAAAGCCACAGGGTGGTGGTAAGGATCCCTCAGTTGCAGAAACCGATTTTGTAATCTTCAAACAAATGACCTACTTTCTAAGCAAGTCAAAGCTGGCGTATCCTAGTGCATTTTTGGTGCCAGGGGGATCCTACACCAGCACACAGTCTTGATGGATTAATATGGGCAAATAGTGTTGGGTTGTGTAATACATGACTGGATGTAATTGTAGGAGAGAGCTGTAACTTACCCAACCCAGATGTTGTCTTTCATCCAGTACCCCCTGCTGCTTTTCAAACATTTTTTTTTTTTATTCCTTGGTTCTTATTGTGGAACTGTTGATTGTTAGATTTTCCCTAAATCTCTATGTCATTAAATTATTCCAAGTGACAAATTTGCTTATATAAAGCATGCAGTAGGTGGTCTGATTTTCTCTCTCTCTCTGATTTTCTCTTTTGTAGGTGTTCTGTCTATGGCGAACTCTGGGCCCAACACAAATGGATCCCAGTTTTTCATCTGCACTGCAAAAACAGAATGGTATGCTTGTGGAGAGGTGATTTAATTAGGGATGCACAATATATATCGTCCACCTTGTCGTAAATTTCCACTTTTAATATCCTTATCGGCCTGAAAATTGACCCGATATGTTAAAGCCGATAAATAATGTATAATTTCCTTCAGCTGAGACGCTTCAGATGTGATGGGTTTGAACTGCTTGAAATATGACTGGAATCACTTCGAAATGGAAGATACAGTTAAGTGAGACGTGCAGCACAAATCTGACATCTAATCTACTTAAAAATATAATGAGAACATGACTCTTTGCGCACTCTTGTTTCAGTGTGAGAGCAAATTCAAGGAGTTTATTTTGTATATATAAAATCTCATATAGGATGCGTTTAGTTGAGTTTACTAACGATGCAGTAAAGCGCTTCATTGTACCGGTGATCATTTTTATCTTTAGCATGTCAAAAATTTCATATCAGTGCATCCCTACATTTAATTGTTACCCATTCCCAGTGTTTTCATTATTTTTTTAATGGGATCGATGTTCCTGACATTCTCTTTTAGGCTCGATGGTAAGCATGTTGTATTCGGGCAGGTCAAAGAAGGTATGGGTACAGTGTCTCTTATGGAGTCCTATGGCTTACATGATGGAGGAACAGTAAAGAAGATTGTCATTACAGACTGTGGAGAACTCAAGTAACCCGGGAAACATCTGTTCATTTTAATATGAATACTTTTTTTCACAGCTGAAACTGCTCGTGCATTTGTTTGGAAAAGAATGGTCTATTTTTTTTTCTACATTTGTTACCTAGCTGCCATTTTAATTTATCAGTCTGTGGATTCATTAAGGTGTTTTATGCTTGCTAAGTAAGCAAACGAGTCAGTAAGTATGGTTATTACTTACCCCTACATAAGAAGTCTTGCTTATGGGTCAAATATCATGGGCCATGAGGAAATTTATACTGTTAAAGCCATTTTGTAAAGGCTATATGGAGATTGTTTATCTTCTAAAAGCTATGCCAGAGAAACCCCAAGAGGTATTTTAAGTAAATAAATGCACATGAAACTGCTTTTGACATATGGAATTTCTTCCAGGATATTTGCATCCTGTGCCCAATTTCTTCTTTTTTTTTTAATGACTCAAGGCTGTTTTCCAGATGAGGGCCGGCTACAACTGCAGCAGTATATCTAGTTGCGTGGCATGCTTTTTAAATCTTCCCAAGAATGATCCCAAACCTTTTTTTAGCCTCTATCCAGCGACAAGATTTCCTGTCCCCCTAAAGCAGGATATGACATCCTGTTTGGCTATGAAGTATCTCCACCTCCAACGTTAAGCTTTCAGCAAGAATCTTCTGAACATGTTAATACAATAGTTGTGGAGATACGTGGGAATACGAGTTTGTCAGATGTATTCCATTATAACTGCAGCCAGCTGACGTCCACATTCCCTGAAATGAAAATGAGCACTTTTAGACGGTGTGTAGGTGTAGCTTATCATAGTAATGCCTTATGAAAGTAAATTATGAACCTTTGTGGAGAACACTGCTCTCTCCTAAATGAAACCATATGGGGTCTGAACTCACAACTGATTTGTTTGACTTCTCCGATTGCACTGTTGCTATAGAGACATTCTCATTCCCGTTCTGTTTTAGTGTGCATTGTTGCAACAAACTTGATATAATTTGGGTCTCCACCCTCTAGTGAAGTTTAAGGGATTTGGAATGTGTAGACCAATTACTTAAAGTTGGCTTCAAGAGAAAAGCCAGCGCCATCGCCAAGTCCTAACCTTCACATACAGCGCTCATGTGTTTACAATCATTACAAGTAATTAGGTAGAGTGAAAAAAATACACATCTGTGTCTTTAAACCTGCGCTATTGCAAAGACCAGGCGAGCGCTAAACTCGATAAATGAACGTGATGTCAGAATGACAGCTGTTCCCCACGGCTTCAGACTTGGTTTTCAATTACACAAGCATCATTCCCATGGACCATATCTAAATAATTAATCAGTCCATACTGCCTTCAGTGTGACTGATTTAAAATGGACACAATTTCCCAACACCCAGAGACGGGCCAAAGAATAGTTTAACCACAACCCCCCCCCACCCCCCCCACCACCAAAACAGGCTGTACGTACGTTTGGTCCAAACTGAACAGACGTATATCACAGTCTGCTGTTACCAGAAATGAAACCGAGTCGTGATTCATTCAGTCAATGTTTTAATTGAATAAACTTCTAAAAGCACAGTCTTCAGTTTTCCTAACTAACAAATAAGGCACATATCGGAATGCCGTTTCATGGACACTGAGCTACAGATTTCATCTCGTCTCTCATTCGAATACATTCCACCAACGCTTTCTGTTGCTCGGTCCACTCCAATATGATGACAAATATTTTACAGACATTACAAACATGAGTGTTAAATCAGTACATTCAGTAAATCTATTAATGATACTGGAAATCCTAGGAGTGAATAGAGGCATTTATTAATGACTAACATTAGAGAGGTGTATTCTACAAACGATATCTTGGCAAGAATTGAACATGTATTATATTAAATAAGAATACATTGCACAAATTATATTTCTTGAATCATAAAAAAACAAAAAACATGCACATGCAAACGTCAGTCCCACACACTTGTTTTGAAAACTAGCCTTTGAATTTCTTTTTCTTCATGTGAAGAAAAACATTTCGACATCATTCCTGGACTTGGCAGTAACTGGAGACGGCTAACTAGAGCTCACAGTTTCATACAGTATGGACCTGATTCACTAGCACATTTCGACCATGTAAAACGTTTGTACGTGCAATTCAGTGTTATGGTCAATGATTCGGTCGCGTCTTCTTTTTGCCACTGTTTTGCATCTTTAAAACACCTCAGTAAAACGGCCCTGCGACTTACAGTGTGTGAGTCAATCTCTGCTATGTTAAAAACAGCTGTTTGTGTCGATGTTAAAGCGAGTGTTATAGGTTTCCTATAAATGCATATCAAAACATTCATGCTATATAGCAGACACACAACATTGAAGCACATGTACGCTCATAACAGGTAAGGTTACTATATACCAATAACAAAACACAAATAAAATGGCTTGTAAGGGCATAATAATTATGTACCAACCGTTGAATAATATTCTATGTAGTCATCAATATTTTCTTCATAGAGTAGCATCTGTTGCATATTTTATACAAAAAAAGAATTGAATTGGAAAAAAAGAAAATCCTTCCATAAATATTTCTGTAGGATATAACCACCGATTATTGTAGAACAAAGGAAAACACAACCTCCCAAATCTTTTGCATCTCAGCAATTTGCCCTTTTTCACATACACAAAGTTTTAATATTGCATCACAACATTTTGAAACAGCTAACTTGATGATGTCAATCGAATATATACAGAAAACACATACTAGTATCTTTATAAGGAAAAAAAATCTTATCTGGATATCAAATTGCTCCAAAATCTTCATGATCTATATTGTTTCCAAAATACACATACCTTTAATAGAAAATAACATGTTTATACTGAAAGTGAGCTATAAAAGTCAAGTATATGTATTTCAAGACAAAAACACATGCGCAAAAAAGCACTTTGTATAGTTTTGAAAGCCTGGACGCTGTCAATACCACAAGCTCTGGCTATCGTTCAATATAACAAGTCAACAAGCTCATTTACGCGAAACCCAGGGCTGTTATCTTTTTAGTCATGCGTATAGTGCAATGCAACTATTTTGCAAATAGTGAAGAAAATGTAATAATGAGGCCTTGATCTAGTGGTGCATTCAGTCATCTGTACAGGCACACAGAACTGACAGTAAATTGAATTGATCCCAAAACTGCAAGGAAACCATTATATGTAGACTACCAGCTATGGGTGATCAGCAATGATTATGATGAATCCACAGTAATAGTTATTTTCATTACGGTGTTTATCAAAAAGCAGAGGAACTCGTTCCAGCCTAAATGAGGCCTGAAGTAAACCTTGGCGTGTAAGAATGTACGCACAGTGAAGCCATTAGCAACACCGGCAAAAACACAGTTACCAAGAAATAAAGGGTCTCAGAAACAATGATGACGTCCAAAGAAGAAAGTAGCGACTTACAGAAACAGCCTTGCTTTTTATTTCACAATGATCTAATGATTGCCTGCCTGGCTGTTTTTATACCTTTCTCTTTACTGGAGTGGAATTAGCTGGTTTACATTTTCAGATATTTTATTCCTCAGGATCCTCTAGCAAACATCCAGATTTTTCCAAAATCAAACTGTGTTAAGGCACTAGACATTCCCTTCAGAGAAGATTAATATCAGTCTGAGTTTATTCCAATAAATGAAACATTAACTAAAATTCAACACAAAATATGTGGACTCCAAAGATAAGTAAACAATTATACACATTGTATTTACCATGTAAATGCGTTTAACTTCATATGTACATCTAGGATTAACAACGCAACATCAATTCTCACAATATCCATCTACGACTTCCCACTGGAACACGTAAAGCTACATTTATTGTTCAATAGTCCTGGGTCACACTCAAATATGATCGATTAGTACTTTGTGTGAGCCATAGCAAGAGGTAACGGCACATAGATGTCGATAGATCCTGTACACACTTACTTCCACTCAAATATTAACACGCTCCTCTCAGTCCAAAATGTCTTCTGACCAATCAAATGTACCCAAAATGTTGTCTCATTACATCTCAAAAATCTCTTCAGCATTACTTACTTTGTCCTTCTTTTCCCTTTACAACTCATATACATGTCCACTGCTCCCCAAAAATCACAGTTTAAACAGGGTGTAATTCATCAGTTATGTTTGCAACTAATTTATAAACATACGGGGTTACGCAAAAAAAGACATTTAAAAGTAAGGTTTTCATTCTGAAACCTGATCAGAATGATTGTGTAAACAGCGGAACATTCCTTTAATGAAACATTTTAGTGCAAGGGTCAAATTTAACATTCTTAAAAAATAAAGGTTCTTTATCATCCATGGACCCTTTCTATTCCACAAATGGTTCTTCAGATTATTAAAAATGTCCATCGCACTAAGAAGAAAAAAAAGGTTCTTGTTAGAACTGTTCACTGAAAGGTTCTTTGAGGACCCCAAAACGGTTCTTCTATGGCATTGCTATGCATTCACCCTTTTGGAACCTTTATTTTTAAGAGTGAAAGAATGAATCATTTTGAATTTAAAAATGACTGAGAAGTGTTCGTATAAGACACATGCACACTATTTCATCTGAGATGTGTCATTCTAACACTCTTTATCCTGAGGCAAGTATCTCAGTGAAGAACAGGCGTTGTGTTTTTGAATGCTTGCACATGGACTGAAAAGCTCACATTTTGACCCCTGTACCAAAACACTTTTATAAGACGTTTGAAGCAGTTCTCTGGCAACAACTGACGACATACATGATCACATTTCAAAGGACTGTGATGATCAGCAAGCTGTGGCTTTGTTTCGATCATCCACACAACGCGTTCGACTTGGCGACAATGTACAGGAACTGATGACTGCATAAGCTGCAATGGTTTTGCATAGTTGCCAACAACTGGGTGCCTCCAGGGCTGCTTTTAGCCAACCTGACAAAAAAATATCTCGCATTTGGAAATTCATAAGCGTACGTGAAAGATAAAAACTACCTGACGCGCTAAACCGAAGCAGTAAAAAGTTCTATTCTACAGTAGTTTCTAATGGCAAGAGGTGGGGTTAGACAATATCTGTCCAGGTATAAACACAGATGAAATTATCCCAGTTTAGTTAATTCAATTGCACTACAATACGATATACAAACATAAATAAATATGTGACACAAAAGCTAGGGATGGAAAATCCATTATCCCTCTGTTAATTCACAGTTAACATGATGTGCTATTGACCCAAAAACTCTGCAAAGGCACACTGGGCCCTTGTTCGACTAACGCAACACCTTTAGTGCTCGGCACATCCTCATAGTTCACTTGGTTGGGAGAATGAAGGGACAGTCTGTAAACACACAATCAGGGGACGCAATGGTGAGGTAATCCACTGCATCCCGTACGGATAGAAATACTGTTCCAAACAAATTCAATTGTCCATTATACATAATAAATGCGCCGCATGCTGCTGATACACAAAGCCGTTACTAGCGTTAGAGATATTTACATGAATATTTTGGCACTTTTCACGTTTTCTTGGAGCGCTTGGTAGGAGAAGTGACGGGAAAGGGGGAAGACGACCTCGGGATCCTCCTTATTGCACACGGCGACAGTAGTAGCCCAGGACTTTGCACTTCTCGCACAGATGCTGCGGGTGCTCCTTACTCTGGTCGGAAACGTCCAGGCCATCGGGTTTCTCTAAAGGACGCTGAGAGGAGCAGAACATGTGAATCACACTTTGAGCTCATGTGTATTTCTGTCCACACATCAGTCAGGTTGAAACTGGAGATTTCTTTTAGAATTTGGCTAGACTCTTTGGAGATATGGTTTTGGAGACCAAGTATCAGGATCTTGAAGGTCCAAGTCTCAAACCACAATGGACCAACCACAGGGGTGTGTCAGAAATTTGTTTAGGACTGCTATCAAGAGCATATTCGTCCTTGTTGTGTTTTCAATGGTTGCCAGAAGTACATGTTTTGTTATTAATGCTTAATTTCATTTTTTCCCCTCAATAATTTTGCACAGGTTATTATACAAGAAGACTCCAAGTAATTTTAGATGCCTACAGGATTCCATCACTCAGGGCCACAACCAGGGAGGGAAGACTCTATAGTGAATCTTTGTCTTGGATGCAATGCAAAAGACACTGAGAACGTTTGCGAGCCAAATCTTTTTGGCTGTTGATCACAAATAATACTTCTGCAATTATTTGTTTTCCCACCCATTGCTTTTGGAAGATCGTTTTACAATTTTGTTATTCTTTCCTGTACGTCTCAGTTGAGCTCCGCGAATTACGGAAAACCAGGTTACAACGGGCCATTGGGAGGAGACGGCACTGTGACTCGAGGGAGTGTTTGCTCATGAGCCAAAGGCTTTTGTGAATGATAACAAGAGGAAATGTCTAATACCTCTGTGAATTAATAATTTGGCAACAGTGGCCTAATGCTCCTAATAAGCAGAACAAATTCCTGCCAAAACCAAAAAAGCGCAGGAAGCTTGGGAGCACTTTATATAATACCGCTGTTCCATATCTGCTCTCATACTGTAAAGATGTCAGCCGGGTTCCCTGTGCATGTCGTTAAGTATGAGAATGATAAAAGCAGGGATCTTCGGACGCCTGCTTCTTGACCACATCCTGGTGCAGGTCTGACTGTTTTATACAGCAGTGTGTCATTGGTACTACTAAGATACTTTCACTTAATCGTCCATTGGGAATGACCGAAGATATAAAATACTTTACAGCTACGATCTGGACTATTGAGTGATTTCCATACTGCACAACTTGGAAGAATGATTTCTATTGTGAGAGAACAATAAAATCTGATTTTTGCTTGGGTTACTGGGAAAGAGGGCCAGCTGCAACCCCTTAAAGGCTTTTTGATATATATTGCAGTGAGCTGCACTTCTCACACGCTTACTGCAGGAAACATGTTAAGTGGGTGAGATTGAAAAGCTAAAGAATTTGCTTGTCAGAAGGGTATTAGCCATAATACTCTGTCCTGTGGAAGAGCTGGCCTTCTCAACAGCTGGTTGCTTTGGCACAACGGCTGCAAATATGTGTGGATACAAAAGTACTTGTAGGGAAGGTGACTGCAACGAATGCTTGCCTCCCGAGAGCTGCTAAAACATATGCATTTGCATGCTTAATTGCCTAGAACTGTGTAGTGACTCTTTAAAAGCAAGGTTAACCAGTGAGACTGCAAAATGACACTTTCCATTCTTGCCTTATGTATGCTGCAAAATAATTAAGTAGATAAGTTTCCTTTAAAAGGACCCCTTCTTGAGCTCAAGGGGTATTTGGGTTAGACAGGTGCCTTGGGTTTGTGTCTCAGGTTTCAAGGGTACCTGCTGGGCCCCAGCCATAAGAACTTCTTGGAAGATTGTACTCAATCAGTTGACTGGCTGATTAGAAAAAAACTTGCATATAGTATTTAGTAATATTAGTGTCACATTATGTGAACTGTTAAAAGATGGATACTGTACCTGTTTATGAGGATAAACATTGATATGGCATTTGATGCATTCCTGTCCCATGTTGGCCCAGGAGTTCCCACTCATCCACTTCCTCTTGCATTTCGGGCACTTGTATTCACCAAAGCACCTCTTCTTGCCTTGGTATGGAGTCAGTCCTTCGCCTTTGGGTCTTGCCTGAGAGGACATGTCAGAGACAGAGTTTGATGAACGAGAGTTCAGCTCAGAAGATCTACATACATCAGAAACACTTCCGACTTTAGTTTAGTGTAGCTTGTGAACAATTTGAAGCTTCTGTGGATTGTGGAAAATTTGTATAAATTTGTGTGACCAAAATGTATGCAAATAAGCAAAGCACTGCACATGATCTATAATGTTATTGGAGGACTACAGAATATTCTTCTGTTCTTCTGAAAACAGAAATGGTAGCTGGTGATCATCGTGCATTTTTGTTGTATGGAAATAAGCAGCTCTGATATTTTGATGCAATTCTAGTTGATAACAGTTAGCCAATATTAAATGTTATGTTGTGGCCACTAATTTGTACATTTTTTTAATTAAATGAAAGAGACTTTGTGCATCACAACCATATAATACACACTATGAAAAATTTGATATCAAATGTTGAGACTTAACAATAACCATGCTTAATTATCAAGTTAACTAGGGGAGGGGGGTGTGTGTATTCAGAAATATTAATATGAACGCTTGCATAACATGTTAAAAAAATTAAATATGAATAAATAGAAAAGCACAAAATATTGTGCAGAACTGCATGTTCACTTTGACTGCGTCCACTATCCTCAGTCCACATTTCCACTGTCTTACATGCTGCATTTCTTAAATAATAAAATGAGAAATCCTGAAACAGTTAAAGTAACAAAAAAAAAACTAAAATCTATAGGTGGGGCTGTTTTTCATTCTTATACGAGTAAAAAAATGGTCATAAGGACTTTATTATGGGAGTAGTTTCAACAAGTGAGTCAATGCTGACATCAGTTTCTAGGCCTCTACAACTGCAAAAGAAAAAGACTAAGTTTTTCCCTTGAGCATCGCAAACATCATTTTGGTCAAAGTTTGTCCAAACCAAACACACTTAAATTGCTTAAACTCAAGTCGGTCAAACCCTGCAAAAACAAAGAAAAAACACATTGTTGAAACTTACAGAGAGCTGCTGACTTGAAATATGACACCAGTTTTTTTTTTACATCTTCCTAAACTGAAGGACATGCTATGTGTGGTATGGCAGACTCCTGCTGGAGAGTTCAGACTCCAAACCACTACACACATTTGAGAACTCTGTATATGGGGAATTCTAATTATTTTAATTATGTAAATTGATTCAAACCTCAACAGATAATTGCGGTGTGGTCTCAATATACTATACTTTCTGGTCAATGTTACATACTCTCTGCTTCCTTTTGGACTCAACTCTCCTAAAAGAGAACAGGAAAGTGGCTATGTGCCTGAGAGTTTTTGCTACATTTCTGATACTAAACAGGATTTAGAATGTGAATCAATGCATCCAACCAACCATCTGTAATCTCACATAACAAATCACTGGCTATTGGAGTCTTTATTCCACACTGTGAAGGGGATAGGCAGACCTAAAGCTGCTTTACTGGTGAGATGATTTGGAAATTAAGTTCCTGGTCCCATATGAGTAAAAAGAGGTGATATCATTCATTAGCATCTGCTCCCATCCACCCAGCGCCAACTGGCCAACACTGCATGCAAAAGGCTCTCCTCCCCAACCTTAAACACCATGAGTCAACAACTGTCAACAGAACTGTCGACAACAGCTGGAAACCATGACGGTTGTGGCTGTTGTTTTGGCGATACTTTCAAACTTCATAGAAAGTCTGACGTAAGGCCACCCCTATGATGCTGCCAACCCCTACTCTGACATAATGCTGGTGGTCTGGTATATGGGGGAGGTCCTAAATCAGAGATCAGGCAAAACAATCAGAGCTATCAGGTATCAGAACCACTGCTTTCCATCAAACATTTAGTAATTAACTCAGCATGGAGTTTGATCTTGGTGTCAACGGTTGACCCATGGTCTGGAACTCAGGTGTGTGCCAGATGACCTGTTTTTGAGAAGAGTATTAGCTCATGAATGGGTTGAGTTAAAGCTTTATATCACATCTTAAGGATCATCAAAAGAAACCTGCCTCAATGCTTTATTGTCCGTGCAAATAATATTAATTATTTTTATAAAAAGATACATTTCAACAATTCTAGAGCGTATGTATAGGGATGGAATATAAACCTGGGTCACACTAAACAAAAATTATACCCCAAAGCAAACAGTGGATGGTTCACCTCGAATCATGGACACGACTGGACAATCATTTGCAAGTTACAGCATCTCCACGAGAGAGATTTGAACAACAGCCTTGAAGAATTCACAACTCTGTGAAAAGTCTCTATATATCCAGCACTGCAGAGGTCTTGGACAAGTGCCAGAGGACACACATGATATTCTGTTTACAGCAGTCTGACCTATTTTGGTTGTGTTTTTAACAGATTTCAGACCAGTAGAGGTACACTGGCATTGTGAAGGAAACCTGGTTAATTTGACATTAACCCATTTACATTCTGGAGCTCATAATTTATGCATTGTTAAATATGATTGAAAGAAAAATGAAGACAGCTGGACTTTTTTTGTCTTTAAATACATCAGAGAAAATAAACAATTTGTTGCTTATTTCAAACACAGTAGTCTTGCACAAACCACCGGATCTGAAATCCACAAACCCAAGAAGCTAAAATTTATTATCCTATTGTTCCTCTCACGAAATAAGCAATAGCGCAAAAACAAAATGCTCATTATTTTCCAAAAGCAATGTACGCTCTACTTACAGTCACCACCAAGGAAATTACAAACTAATGGCATTGACACTATGCCACAGTTTAAACAAATCCTGACCGAAGCCTGGGTGTTGCAGATGTGTGTTTACATTGTTCTACCCAGTGCATTGCTCTAGAAGTAATTTGACCATTTTAACCCAACCTGAGCTTAATGGACACAGCAGGTTTGTGTAAATCAATCTGACTATTTGTCCAATGAAAACAGAGCTTCAAGACAGGAAAGGGAATCGATAAGAGCAACACTGAATGAATAGCTGATGTTTGAATCTGATGTAAGTCAATGTTTACTTCGGAGTGATATGCATTAGCTTTAAAGGGTTCTTGAAGAAAGGGCCCTGACCAGTTATAGTTAGAGCAAAAGTGTCCAGATACACGCAACTAAAATATTTACTGCCTGTCGACATAGAGTAAGGTGGATTTGTTCCCTAAAACCCTTATATTGTTAATAGTGACCTTAACAAACCGGGGTGACCCTCTGAGGACTGAGCTTCTGAGCTCAGTGAATGCTCAGGACATTGAGGAGATTGAATTATCCAGTGACTGTAAACACTCAGGGAGGAGGGAGATCAGATCGAGCACCTCCTCTCACCATCCCTCCAGCTGTGTTCCCTATGGAGACTGAAAGAGGGGGGCGGCTCTGGCTGTCCTAGCAGCAGAGCCAACCTCCCCGCAACAGGACAAATACCACAGCACGGCAGTCATCGCTCACAGCTGGAGACGTTCCTCCAATCAGGCCCTACAGAACTGGAGGGGGAAGGAAATCAGAAGCAGATGAGTTCCACACTGGTATAACATGAGAAAACTCAAAAAGTCCCTTTCAGATCAGCCCTCTGTTTTCAATTAAGTCCATATAGATTAACAAAAGGGTGCCAGACAAGAAAAGTGAGAGATAGTGATTCAGTGTTTAGAGAGAGATAAGACTTAAAAGAGCGGGGAAATGTTATGAAGAATCTGCTCAGTACGAGTTCAAAATAAGAACAGTACATTTGCAAATCAATCAAATACATTTAAATGCAGTTTTGAAGCCAGTAATAGGACAGGAAATGTTCTCAGAACATTGGCTAACGTTGTGGCAAGGTTCTTTCAAAGTTAAGAATACATTTTCTTCTAGTAACACATTCAAAAGTAACGTTCCCACAATGTTTGCGAAATGAGAACATACTCGAGAGAAAATTTATTTAAAACATTTGTAAAAACTGGACGTTTAGAACATTAATAAATTACATTTTCATAACTTAATGGGAACGTTCTACCAAAATGCTCGGTCCACTTGCTCCTTCAAAAATAATACTACAGTATAGTGCCAGCTACAGTTCAATCAATAAATAAACAAACAAATTATATATTTTTTAAATAATAATGTAATAAAATATTAAATTAATTGTTAAAATACTATTAATAAAAAAATAAGTAAAAAATAACTACAGAACAGTTATGTATCACTATAAATGTTGTAATTCAATTGTCTCTAAAAAATCCAAAAGTTATACACATTACAGACTTTTTTAGGTGGAGTGCTAAGGGGGTTAGTGAATGTTAAAATAAAATAAAAGTACAGATAAGTGCTACAGTTTTCTCTGAAACACTCTTGCCATATATCAAGAAAGATCAGAGGATCTACAGTGGCCACAAACTTAATCAAACGTTTTACCACATTTTAAAATGGTTCATATGTAATTTTTCTGTGTGCAAAATAGAGCAATTTTCGGAAGGGTGACTATGCAGTTTAAGAGGATTTTTGGAGGTACTTGGAGAAAAGGAAAAAAAAACTTTTTTGGCCCAGACTGCTGAAGTTTGGTTTTTCAAGGAAATGCATGTCAACTCTTGGGGCAGAGAATCAACAGGAGACTACAAAAATCCAAACACATTTTTTAGTCTTCACAAATGCGGTACACGAAGGTTGTGCATAATGTTTTTGGCTAAACCTGAAAGGTCTTGGATAACTGGCCTTCCACAAACTTTACAATTTACATCCTTCTTTCAAATGACACTCAACATATGTCTGATTTAAGTAAACAGGAACTAACTGAACTAAACATTAATTGTTGAACAAAATATGTTCCTTTATTCATACACACACAAACAAATTAAACAAACAAAACCAAAAATGTCAGTGCAAGTTGATCTCAGTTAAAACAGCTTAAACATGCATTTTATTCAGTGACTATGCTTAATCCTTGTCTGTGAAACTGGTCAATATTATATAAGATTATATAAGTACTTTGAAACTTTGTGGTTGTCAAATGCTCGTGGCTCATGTCTATCATTAGTTAATGTGAACTACATCTGTGGATGTTCTAAAAGGCCACCTGTGGGAACTTGACCTGACTTACTAAACCTGACTAAAAATCACCATATGGTTAAAAAACGGTTAAAGTAAAGTTTGGCCTAGCATCATTTTATTTAACATTGCATATATGCCTATGCATATAAATGGGTGTCATCCCAGAGGTTAGAACATGTAAACAGACATAAATGTACCAACGCGTGTTACAGAGCTCTAATCCATTAGCATCACAATGTGAGAACGGATCAAGTGGAGCTCTGTCTGGCCTGGATGAGAAGATTCAGCCAAGGCCAAGACAGAGCCTGCAGATGGCCTTTCCCAGAGACCCACACACAAGAATGATAGTGTCGAGCTCATCAGCTGCGTCTGTGTGCGATTTCCGGAGCGCTCAGCAAACGGCCGGACTTGAGCAGCATTCCAGTCAGGTGCACGCTGGTGTTATTTATTAATCCCCACTAGGGTGGCTAAATGAAGCTAGTGTTTTCTTGGGTCTCTCCGAGTCCTTTTCTTGTGGGTGCAGCTGTCTCTTTTTACGCCCAAAAGGCAAGAACAGCATCGCAGAGACTGACAAGAGGGAACAGGTGTGCTGTTAAATGATAAATCCGTCAGCTCACAATGCCTCTGTGTTAGGAAAAACAATCCAATCACATAGAGTCACTGAATTTTTGGGAGAAATTAGAAAGCAAGAAAAGTTGGTGTTGACATTTTATAGCTTTAGTTGCCGACCTAGGGCCAGCCTTGACAGTTTTTATTGATATAGCTGATACTGGATCTGTGGTCATTATGTGAAAGGGAAGGAAGCTGCTACTCAACAAGAACTAGTCATTAACACCTCTGCACTGGTAACACTTTACAATAAGGTTCAAATTGTTACATATAGTTAACGAATTAGATGTCATGAAATAACTGAACAAAATCTCAACCTAATTTATCTGGTTTGTATTTGAAAATTAACTGTAACCTAGAAAAAGTGTAACTTTTTTTCATGATCCCTAATGCAGTAACATAATAGCATGCTATTGATCTTACTGTAAACAATGCATCTGTGCACATCTTTTTAACCTCAGAATTTAATTAAAATGTCATAATTAACCTTTCTAAAATTAAAATTCCAATCTTGCATTTAAATCTGCCTTTATCCCGTCGATGCACAGAACCAAGACCCCATTCTACACTTTTTGGATAATTGTTTCACTTGTATGTATACTCTAAGGACAACCTTAAAAAATTGGACATGTGAATCATAATCATGTCACCAAGACACATTCAAACACCTTTAGCACAACTAGATGCTAACACAATTCTCTGAGGCATATACCCCTGGACCTTACATATTCCTTGAAACCAACACATGTCCAGTGGTCACTAATAATCAGTTTGAAAAATTCAGTGCAGATTTTGGCCCTTTCACTTATTTCTAGGTTATTACAAAGCTAAGCAATGTTTTCCAAGTATTCCAGATAGTGCTGGACTGCTTCCTGGTTTTTTTGGCGTAGGCCCCTGGAGTTTGGCTGCTCCCTCTGCCAGCATCTGGAATCCATCAGTATAAACAATGGAGGCCCCGGTGCTGGAGCCTCTCGCCCGGCTCCCATGGGACTGCACTCCGCATAGCACAGGAACACCAGTCCCACCAGATACAGCGTGCTCAATTACCCCACATCGAAGAAGAGAGGAAGAAAACTCAACTTTCTACTAATCTGTGTTTAGTTTGGCCAGGATACAGAAGAGATTGATTCGATGATAGATGCCCAAACGCACACAACTCTAACTTGGCCATTCCTGTGGGGACATTCTCTACATTGCTCTGTTTACTCTGATAATTAGCTGCAAATCTTTTGATTAAGATTCCTATTGTTCAGTTCATTGTAAATGAGTCATACACGATTCGCACTGTTCACACAAACATGACAATTCCTCTGCCAAATTCGTAGCTCTCAGTGTCCCTTGACCTCAATTTTTTAGAACAGAAACATATGGTATAGATTACACTAAACAACAGACATTTGGCCAAAGTGAATAGCAATCTAACACTTGCTCTGAAATATGGGCTTACAGAATCCTTTTGGGCAGAGGTGTCAAACATATGGCCCACGGTCCGAATATACAGCTTGTGGAGAAGTGTAATCGAATTAAATAAAATGTAATTATGCAACAAAAAAAATCTCAAACCTTTATTATATTATATATATTTGTATGACAGATTCATAATATTTAACTTTTTACAACAGGATGGATGAGTTTGTTCATTTGTATGACAGCAACAGACCCTTTTTTAAACTACTTGCGGCACTCTACATCCCATACTTTTCACCTGGAATTGTATATGTAAGTGACAGAGCAACACAATTCAATTTACCATAGTTTGTGTGAGCAATTCACATGATTTCCACGTCGTCTGAGACGTGATAGCAATGTCGTGAGCAAGCTGATTCTTTACCAATGAACATGATGAATTGGTTTACAAATCATTTGTAAATCTGACAGATTTGTGTTAATGAAATCATATTTAGGTCTTGACTGTCAGTTATTTGTGAAGTACATCTGTTGTAAAAGGGTGAGTTGTTTAAGCTCATTGACATGCTTGAATGTGGACATGTCCAGATTTGTGTCACAACAACTTCAGGTACAAAAACGCAATTAATGTCCGCTGTAGAAGTTTCAAATGATATTTTAGTATATTGAAGTAAAATTAAAAGCTTGCTTATTTGTAGACAAATACATATTTAATGACTAGTTCATCTCATTGTCTACTTTTAATACTGAGTTTATTTATTTCTAGGCCTTCAATTCTGTTAACATTACGTTTCAAGTCAATTATTACAGCTAAAGACATCTAGCAAAGAAAATGTGATATGTTTCTTTTCTTATTGTCAATATTGTTGTTTCATTCATACTCTTAATTATGAACTGAGCATGTACTATATATATGTGCTATCTGAAGGCCTCTGGTTTATGAAATCAACAAATTAATCATGAAGTGTGAGCATGTATTGTGCAAGTACCTACATGGGTTCAGCAAGGTTTAACAAAAAAAGAAAAAAAAGAATCCGCCCGCATAAAGTGACCCTTAGTCCAATCTGGCCCGTGACCTAAAATGAGCTTGCCACCCCTGCATTAGGGGTATAAAGCACAGTCTACTAGCTTGCTTGAACATGTTGAGATGGCTGGCAGTAGGAGTTGGCATTTCATAGATTCCAGACTAATATAGCTAGACCAAACCCATATATTCTGACTAGTGTGAAAGAAACAGAGGATGCAGAGGTAGGCAACCCTCATACTTGGCCTCTAAACACTAAGCTAAGTGTGAAAGAGTCTTTATGCTAAATCGAGCTAGAGAACATACACCTATTTATTTAAACAGATGTATTTCTAAACAAACTCCAGTAAGTTAAGTACCACTGGCATTCAGTCCGTGAAAGATACAGATAAGTATCTATAAGTACAGATCTAGCTTGACACAAATATTACATATGCTTATGTACAAAATCTATATATAGATGTATAGGAGTTTCTAGTTGCACAAAGACAGGCATTGCTTAGGTCCTGAATTTGTCCACTAGCAGCTGCTCCTTCCGAGCAATGACTGCTGAGATAAGCATTCTTATCTTCTACACTGCTAAATATAAAGGTTAGCCATACACAATCACACTGCATTAAAACAAATTTGCAGTGGTGATTTGAAAGAAAGAGACTACTGTTCAATATCTTTCTAAACATGAAATTGTTTATACTGGGTGATACAAATAAAAGTGTCTATCATTTAAAAAAAATAATTTCATGTTTAATAAAGCATTTAATAAGCCATGCAATTAAGTGATTTTATCTCGTTAAAGGTTTATCTCGTTATATTTATTCAACAAAAAGTGCGCACATAAACTGGGCAACAAAGCTGAATAAGGATAATCAAACACACAAAAAAGTGTGTAAAAAAATAATAACAATATATTTATTTAATGTTCTCACCACAGGTGCCATTACGAGCCCAGGGGGTCTTTATTAAACAATGAACGCATGCACTGATAAGCCTGTATATGCACAGTCACTGGGCCTGTGGTGACAACATGACATAAATATTTCTGGAGCTGTGGTGTGCCAAATTTTCTTTCGTTTTTGATATTTATTTAGTAAATACAATTAGAATAATAAGCCAATATATCAAGCCGATACCAATCAAATTAGATCAACAAACAACAAAATTAAGTTCCATCTGATTAGGTAAAAATACAACTGCTTAAATATTGTTTAGATTAATACTTTAAAATAAAATGTTGAATATAATGGAAAAATAAAATTATAATTTTAAATATGTAACTAAAACCGTCAGTAGGTGGAGACAATTCAGGTAATTAATGAGTGAGTAACGGAATCATTTAATTCGATCCAAGCAGAAAATAGTAAATGTGTCCAAAGTGTATCTTAATATTAACCTCTTGTTTATTAAAAGTGTGTATAAAATCAACATCACATTTGCAATCTTGATCATATTGATGAAAAAAAAATGTCTCGCTCTTGTGATATTGCTTAATTATATCATAAGTTATAATATAAAATGCTCAGTCAATTCAGTGTTATCCCTGCACTTGTGATCCAGTTTTTTTAATGTCCAGAATCCTATTAGTCTGAGACTGAGATACCAAGCATAACACTATAACACTACCAAGCAGCATAGAAAATTTGCATATTAATTTAGACAGGGTTGCTTTAAATGCAGCTTGATTCAGCGAAAATTCAGATTAGTCAGAACTATATAATTTACATACATGGTTTAAATTACCATAACAAAAAGCTGCTATGGCCATCTAAGTTTTTTGTTTTTTTTGCCAATGACTCATTATGTAGGTGTTTTACCAGACATCCAGAGGTCATTGTGTATCAGTCAGCCACTGAACGTGACACCCGCCTGAGTAAGATAATGAACTATCCAGGGTTTCTGAATGGGGCAACATCCTCAGCAAAGGGCTGTACTTGTGCAACATTTCCAAATAACTTTCCCGTCATGAACAAAAAATCGTAATGATAGTATAAACTTCTCCAAAAAACTCAAAACAAAGGATTTTATAGCAAAAGCAGTTCAATATTGCAGCCTCCACTGTAAGCTAAATAACATAACACTCAACACTCACATAACACTCACTCATAATAATGAAATATTTTTTTAGGAACCAGCACTCTCTTATTTATGACAATAAAATTGCATTCAGTCACAAATAGATTAACTAATTATATGAACATTATGAACATACCACAGTGTTTGCTATGTTCATCCTTGGCCCAGTTTCATAAAGAAAACAATGAGGATTTACAAGAGACCTGGCGAGCTAAAATCGCACATGCATGTCATGAAGTGATACGTAACATAGCAACATAACTTACGACAATAATGGGTCAACAAGCACGGGAAATCTTTGCACTCCTACAACATTACTCAGACAGACACTTTATTCAAGGTGGAAATTTAGTATTGACAATCCTGTGTGAAGCTCAAGGAGGTCTTTAATACCAGGAAAAAGCTATTCATTATGAATTTCCATGCAATTTGAAATCTGACTTCTTTGCTCATGAATACTCAGTCTTGGAAAAAATTATTTAAAAAAGTCAATTTCATTCTTTAAGAGTCCTAAAAAGAGCTGCCACTGGTAAAACACTGACTATAATGAAATAATTGAGCAATAGCTAAAGCAAACACAGACATTTTTTCAGAAATTTGTAACGCATAACTCCTCACTCACTTAAGTATTTTTATTATTTCTGACATTTCGGCAGGCGAGCAGAGCAGTCAAGGTACAAGTTTTTACAAAATAGAGAGAACACCATAAATAGAGCCAACAATGAAATAATTCAAATTTAATACAGTTTACTGTTTGCAAATAAAAATACACAGCCACTTTAGAAATGCCATCATCGAATCAGTAGAAAGGAGCAGTTACGGCATATAACTTGTTACCAGGTGCTGATCGAGCTGACGTAAATGTTTAAACGTTATAAAGGAGGATTAAATAAGAAAATACTATTTCAAGTTCAAATACTCTGATGATAAAGCTGAAGGTACAGACATATCTACAAATTAGTGTTAGACAATCATCTCAGCGGTCTATTAAAACTGGTGACAGGCAAATAGCTGGCAAACCACTGATATTTTTCAAGAGGGCTTATCAAACACAAGCGTAAGCCATCATGTGGGTAAACAATCTAAGTGCGCCTGTACAGTAGATCAAGAACCCAACCCTGAATCCAGAACCCAAGGGAGCCTAATCTTGAAATAACACAGAATTTCCCATTTAAATTTAGTCCGGACAAATGTGGGCTTTAATGAAGGCCTTCTCTCTGCGCACTGTCAGGCAAGATGGCTCCCTGTGCCTGTTAGACAGGCAGTTTTGGCATTCCTCCTCTAATTATGAGTGTCAGTGAGGCCACTAACCTCTGTTACTTTCAAACTAGGTTGGTGTGTTAAATCACACATGATTTAACATTCAGGGCCCTTTATGATCAAGCTCTAGACTAGTATCCTCCTTATAATATAGACAAATTAGCTTGTAATGTATCTACACTAGCTGAATATTCAACAGTTATTACGCTAGCCTTAAATGTCACATGATCCTTCAAAAGAACATTTTTTATTTGAAATATAATTTTTGTAACAATGACTTTACTCATTTATTAAATCCTTACAGAATAAAAGTCTTATTTAAAAAAAAAACTAGATAAAATAAGCTGGCAATAAGCTCAAAACTGTTTTCACATTATATTACTTTTTTGAAAAGAATCATCAATACATAAAAAGCAATTTGCACTTTCTGCATCTATAATTTATCTGCAGCAGAAATATTTGTATTGTTTGACCTAAGATTACTAATTCTACTAATGAACACAGAAACAGTCTATATTAACAAAACCACATTTTTGCTATTTCCTGGAAACTGGATAAGCTGTAAATAATCCAATTTATCTAGAAAACATTAATGTTGGCTGCACCTACAACAGCATCATTTCTCACATATTGCTGCTTCAAACAAACCTGGCATTGGTTATCAGGAAGAGATCAAAAGAGATTTAAACAGACTGCTCTGAGAGGGCCAGCACAGTAAGAGCTATGTAGTCTCTTCTAAGGATCGTGAGCTTCTTTCCAGATCATTTCTTCCTAGTTTTACAGGAAAATACTTGTGTTGTTGGCTGTGTACTGCCGCTGTTGATCTACTGTTATAAATGATGCACTTCCTTATCGCAGAGGCTTGTCAGTCAAGACCGTAATCAAATTATGAGTGATATTTTATGAACATGAGGTTATGGGAACTGCTCTTGCTGTCAAGTACTCTTTTGTTTGATGATTTAGAATAAAAAGACATCTCGCCAAACGTTGCTGTACTTTTTTTTTGCCAAGATATTGAGATGAAATACTGTCCAGGACTAAAGTGGTTTAGCCAGAGGAAATGGTGTTGGTCACTCTGCCAAACAACTAATGAATTATCTGATAACAATTTCCCAATAAGGATAATGATTGCTATATGCTATATCATTAAGTCGTGAAAACAGTGTTCTAGCAGAGTATATTTCAAAAACATTTTCAAGCTGAAACCGAATGGCTGTAATACAGGTATAGTTAGGCCTCCATCTCCTAAAACAAACCAAAGCATGTTTACATGTCTTAGCAAACTAATATGAATCATTTTTGAAGTCGCTTTGCCTGGATTACCCTTTCAGATCTTTCAAAATAATATTTTAACTGTGTTATTAATAAAACTGAATCAGGGCTAACAGGTTCAAATTGGTGTTGTACTTGAAAAGTGTATGGGTGGGGGTCTTATTTATGAATGAGCACATTGTGTTCTTCGGTTTCTCAGGAGGAGGTTTTCTCTTGGCCCGATGTGTAGATAAATGTTTTCTATGTATTCGGTTTCACTGGAAAAATGCTAAGGGTTCACATTAACACTCGCTGGCATTGGCAAAATATCTCTTGTAGATAATGCTGACATTTCTATTAATCGATTCTGATCTGATTCGAAATCCTCTCTCTCGTCACACGTAAATTTATCATCTTAATACAGCGTGGGGTCCTTGAAAATGGATGACACACGAGATCGGTATCAGATGGGGACACAGCAATAGTTTTACACAAACTAAATCTGCTTACGAAGCCAATGACACGAGACCCTCAACACCACAATTCCCAATAGTGATTGTGTTCTTAAAAATGTCCCTACAATATTTCTCAAAACTTCCACTTGTAAAAGATCCTTGGTATCTGCATTGGTCAAAAACCCCATTCCCAAGGATCTCTGTGCCAGCCCGGCTAACCCTAACGACTTGTACAGCTGCAAAATGGGATTAAGTTACCGTGGCAATGAATGACATGAGCAGGTTGATTGGCTTGTGTGTAAAAAGATTGAGGTAATGTATCTAAATGTTTCCATCTTATTTCAGAGCACATGGCTGACATAGTGAGGAGGACATATTGCACCACTGTTTTTTCATATGAGACACATTTTCTCTTGTTTCGCACAGTTTCTTTTGTTTCCGGGCGCTTGATGTGGCTGGGCACATTTGAGCCATTTTACAGTGTGGTTTGTTGCTGTATCATCATGCTATCTATTTATCTGACTAGGCTACGATAACGGCGAGGGATTTATTGTGTAGTAAATATCCATGTAAACGTATGCTGTCCCTCGACTGAGCTGCTCTCGGCCGTGTCCAGAGGAGAGGGCTGTCTGTTATGTCTCCTGCCACTGAGATAAGCTCTATCTGTTTACATTTCAGCCTGTTTCACTGTCTTCTCTCAGATAGCCTTGCCAGTTTCTCTCTCTTTCTCTCTCACTCTCTCATACACACAAGCACAAAAACGATATATACAATCTCTGGAAAGATGTACAGTAAGATGTACAGTATCAGAACACTTTTAGACACCTTGAATTAAAATGCACTGTCTTAAATAAAATATCAACTCAACTTACTCTAGAGAAAAACCTTCTATATAGTTTTTACAATTCATTTTAACAAGCTGGTGTTGCAGTGATTTTAGTAGATGTGTGAACTCAAGTTTACACAAGTGTTCCTTATAAATCATAAGTATGCTTCAAGTTAATTTTATTAAGTAAACTTTATAAGTAAAGTTCATTATGTGTACATGTAGTAAGAATACTAATATCACTGTACTAATACAGTAGTATAATTGTAAGAGTACTGTTTCAATAGTACTTGCGACTTAACTGGCCCACTTTTCAGTGTACAAAAGGGTCACACTTTAGTTATTCTTTATAAATCAATACAATGTTTTCAAACAATGTACGTTTATAAGACAGCATGTAAAATTATGTGAAAAAAGAGTATTTAATAGGCAACTCAATCAAAAGAGTAAACAACTATAAGCCACGTATACTTAAAATAATTAATATATAATATAATATAATAATTATTATACTTTTAAGGTACAGGCTAAATATACTTAGACTTTTGTGTCAGTATAATTCAAGTATACTTGAGTTTAATTTTAAGTATCTCTGTGAAGTACACAAAAGGTAGGCAACGTACTCTTTCTTATTTTTAGTTTAAAATAAGTACTTGTTAAAAATAAGGAGACTACTAGCACACTTGAATAAACTATGGATATAGTTCACATCACATCATTTTTTTAACAAAAAAATCCATTGGGTGTGATATTCTGTCAGACAATGCAAATACATTTATATATGAAGTGTCCAAATATTTTGTGGGGCCACTGGAGGACCAGGAACCAGACAGATAAAGTGTGTCAGAGAAAGACTAGAGCAGAATAGAAGGAAGATCACAGGTCAGACTGTAAAAACATTCCCATACTGCCCTTCCCCCCTCAGTCAATCTCCCCCTCACACCCCCACTACTTCCCTGAGCCCTTCCAGCCGCTACAAGACTCAACACAGGCCTTCCAGCACGCTACAAGAGCTTCTTTTGTATGTCTTTTGTGCCGGGCTCAAGAACCAGTCAACCACAGAATGGGTTTAACTCGTTCTTGCAACATCAAAATGTAATTTCTTGCACATAAAAAAACTAAACAAAAAACATATCCACATATCTGAAAATACAAGTTTCATTTCATTAGCCTTCAAGATTATGTTTGTAATGTGACAAGAAATGATCAGCCACTTGAATAACCATTGATTATAATATCGTCATCGCTCAATAATCAGAATTCAGTATGCAAATAAATGCAAGAGAAAAAAGTACTTATCTTTAAGTACTTAACTCGTACTTTTTTTTATCCAAAGCGACTTATTGAAGGTACACGTTGACATTCCAATCAGTTTGCTTTCTCTGGGAATCAAACCCAAAACTGTGGCATTGCAAGTGCCATGCTCTACTGTTTGAGCTACAAGAAAGTAAACATTACAGTAACATCATCATAATCTCATTATTATGATTATCAATGTTGAAAGTTATACTGTAAGTTAAGGGAGATATTAAAACGTTAATCTAAATACATAAAACAATTTACAAACCTCCAAAAGATGTGTTGTGAAGAAGAAGGAGCAATGTTAATATAGTGGTGGTCTTGCAATCACTGTAATAATAAACATCAGTTTCAAGTGATGATTATTTGTCTCTAAAGACCTAAAACAGCTTTTGGGTACCTGGCTTGAACAAATCAGTTCAGCTGCAGAATGATATCTTTCCATGTTATAGGCTTACATTATATACAGACACTGAAAGCAGATACTTTTGGTAATGTATTTCTTTGTTCCCCTTTATTACTTTATACTTGCATGTATGTTTTAAAAGTAATTTTTAGTTAGGTAATCAATCTTGACATAAAATTGTTTTTTTATAGTTATTTTAAAAAGTACATAAATTAATTGGTGTACTTTTTAGCTTAAATTATGAACTAATTAACTAACTTTAATAACTGTGAAATTCAGAGGTAGTAAACTGATAAGAAAATAAGATTTGTTATGCAAAGATCTTTCTTAAATCATTAATAAGAAAATAATTTTAGATAAAGAATCAGAATGGACTGTGATGTGCCTAAATATTCCCACCCCAAACACAGCTGTCTTCCCTGATCCTTCATAATAACAAACAGACTCTTTTGCTAGTAGAAAATCTGTCCAACAGGAGATTGCCTGTACTGTGATTAAAAAGGAAAAAAAGATCTGTGGTCCCCACTTGTGCTGTAGTCAACATCCCACTGGGGGAACAATACGAGCTGACTTCCTGACCCCTTCGTCTGGGGATCCTAAAAACAAACAATGGGACCCTTAATTAACATCGGCCATTCCCAGCACTAGGCCCTTCCTGACGGTCCCGATTCAGACCTGAACACAAAGCTTGCTGTGTTATTCCTCTGACACCATCTACTGTGCTTGTGTGCCCTGCTCCGCAGTATGAACGCTGCCAGTTAGGCCTCAGTAATATCCATTTTGAACAGAAGAGACAGAGAGAGCCATCGACCCTTTCACATCCTGAGGTCAAAATATGAGCGATGGCATTCAGTCTGGAATCTAGTGACTCTGGTGAGAGGGATAGATCAGTCAAGGTTATCTCTTTATGATACAAGATGAGCACATGGTTGTACATTATCTGTTGTCCTAAGCTGGGCAGGATGTGTTTCCATGTTAGATAAGGACAAACAAATGGCCATTTCACTGAAGTTATTAGGTTGGTACAATGTAATCAAAGGAACTTGTAGGTCGTACGTAGTCTTGTAACAACAAACAACCTCTTGGTAACAATACCAATGACCTTGTGCAGGTTTATGGTGGCTTTGTCTATGGTTTAAAGGTTGGTGGCACATGAGAGCTACTTCCTGTGACTAACCATTGGAAAAATCCTAAATTCTAACATCAAGTTAAAGGGATAGTTCACCTAAAATTACTCTTTTCTGCAGAACACAGAAGATATTTTGAAGAATGTGTTTAAAACATTTTTGGTTACCACTGACTTCCATTGTATGGGCAAAAAATGACAGAGATATTTCTCAAAATAACTTCTTTTATGATCTGTTTCACAGAATAATTAAAGTTATACACGTTTAGAATGACATCACTGTGAGTAGATTTTACATTTTTTGGTGAACTACGCCTTTAAGAATTCAGGCTGGTCTCAGAGAGAAAGAGCACAAAGAACCAAATCAGATGAACTCAGATGAACTAAAAACCTGGTAAAAAATTCCAAAGCTGGATTTTTTTAACGAGAAGATAATATAATATTAGTGTTGACATCTACTGCAGATATTTGTTTTCTTTCATTAACTTTCATTATCTTGTGCTCACAAGACCAGACATGACCACAACCTCTCACTGAGAAATTATTGAAATCTTTATTAAGGATTTTGGAAAAATAAAGGTTAATAAAAACATAATTACGATGGATTTATTAAGCAATTACACTCGAAACTCTAGTCTGCATCAGTGAAAAGCTGAACATCCAAGCAATAAACCCCATCTGCACAAAAGCACGAATCACTCTGATTGTTTTGAGGCTTGTTTTAAGACTGACGCCATTGTGCCCTTTAATTTGTCTTCATGAATCTCTCTGACAAAAGCCTGTTTGATGAAAAAAGAAAGAAAGAAAAGCAGAACACATTTGTGGTTTTCTCATTTCTAAATATGACAACAGATCACAACTCTCACTTGAAGAGATGTTATCATTATCCGCCTCTGATTGTTGACACAGAAGTCTCATGCAAAGGGACATCTACAGGCCAGAAAAAGGGAGGCGCATTTGCTGTTGTATCAGCAAAAGTCAGAGGAAGAGTGCTATTCTCTGTGTACAGAACACAAAGCAGCTGGCAGGAAACCCGCTTTTCATATTCTTTTAACTTTGATTTCCGTTTTGAGGAAGTGTGCTAAGTGTGCGCTCTCTGGTTCTGGCCTTCATCAGCTGACTGTTTCCAATTCCTGACAAGGACTTCTCTAATCATACCAGCAGTGAAACTGTTGCTTTAAGATATTAGATATATATGCATAAAAGAGGCACTCTGTACCACACCCAATCACAGTCTATTGCACTTCTTATAAGTGCACTTACATTTAGAACGATCATTTATAAATATTCTCTTATAGGCCAGAAGTTTTAAATAGAAGTCTCTTATACTCAGAAAAGATGCATCATAACTATGTTGATATATTTTTAAATGTAATTTATTCCCGTGATGGCAAAGCTTAATTCTAATATGCTGGTTTTATGCTCAAGAAACATTTTCTTATTATTATTTCTTAATAATAAAATTTTCCCAGAATTATTTAATGAGTAGAAAGCCCAAAAGAATATAATTTACTTGAAAAATATTTATTTTGTAACCTTATAAATGTCTTTACCGTCATTATAGTATTACATTCTTTCAAATTAACTTCTTCTGAGCCCTACATTTTTGAACAGTAAATTAATTATATTGACGTAATTATATTAATAGTCAGTATCAAATTAAATTCATTATTGCAGTTTAAAATGGCTTTTACTATTGTATATACCGTAATTATGTACATAAAAACACATTTTTGGACCATGAATGTTAGCACTTAATCGGCATTGCAACATCAGACTGGTTGTTTCCCAGGACAGAAGACTGACAAGCTGTGAGAAACACTGAGCAGCTGGTCTGGACAAACATGAATGCAAAAGTTATGAAGCAACATCAGACTCAAATTCATTTACTCAGTGCATTTTGTTTACAATAACATCCATTTCTGTAGAACAACTTTGGAGCTGGGTTTATTTATAATAATAACAATAAACTCAGTCAGTGTCAGCTAAACTTTCTTTTTTCAGCAGAAATATATGATCCCTGTCTGATGCAAACACAATCTAAATAACACATGTAGAAAATTCGCACACTTTTGGGACAAACTGTTTTTCAACTGCGCAGCAGAGAAGAGATTTTTTATGAAAAGACACTAAATTCCGAACTAAAACTGTTACAAGTCGAGAGTGAATGGTTTCAATAAATCTAAATACTGACAGTCAGTTTAAGTTGGATTTCAAAACTGAAAAGACTTTAAATGAATGATTATAAAGACATAGATTTTTTAAGCATTTCACATATTTCCAGCAACGTTTGACGGCATGTTTTTGTTCAGAGTGGAATCAACTCTAACTCAGATCATAATTCTCTCTTGATTTAAACAACTGCCTGAAATTTATCCCGAAAACAGATAAAGATAATATATAGTGTACAACAAAAGGCACACTTAGGTGAGTCAGCAGAGGCCATATCTGACAAAGAGTCCCGTGATTTACACCACATCAATGAATACATGTGGCTTTTGAAACAATCATTAAAAGTTTTCAAGCACAATCAGAGCAACAGAACTGTCAAATGCCCTATATATTACAAAGCATTTTTAACAATACATATTCACACCTCATTACTTGGGCCTGACATAGTTTCTGATTGAAAATGAACTTGCTTATGTACGCAGTTACAGTTATTTGTTTGTTTCTATCAAGACGCAGGAAATGCATTGTCATTTTGGCTGCCTATTAGAACCATGTTTATGTAATTATCTCAGCAAGAGACTGAGGAGAAGGTGACTGTCTACTAAGAGCTCAGTGATTGCCTCTTACATCAGAGTGTTTTCCTTTCACAGGCAGGAGCAGTTGTAATGGAAGTTGGTCTCAAACAAAGGTTTCTTGTCAAACGAAATTACACAACCCCAGGCTAATGTTTACAATTTCACTATCTTACATAATGATAACAGCGACAACAAATCATAAAAGCTTTATCGCTCTGACCAACAGCAGACAAACTGCTCTGTGAAATAAAACATGCAAGTTTAAAAAGGTGTTCGCTTTGGTAGAAGTGCTAAGGCAGATTTCACTCATGCTGATGATGATGGGGAATCATTTGTTCAAAATAGCCTCTAAAGTGTTGAATCTGCCACCTTCAATCAATAGACTTAAGTGGCCCAAAACACCCAGTGGAACTAAACCATGCAAAATAATGCATGTATGTAGAAAACAAAAAAAGAGCTGCATCACAGTTGCAACAAATTTCCTGATTCATTTATACAATATAGTATAAAGAACTATATTGTAACTAGACTGACCTCTAGATTTACCTCCAAAATTACAATTAAATTCAATAGTAAACTGCCTTCAAACTAAAAAGCTGCTCAAAAACAGAACATCAGGACACTGGCGGAAGACGAAACAAGCTATATATACACACATTCCAGTACCATGATTACGATTTGAACAAGAGATGTATTATGTCAAAAGAATAATGAGACCGCTGTAAGAAATCAATGGCATTCATGTGTTTTGGATTAACATAAAAAATCTACAATTTTCCCATTAAAAGATGTGAAGACAACAGAGCCCAGAGTAGAGTACTGTATCTGGTTCCTCATATATGTATATTCAAATATATATATATATATAGTCAACAAAATTACTGACGAAAAATTTAATTAACAAACAATGCTTTTTATTTCATAAAAGATCATGGAAAACATCCTTTTGTTGTTGTTGACAAAATACGAGAACAACAACACTGCCAGACATTAAAACAGCATCAATACTCTTTTTAACCTGAAAAATCCAGAAAGAATGGGACTGCTTCAAATAATCTAATACTAGATAACAATGATTGCCCTGACATGGCTGCGCAAACTGAAGCTGATCAGTGAATGAACATTGGTAATGGGAAGCACTTAACCCTCGCACCCAATACTTATGAGATTAATCACATACATACACAACATAAACTAAATATTACATTATATCAAATGTTTAACAAAAAACACACAAGTCAACTTGAACTAGGACACATGCTAGTCAGAATGTATAAATCACATTGTGATTACACCTTTTTAACATTAAGGCACTTAAAAAGACAATGAAAAACTAAAACAAAGAATTCACAATATTAGTGTAATTTTTAATATTTAGCAGTTCAGGTTTTCATAAAGGCATTTTTCGCACGCTATTTAGTTACATCGATATATCAAATGTTTTAATTTTTGCTTGAATTTCACATTTTATCAGCAATTAAAATGCAAATTTCATCAACTAAAGATGTTATTTATGTGTAAAAATGGTAGAAAATAAATTTATTTTTATTTATTTTTCTTCTAATTTTCTAGCATGGTTTGAACAACAAAACACAAAACATCCAGCATCCCATGTGTTGCACAATGCTACTAATACAACATCAAGCAGGGAAAATTTACTGTAAGTAGGAGACAGAAACATGATTGTGACCCTGTAGTAATTTCTCATACAACAAAAGGCATTATTTTCTGCACGCTGCACCATGTTTCGGCGATTTCCTAACAAGACTTACATTGATCGGTTTAGGGTGGGAGTCAGAATACTTACTGTGAATGACATCCAGTGTCACTATGAGCCTGTGACACAAAAAAGGGCATTGGCAATAGGGATGCATTGCAGAGGACATGACTCACAAGCTGAGCTTACATGCAGGGACTCTTACAGTTTTGCAAGCCACATTCCGGCGCACACATTTTCCATGAGGAAATCCCACTGCACCTCTGCATGCAGGGTAGATTGACCCTCATCAGCTGAAACAATCAGATATTTGACTGGCATAATATAAACAAGAATTGGGCCACGGCTTTTTGAGGTCTCTGGAATTCCAGGGAATGAATGACAGTGCAAAACCGTTCCCGTTTAGTCAAACTTGTTTACATAACTCTCGCTAGCTACCCCCGGGCAAGAGCAGAGCTGGTCTCCTAAGAGAAGAGTTGCCTGTTCAAGGGTGTTCTTTTCTAACTAGTGCTCCCTGTGGAGCTCCGCTTGGGCCAGAACCACTTCCCCTAGGTGACACGTGAGTCTGAACCACACACACCAGAAGACATTACCAACACGCTTCCTGCCTCCATGCTCTGCTCCGACCGAGCCATGACATTGCTCAATTCCTATCTGGGCGGGATGGCTGTGTTTTGATACTCTGCCCCTGCTCTGACTGAGGAGCTTGGCCCACTGCATCTCATCTGCTGGGAAACGAATGGAGACCTAGATAGTGCACTGGGAGAACGCATGAGAATGTGATTCTCAGCACTGGCTTTAGATCACAGGTCCCGCTGTGCCCTGTGAAGTCAAATCCTCAGTGTTTGTGTTGGCAGGGAGCATGTAGTCCTCTGGACAGGACAAACCCTGAGTGGGGACCAGCTTACTCTGGAATTCATTTCCTCTGAGACAAAATCAGACTCAGCATGTTCAATCCTGTTCCAACTGTCCTTTCTGGTGCGAACTGAGGGCAAATCATTGCATCTGGACGGGTAAATACGTGGATGCGCCATATGACAAATGGAAAGTAAATCACAGAAAGTGAGACTCCAGGGGGAGGTAAAATGCATCAGTGTTGAAATTAGTAGGTGTGGACACTATCGTGGGACTGGACTTTTCTTGCGTTTCCACTGACATTCACACGAGCAACTGAAATTTAAAACACAACAGTTCTGACAGTGATTTACAGACCGTCTCAGGCTAGTTTTATAGCCTGCAGTGTTTTGTCCTAATAAAACTTAACATTTGTTCCTTTAGTATTTGTTTTCCTAAGCTGTTTAGCATGAGAGGGTGATACCAACTTAGATAAACACTTAACTATTGTGTAGATTGATTTAGAACAGGGATTTTAAGACTTTAAAGGTGGAGTTGAAGAAAATGTGAGAGAGAAAAAAGTATTTCATATTTCATCCATTAGAGTTAACAGTAAATCTGCTCTGGAACATCACACTATATAAATACAGTTGTATTAAACAAAAATATTTATTTTCAGGGTTATACATGCAGCATTATTCTAATAGTGGATAGAAAAACATATCCACATAATAAAATGTCAAAATGTCCAGTTAAAATTTTAACAATTTGCTTTGGCTTCAATACAGTAACAATATAAAGCCAATTATTTAATTTAGCAAACATCATGTTTACACACAGTATAAACAAGTCTTTTAAATGGGAAAACATTTGTTTTAGTGATAATATTATCCTCATATTTGGGGGTCCTTAGCATCAGAAGTTTGAAATCCCCTTCTTTAGGGAATAACACAATAGCCAACTTTTGGCAACAACAATAATATCACAGTCAACATAACATGACCATGACTGCTATGTTTTCATAAATGAATCCATGATTACATAATAACACTGATACAACCACGGTTCAAACTGCTATAAACCCAATGACACATGAGCAATATTTTCCATCACCAGTCAGGGACAGCAAACACCCTTATAAAAACAAACATCAGTGTATTTCTGTGCGCAATGTTGTCAACGTCAAAAGGAAAAGTCTGTAAATTACCTGAGCCGTGCTCAAAGAGGTGGAGATATTTTATCATGATAGGACTTTTAGCAGTCTGCAGGGAACCCTCATCATCTTTCATAAAGGGAGGTTTGCCACTTTAATCCCACATCTGGTCTGCATTACCATTCCATGCAGCTCTGACTTGAGTCTGGGCCTGAACAAGAACCTCACCCTGTCTCTGTGTCCAAAGACTATAAAACCACTTGAAATTAAAGATGACACTGTCTCCTTCACAAACACTTGTATTTTATCTTTGTTTCTGGAACGTTTGCAAGTTTAACACAATTTTTATTCATGAAATCAGTGTTGGAATGAAGTAAAGGAAAGATAAAACCAGGAACGATGCTCTAGATTTAAATTACTGATTTGTGTCTACAAAGTGATACTAAAGTAGATATATATTTCCTTGTCCTGAGAGTAAACATCGCTCTGAGAATGCTCTCGCAATAGTGGAAACAAGACAATTAAAGTCAGGGAGTGGTTTCTCATGATTTCCCATGGATTTCCTAGTAAAACTGTGGATTTAAGCACATTTAAATCATAAACTTGTCACCTGTTTATCTCGAGGGCAAAACATTCTCACACTGGCATCTCCAGCCTTTGCAGAATTTCTCGTCTCACTGAATCCATTGATACCACATTAACTTGAACATTTGTTTAAATGTGTTGCCTTGTAAACATACATAACCACTGCTTTATGAATCTTTTAGTTACATTTCCAAGAACAACAGCTAATAAGAGGCCAAGAAAATGATCTGAAAATGATTCCACCCATCATTTCTTGCTGAACACATTTTATGTGTGATTATACCTAATTATGATGTTTTTGGTGTCACTGTTGGGCGTGAGAGAAAGTTCGATTTAAAAAAAGAAAGAAAGTTCGATGATTTTCATATTTGAAAAAAGCATTGCTCAGTGGCCTTGTGTTACCTCTCAACGCTCAGCACAGTAGCTCTCTGAATTAACTTGATACACATGACTAAAAAGACAGAGAGATGCCTGTTTGACAAGTAGGCCAATGAGGCAACATGTCTCTCTGGCTGCTTACCTGAGGGCAGTCTTTGATATAGTGTCCCTTGTTGAAGCAGAGATGGCACAGGTAGTTTGGTGGAGGTCTTTTGCTGGGCTTGCGTGGCTCAGAGGACAAGGAGAGGTCGGAGAAGTGGTCCGTTAGAGAGTTCAGTCCATCCACTATGTTGTTAAGAGAGCCGTACGGGGACACGCTTTTGTATAAACCATTATTCAGGGCCTGTAGAACATGAAAGGGCATCCACAATCCAACAATTAGTTAATCCCAATGTGAACATAAAAGCAAAACAATGTACTTAAAGGTTAGCTCACCCAAAACTAACCCTGTATGTGAAGACAAACCTTCAAATGAAGATATATCTAATGAATTGTGAGAGCTTTCTGTCTGCCCATTGACACTTTCAAGCCCCAGAAAGGTGGTCAAGACATGTGACTCCAGTGGTTTTACCTCAGGTTTACGAAGCACAAAAAACATAATTTATCATTTACAAAATATTAATTTCCAACGTGCATTTACGCTATAGCTGCTCTCACATCAACAGTATGTATTGAAAAGGTGAACGTGTGTTGCAAGTAATATTTCGTAAATAAAGTGGTAAATTGTGTATTTTTGGAACAACCCTTTAATAATATGCTGCTCTCGATTAAATCCATCCTACAAGCTTAAGAAAATTTTAAATATGATATCATAATCAAAAACAATGTCCTTAGTGATGTGGAACTCACATTAACTAATCAGTTCCTAAATTGAGGCAGCACAGTCCACTAAAGTCAATGGTAAGTGCAACAGAAACAAACGTTTGGATGAAGATGTTGCATGAGTGATGTCTTCCTCTGGTTATGGTTTGGAAGGTTATGTTATTGTCGAAGTCTCATGTTGGACAGTGCTGAAACTTTACTTGGCAATTCCAGATAACTGTCATCTAGTTCTCAGCAAGCCAGGACAATAAACAGTTTCTTCACATACCTCTTTACATAAGTCTCTTTTCATCAGGTAGAACAACTCTGCATACAACAAATATGCCTTTTTAGATCTTTATTTTATTGCTGTACATGTGGCAATAGTTTTCCATCCATCGCATATTCATATTTTGAGAGAAATCCATGAGAGACACGCATGATAATTCCTCCAAGATTTGAAACTTGATTCTGAGCATGTCTAATAAAAGATTTAGAGTTACATGAAATTAGAAATATTTAGACGTATTTATGTTCAAAATAAATTGGCCTATAAAAGGTTTCATGGCAAATAAGCATCCAGCATCCAGCTACTCTGTTATTTTGCCTGAGTTATGTGCAACAGACAATAAAAATCAACAAAGAATTCTGAAAAGGCAAATTAAATGTGAACATTAAACTAAACTGCACAGGCATGCTTTAAATGTCAACAACCATTTTTAAATGTCATGGAAATACAATAATTACGATGGTCAGCAGTTACATCTGAATGCAGTCATTTAATTAATTTGGACTTTTTTACAATAATGCATCTGCAAAACTGATTGTAGCTGTCAAACAGGAATTTGGCTATTTCTCTATTTAGGAATATGGCACTCACACACATTTACACCAGTGACATCTTCCCTCACTCCTTCACACAGCTGGAGAGACAGACAGGGGGTCACTCTTGTACTACTGCCAGTCACTCACACAGACACACACGCACACAAACAATACTAGCTAACACGTTCTCAGAAAGGTTATGCAAACAAAAATCATGCAAAAATCTGTATTTTCTAGTCCCAATATATTAATAATATGTTTAAAAGAAAGACTGATTTTTGGCCTCACTGCTGACATTTATGTAATAAGGGGATGTTTGAAAGCATTCTTAACCCTCAACAAGAGAGAAAAAGAAAAGAGAGGAAAAAAGGAGAGAAAAATAAAGATGGGGAAGGGAGGGAAATAAGTGTTTTTATTAACTCTGATTTTGAATGAAAGCTTTGCCCTTCCTCAAGCTTTCCACTAAACATCAACACTTTACCTCGGTCTCAGCCACAATACTGTCATTACATCATTAAAAAAAAAATGTGATTACATCTTCAAGCTTCTGGATGTCATTCATTTAAAAAAATAACACGAAGAGTACAAAAAGATGTACAGTTCCATGAGCGCTGAGAATGTCATAACTATTATATTTCATTTGAAAAGAAATCCTAATTTTAATGATAGTTGAAAACCACACCCATATTACTTAAAAACAATTATGTATAAAAAAATTGTACAAAAGTACAATAATCTCAATAAAATCTTGATTTTTTTCATTATAAATGTAAACACTTCAACACTTCCTAGTTCATAATGTTGTTCTCATGATCTGGCACTTATATCCTTTTGGATAATACAATCAAATCTAATCATTCAGTGGATCACTGATTAGATTTACAACTTCCTTTATGTGATAAAAACTATTACAGATCGAGTGTCATGTCTTCAGGAACATCACAAACGAACAATATTTCATTCTCCTAACTTCAATTATGGCAGAACAGATTTTTAGGCCTATAGAGATCAGTAAACAGTAATAAAACCGATACTTTTTGGTGTCTACTTGTTCAAATTAAGCGACAAGTGAAATGCAAGAAGTCTTATGATCAAACTAAGATTTTCATGGATGGCTGCCTCATTTAGCTGTCCATGTGCAGTTACAAAACAATAAATAAGTGTGCAAAGCTGCACTCTGGCACGTTTTCAGTGTGCTTTCAAATATTCAAGGACCACGCTTTTAGCATTGTACTGCAAAATAAATAACTAATCATTAATAAATAAATAAGTCTTATTATACGAGAAAAAAAATAGCCAGCGATATAATTGTCACAAATTTACCATGACAAAAAGAGATTAAGATAAATAATATTATAAATGTAACCAAGACTAGTCGCGCGCGCTGTATTAGATATGCTGGCTTTGGGTTCAACTGCGCTTTATATAGTAAATCGTATCAGTCGAGAGGGACCGTTATCTTCATTAACTTGTTTCTAATATAAATGAAATGTCGAAGGACATAAGACACGAGTTACCTCATTTCTCTGCAGCTGAAAGAAGTTGTTGAGATAGTTGGAGTTGAGAGAGGAGCTCAGGTCATTGGCAGGAGTTTTGCTGTAGTTCAGGTCCGGATGGGAAGAGTTGGGCTCGGGTCGGAAGGCATCGAAGGCACTCGTCTGATGCGTGTCTTGTAAAGAAAGGTAAACCCAGTTAAGAAGCTGTGCAGGCTGGTACACTGAGGTACTGGTGTCTATAGCAGACAACAAGCTCATGTTGTTACTATAACTTTTACTCTTCCACTGTTGCTTTTGGAAAAGGCAAACTTGTTCAGTCTACTGTGAATGCGGAGTCCGTTTTTCCACACCCAAAAAAATCAACGCTTCCCTCTCTTCTTCCAGCTCAGACCCTATTCCTTCGCTGGGATCCGTGTCCCAGGTTTATATTTACACAAAAGTCATTGCTCTGACATGTCAGAATAAAAAAGTTTTAGTCCGCTGTCCACGGCCCGTTATCTCGCTTTATTTGCACTGTAACAGCAAGGAACTCATTGAATATTCATATAGCGTCTGCGCGCGTCATTGTCTTAAACAGCCAATCAACACCCGGTGTTTAACATACGAGCTTGAATACAGAGGGACAACCTGTTGATTACTGGCTACTTGCTAATTTGATCAGAATATTCAAAACTATCATGGAACGTATTTAAAAACAATTCTTCTTACAAAAATGGCTTAGATTGTGGTTTTATATAACCTAAAATACTTTTAAAAGTGGAGATTTGTAAGTATATGCGATTCCTACAGCTTTGGCCGTTTAATGATATAAAAGTGTTTTGCTCCCATGCTTAATATTAGAGGAAAGAGCCACTAAAACGATTGAGAAAAAACCCCTCCACAAAAACAATTTATTTGTCACCAGTTCACATGGAACATGTTAGTGGTATATGTGAAACTAAACACCTTAAGGAAACCAATAGGTCGATGTAAGCAAATGGTTTTGTTTATTTAACAACAGGGGTGAGATTCTTTAGTGATGATGACCCAGAAACAGACCCCAGAGAAAATGTGCCTTAAGAACACCTGAAAGATAAATCAAATATTAGTTTAACAGTGAACATTTGTTTTGAATTTAATAAACAATTTCGATGCACAGAAGTATAATAATATAATAAAGGGGAAGCAAAGAAATAAATCCAAAACATTAAGGTTGCATTTATGATTCTAACAAACTGATTAATTCGAATTTTGATTAACTCACCTGAGGTGTCTTGGTCTACAGTCTTGGTCTACAGTTTGTGCTCCACCTTGTGGCGTTGTTAATATACTTACTATACAAGTTGTTGATAAACACTTAAGAACAGTTCATTGAAACTGATCTAACATGTAACCCCCAAAAATCTGGGTTTCAATTAAATAGCATGCATAACATTCGTCAAACAGTATAGATGTTTGGATAATTTATTTGTGTTCATTCAAAATGTTCAATCGAGTTTAAGCCATAAAACCGATAAAATATAAATGATTTCAACATTGTATATAAAAAGACGAATGTTAAATTTACATTGTGCAATTAAAGATACTTCATTAAAGATGGATTCATTTAACTCAAATAGCTAAAGAACCCAAAATACAGCACACACTGAATCCTTTAAACAATATTACTTAAATATTTTAGAAATGTCAAAATGTCATGATCATATAGACATATTGAAACTTAAGGCGTGCACTGATAGCAAATCACTACTATGCGACTGTGTTCTCTGCAGACAGGTTTACTGCATTCACAACAGTAGCTGCTCACTTTTCGGTCTCTTACAGAACGACAGTAATAACATCTCTTTCTTCTTCTGTTCTGACAGCTCTGTTCTTGGATTTCAGAAGTGACAGCCGACAGAGATGTGGGTACCCCACACCTCCCCATGGCCTCGAGGATGTTCTTGGAGAGCCCATGGCTTTCTTCTCTGCGCCTATGAATTTGAGGCTCTACAAGCTCTTTCACCAGCTCTTTTATAAACATCCGCTGGGTGTTATGACCCCCTCCCATGAAGCTAGGGTGCTGAGCATTGAAAATGGAGTAGGAGTTTACAACAGCAATATTCAACATGTTATACCACAGCATCATGGGCCATCTCTTCGTACGGCGCTTGCAGGTATAATTGTTGGCCATCTTCTGAACATTGTTGACTCCTCCTTTGGTGCGGTTGTAGTACTGGAAGACCTCTGGCTTGTTTTTAGCACTTGTTTCATTCAATGCATTGCTGCTATGCAACGTACTTAAAAGAATCACTGCCTTTTTTCTTTTTGGTACATAGCTCACCATGGACACATTGCCACAAAAACCAAACTCCGAGGTATGTAGCGCACGTAACTTGGATGGCTTCATAATCGGTGGCACGTGAGGATTCTTGTGGTCAAGGGTCCCAACCATGGTCAAGTTTTTCTCAAAAAGATTCTCTGCCAGAGGGACACTGGTGAAGTAGTTGTCCATTGTAATATTGAAACCTATCATGAGGATAAAAACGACAAAAAAAAAGGCAACATAGTTAGGTTACACCAAAACAGTGATGGTCAGGCACAGTGTTTGAGGCTCAGGGCTGGTATCTATAAGGCTGCTTGTTTGATCCCTACAAGAGGTAAATTATGAACTATGTTCTTTTGAGGAAGGGAGTTAATCCAAAGTGCCTCTAAGGGAAAATATTGTGCTAGTAGATTTGGATAAAACTGTCTGCTGAATGGCTACTTCATGTACCACCGTTTCCCACGCTGCTGAATCATAAGTGCGCTGGCAAAAGAAATCACGTTTTACCTGAGTAAACAAAAAGATCATGAAATACTATTACAAAAAAGTTTCTATTTTAATATATTTTAAAATGTAATTTACTAATGTAATACTTTATGAAATACTGCTGATTTGTGCAAATTTTTGTGACATCATAAATGTATTTTCTGTCACTTTTGATCAATTAATGTATTGAAAAAAACAGCACAGAATTTGACAAAAAAAATCACAGAATTGTTGACATTTTTGCAGATGTATTAAAAAAGAAAAACCAAAATATCTCATGGTCTTAAGTATTCAGACCCTTTGCTGTGACACTCATATATTTAACTCAGGTGCTGTCCGTTTCTTCTGATCATCCTTGAGATGGTTCTACACCTTCATTTGAGTCCAGCTGTGTTTGATTATACTGACTGGACTTGATTAGGAAAGCCACACACCTGTCTATATAAGACCTTACAGCTCACAGTGCATGTCAGAGCAAATGAGAATCATGAGGTCAAAGGAACTGCCTGAAGAGCTCAGAGACAGAACTGTGACAAAGCACTGATCTGGCCATGGTTACAAAACATCTCTGCTGTACTTAAGGTTCCTAAGAGCACAGTGGCCTCCATAATCCTTAAATGGAAGATGCTTGGCATGACCAGAACCCTTCCTAGAGCTGAGCTATCGGAGGAGAAGAGCCTTGGTGAGAGAGGTAAAGATGAACTCAAAGATCACTGTGGCTGAGCTCCAGAGATGCAGAAAGGAGATGAGAGAAAGTTGTAAAAAGTCAACCATCACTGCAGCCCTCCACCAGTCAGGGCTTTATGGCAGAGTGGCCCGACGGAAGCCTCTCTTCAGTGCAAGACACATGAAAAAAAACACCCGAAGGACTCCAAGATGGTGAGAAATAAGATTCTCTGGTCTGATGAGACCAAGACAGAACTTTTTGGCCTTAATTCTAAGCGGTATGTGTGCAGAAATCCAGGCACTGCTCATCACCTGTCCATTACATTCCCGACAGTGAAGCATGGTGGTGGCAGCATCATGCTGTGGGGGTGTTTCTAAGCTGCAGGGACTGGACGACTGGTTGCAATCGAGGGAAAGACGAATGCGGCCAAGTACAGGGATATCCTGGATGAAAACCTTCTCCAGAGTGCTCAGGACCTCAGACTGGACTGAAGGTTTACCTTCCAATAAGACAACTCTGTGACTTCACGACAACTCTGTGACTGTTCTTGAATGGCCCAACCAGAGCCCTGACTTAAACCCAATTGAGCATCTCTGAAGAGACCTGGCTGTTCACCAACGTTTACCATCCAACCTGACAGAACTGGAGAGGGTCCGCATGGAGGAATGGCAGAGGATCTCCAAATCCAGGTGTGAAAAACTTGTTGCATCTTCCCCAAAAAGACTCATGGCTGTATGAGAGCAAAAGGTGCTTCTTCTAAATACTGAGCAAAGGGTCTGAATACTTAGGACAATGTGATATTTCAGTTTTTCTTTTTTTTTAAATCTGCAAAAATGTCAACAATTCAGTTTTTCTGTTTAATAAGGGGAAAAAGGAACTTAGATGATTTTAGCAAATGGCTGCAATACAACAAAGAGTGAAAAATTTAAGGGGGTCTGAATACTTTCCGTGCCCACTGTATTTATAAACTTATAGGAAACACCACTGCTTACAATTCACACACAAATAAATTACCTTTTTGCTGAAGTCCACTAGACAACCTCAGAACTGTGTTCTCTGCAAGGTTCTCCTCAGTCTCCTCTCCTGGCCGTCTGCCTGTGTAGATGACTGCATCGATGGCATAGGGGACTTCAGCATCACACATCCAAAAGATTTTAATGCCATACTTGGAGGGGAGACTTGGCAAGTGTTGCAGAAACTTGCATCTTCCCTGGAATGGCATGAGCTGCTCACCCACAGTCACACAATCCCTGGGGATAAAACTTTTCCTACAGTTGATCAGGAACAGATCCCACACATTTCGGAAGGCTGCCATGGGATCTGATGCCTCTCTTAACACTCTGGTTTTCTTGTTATCAAATTGCAGGCATCCGTGAAGGTCTTGATATCTACCAACAGACATGGTAGCTCTATAAAGTGGGTTCTGTAAAGGATCCATAAACAGTTCCCGCACTGGGACATCACCGTTTCTCTCCAAACCTATGAGAAGGCTTAGACCAATAAAGGCATTTAGCTCTTCTTTAGTGACCTTTTGCCACACTTTACCTTTTGCTGATGCTGTTCTCAGTCCACCCAAGTTGGTGCATTGCAGGATTTCATCAATGATGTTTTCACTTATGAAAAGTTCCCAGGCATCTTTAGGTGTCACCAGTAAAGACCCTAGTGCAGGCTCTTGACAGTTCTTTGAGAAGGGCCTTGTGTCACTTTGAGGAGGATATTTGCTCCAATAAGAGTCTCCTTTGCTCCATCGACTTAAGTGATCTTCACACTCCTCATCACAGGATTCCTCAGATGAGAACTCAAAATCTGTGAGGACAGTATTCTGAGCCTCTGTCACATATGGGACACTGCTGCATTCTGGGCCATCACTATCGGAGACCTCAGATTCTAAATCAGGGGCAGCAATGGATTCATATTCTTCTCTTAGTGAAGCTGTAAGCTCAGCCTTTCGGCGCACCAACGATAAAACTGTAAAAATATAAACACAAGATGCACAACATATTATATTGGGATGATTCAATTTACAAGCAAATTCAAAGTATGTATTAATGGTCATTATTGATGTGAATTAAGTTTTTAGCACAAACATGATTTTAACCTTAAACACACACAAACACAGAACTTTCTTGTTCTTCTTATTCAGTAGAAACTGAAGAAACACACTATGCATATTACTTCATCCTAAAATTGTGTTTTCAAAAGGAGCTATTTTTAATATGAAAATATATTTATTTTTGTAGTCAACATCAATTCTATTGAAACTGGCTGCATATTGGGCCTTTGCTTACTTGGCAAAACTTAAAAGTGAGATCAGGGAAGATCAGAATGTACAGCATTGGACTCCCTCTGGTGGAGAAATGTTAAAATAATTGCTCACCCCAACATGAAGATTCTTTCATTTACTCAACCTGTTTCAAATCTGTATGACTTTCTTTCTTCTGCAGAACACAAAAAAATAAAATATTTTCAACTATTTTTCTTTACACTACAAGGCAGTGGGGTCCAAAATTGACTTTCATTAGATGGACAAAATGTCTTTCACATAAAAATAAAAAAAATCATACAGGTTTGAAATAACATCAGCAACTAATAAATATTTTTAGATTACTCTCCTGTTCAAAAGTTTGGGGTCAGTAAGATTTTTGTTGTTGTTGCTAAATTAATACTTTTATTCAGCAAGTACACATTAAATTAATCAAAAGTAGCAGTGAAGACATTTATGTTACAAAAGATTTTGATTTCAAATACTGTTCTCTTGAACTTTCTGTTAATCAAATCCTAAAAACAAAATCATGATAAATATTAAGCAGAACAAGTGTTTTCAATATTGATAGTAAGAAGAATGAAGGATCCTGTGACACTGAAGACTGGAGTAATGAAGCTGACAATTTAGCTTTGCCATCATAGGAATAAATTACATATTATAACTGTCTTCTCATTTTAATATCACAAAATTACAGTTAACTATTATTAATCAAATAAATGCAGACTTGGTGATCAGACACTTTCAAAATTATAGTATTTTTTTTACTGACCTCAAAAGTTTGAGCTTACATACATATATACACAAATACAGAACATGGGTCATGATAGCAAAATTACATTTATTTCAAAGCCATTTCCATTCTATCAATACCTCACTCAAGCAAGATTTGTTTTCACAGTGTTGATACTTTATATCATAGATAAGTAGGGAGTTAACTCTATACTGATTTGTGATCTCTTCTCTATGCCACATTTGATTCTTTTTAACCAGCTGAAACATTTCTTCAAACACAAATTGTCAGAAAAAGAAATGAGACTTGGGTCTATAATCCCTTAACTTTTAATGCAAGCTTGCTACAGAAAGCTAAAACATTAAAAATATGTAATAAGCAAGAGCAAGGTGTATTATAAATCACTGGAAAACTTACATTCTTCAAAAGTTTAACAAACTCAAAGACTCGAACATAAAAATCAAATAAATAAAAAACATACAAAAAGCTTACTCCAATCCAATAAATATTATAGCACATTTAACGCTTTACATAGGGAGATAATCTTCCTTTAAGGAAGGAATGAAAATTTAGGCCCTTTTGGTGTTGACAAACATGCCGATACACACTATGGGCTCTAATCAAGATGGTCTTTCATATGCAGCCTGTAACTGTACCCATATTTGTATGCTTTACCACAAACAGAACACTGGAAAGGTTTCTCCTTTGAGTGGGTCCGTTTATGTTTGTTGAGTATGTAAATGCGTTTAAAACCTTTCCCACACTCAGAGCACATATAAGGTTTCTCTCCAGTGTGATCTCTCTGGTGCACCCTTAAGTCATAGACGTCAAAAAACCTCTTCTCACACTGGTCACATGGAAAAGGCCTGTCACCGGCATGTCTACGCAAGTGTATTTTCAAATAAGAGGGCTTGGCAAACTTCATATCGCATTGATCACAAGCGTATGGCTTCTGTCGCCGGTGAACTTTCATGTGATCCGTGAGAAGATCTGACCGCTGGAATTCTTTCCCACAGGTTTCACAACCAAATCCCTCTTCTTTGTGCGGTTTATTGGATGCTCTGGTTTTACCTGATTTCTCTGGATGTTGTGTGGTGTTTTCCTGCATTATTAAACATTTGATTTCTTCACTTGACACATCAGAATTCATTTTAGTTGACATAATTTGTTCAGTCGCCTTACTCTGCTTTGCTGGACATCTTATTGCATGGCTTGATGCATTAGTTGCTTTTCTTTTTCTCGCTGTTCTCTGCTTGTCTGTTTGTTTTTTTCTCTTGCTTGATGAACCCGTTCGACTGTTTGGTTGATCTGGAGGAGTGTGTGAGTTCATTGCGATTTCAAGCTCTTCTTCCATTTCAACTGGAGGCATTAGGCCATCCGGTAAGATTTGCAGACCATGGTCCAAAATCTCCTCCTTAACATGCCCAGGAGAACGAGGAAACGTATCTAGTTCGTTCACATCAAGCGATGAAGAGTCATCTTGATCAGGTTCCACTTTAACTTGTATTTCTGACTGAATGAAGTCTGTTTGCAGCTCATTTTCACTTTTCACGCATCCACTAATGAAGTGCTGTGAGAATGCCATTGCAGGTGACAAACCTTTGACTTTTGAAGCACAGACTTAAAGCTCTCATTCAGCTGTAGTAATTGTTCTTGATACTAGACATGAATCCTTCCAACGGCTGAACCAGAACTATAACAAACAAAGGCAGATTTTAAGCGCTCTGTCCAACGATGCATTTGGTGTTATTACATGAAGGTTACTTTATAAGAATAAAAATGTAATCTTAACATCACCATGCAATTTCATACTTCTCTAAAATAACCAGAAAATGCTCTCGTGGTAAATAAACATTTGGTAACATCACCGCAAAAAACACACATTTTCTGTTCAATTTAGAATTGAATTTAAAGACCTTTTGTTTAGGTAACAAATGCAAAGAAATGCTGCCGACGTATGACAGTCCACTCACCAGCTATTGGGATTCAGGAAAGTTACTTTTATTGTTGTCTTGCTGAAAGATAAACCATATTTCCATTGCTGAATCTTCTTCTTCGCTGGCTTTAATAACGAGTTGAGAAGCAACTATATGTGTAAATATCGCCACCTTCAGCACAGGGCTGAGGACAACCACACAAATTCTAGGTAAACAAGAATGGATTCCCATATTGACGATCCGTTTTAAAATATGTTTTGTTTTACCGGCTCCTGGTATAAAATTTAACCTTAACTAAAAATACTGGATAATGTGAATTCAGTACATCCCAAAGACCGTAGTTTACTTTGGAATTCAATCCTTCTCCTTTTCATCCACACACTGCAAAATAATGTGTTCTACAGCCACTGCTGATTAATATTTAATTCAATTTTGCCTTACAGTGTTTTGTATATCATGGAAATACAAATATCCAAAAACATGGTAATATTTGTAGTCTAAATATTTAACTTAATAGCAGGGCTGCTGGTTAAGATGATTCCTTCAATACATTACAGTAAGTTACAAATTGCATGATGAATGAAAGCAGAAAAACATTTTCTATGAGATTAATGTTTTGAAAAATATGAAAGAATCCAGTTATGATGGGAAATTTAACTAGCTTAGATTTTTTTTACCTTATTCTTTTTTTAAACACAAAACAAGCACACGCTTCATGAAGTGTTAGAAAATTTGTTTAATATAAAAATTATTTTCAGATCACAAAAATAATTTGTGCAAAGTACAGGAATTATTTGTAATTTGACATACACATATCATGACTTATTGAACGAGTTGACAGAAACATGACTGAATGTCATGCAGTTCATTCATAATGCTTTTCCTTTTAAAGATTTTCATTTTATTCCCTTTATAAGGCACACAATCCTTTTTGTTGTTTAATGAAAATGATTTGCGTCAATCCTTCCAGCTATTCAGAACTTGAGGAAGGATTTCACAATTTAGATGAGAATGACCCAGAAGTAGGAGTGTAGTGAGATATAAGACGCTCCGCTTCTCTCCAGCCACTTAGCAGTGCTCCATGCACTGTAGAGAAGAAAGACCTGTGTGTGGCTTCTCCTGCAAATAACACCTGCAAAGTCTGCAAAAACAAAGTGTTGTTCATGTGATAAGATATTATCATTCAAGTCAATTAAAGCAAGATTAAGAATAAAGGAAAAAATCTGCTTACAGTATACAATTCAAATAATTAAATACGACTGCTTGACTAAACATTGACAAACCTTAGAATTTGAGCCCTTCGGCGGCAAGGGTTCAGCAAGGTTATCTATGTCATATACTGAGCAACCTTTGGCCGCATAGCTGTAAGATCCACAGGAATAGGGATTGAGGAACCACTGAGATCTTAAAAGCTTCCTTGGCGTAATAGTTGGATTTCCTGAAAAGTGTTATAAAAAGACATTGGCACTAGTTTTTGTATTTATAGTTCATTAGTTAGTTTTAATGTGGTTAAATATAAGAAATGTACTTATTTTATTTATTAAAAGTATTTTGTACTTTTGGTCTCAGACTTTTGGACCCCATCAAAAGATGTTCTGTCAAGCTGTAAAATGTTTTTACCAGTAAATAAGCGCAAGAGCTGTGTGACACTTTGCAGCACTTCAAATTCAGACAGCGTTTCCATGTACTCAGATTCCCGCCCTGCAATCCATCCACAGAGCACGTGTCCATATCTGCACAACATCAGAAAATCATATTTATAATAGTTTAAACAGCAGTATTGAAGCAAATTCAAAGATTATGTTTACCTCTCTGTGGGCTTCAGCACAGTGAACCCAATCAACTTTCTAATCCAGGACATCTTAACATCTGAAACAACATCAGAAAGATGGGACTCGTCCTCCCATATGAGGTAGATCAACTCACAATCTTCATCCCAGAATGGCTGCTCAAACTCAAGAAAGATCTTGTTATTGGTCCCAAAGCCCATTCTCTGGACGGAGTGCAATTTGTGCAGTGGAAGAGGAGGGCTCAGAAAAGTGTTCTGGTGCTTCTTCAGGTATCCTGTAATAAAACAGAATATCAGATGAGTTATAGGCCTTGCAGAAAATTATAAGAATGTTATAAAGCGCCATTATGAAAATGATTTATTTTCACTCATATAATAAAATAAAAGTTTTATAATATAAAACTTTGTAATTATTTAGCGACATGATGAAAATTAGAGAAAACCTGACAAATCATCTTACTTTATAAATCACCCAAAGGCAAATCAAGAGCAGTACTTTTTATTTCTTCTCAGTGGCTTACTTTAAAAGGAAGCTTAGATTAATTTGAACAGATTATGCTATTTACAATTATCGAACAAATAAGGTAGGATAAAAAATTAGTGTTAGGGTTAGAAAATAATACATTTAAGGTGTGTTCACACTTGGCATGTTTGGTTCGATTGAAACAAATCCTAATGTACACCAAACAAGCAGACTGAGACTGCTGAAAAGATGGGTCTCTGTCTACTTCCAAATGAACTCTGGTGCGGTTCAATGAAATATGAACGCAACACAGACCAAAGACATATAAACGAGCCAAAAATGGGGCAAGATGTCACAAGATATGACCTTAAAAAAGATAAAATGCTCAGGTATACCTGCTTTTTCTCATCATAGTCGCAAGTACAGGTATCTGAACTGCGTCTCCTTGCAGCAAATTTTGGTTTGTGTGTGACAGAGGAATCCCTGCTGCTGTTTTGTCTCTTTTAAGTTCTTCATGAGTTCTCAGCTTGTCAAAATATCATCATATGTAGGCTATGCACACACAACGAGCGCATTTAGTCCAGCACACAACTTTGTTTTGGATGTTTGGTAAATTCCATTGTGAAATACACCAGTGGCGTAGCCACAGGGGGGCCTGGGCCCACTCAGATTTTCAATTGGTTAAAATGGCAACTGTGAAAATGAAAGTGAAAGCACATATCGCCCGCCGCACAAGACGATCGCAACGCACCCCCAAAGTCAACAATTGCGCGCAGTTTGACCCCCTCATTTTAAGTTGGGCCCCCTCAACAAAAAAAAATCTGGCTACGCCCCTGAAATACACATAATAAAAGCAAACTAATCAGGTCGTTAACATATCAATGTGCCTTTAGGTTCAGTGTTAAAGTGCCACTGTGAATGCTAAGTGGACCCAGAATTAAATCAGTGCTGTGTCTTGGGCAAAATGGGTTCACTGTATGTGCATACATAAGATGGTAATTGATGGAGGTGACAAATCGTGAAGAACTTATAAAATTTGTGAAACAAGCGGCAGGAATCCCTCTGTCACACACACAAACGAAGATCTGCTGCAAGGAGACATGGATTTGATACCTGCTTGAACATTTTGTGACATCATGTTTTTGGTTTGTTTACATATCTTTGGTATGTGTTGTGTTCACGTGTTCAGTTTCATCTAATTGGTCTAAAAAGTTTTTTTTTGAAAACTAATGAATCATAAAAGGCTTTTTTCTTTGCGTTTATTTGATTTCCATTCAAGACATTTCGATAAGAATGACTGTATATTGTTAATATAGGCTACAGAGTTTCATTTTTTTTTTACATTTTTGGTTGGTAGTGCGCCTTGTGATGTTTTTTTTTCTTTCTTTCTTTTTCAATGAAAAAATGTACCTTAGCTTAAAAAACTGAACTAAACCAACAAGTCATACTGAAGCTGAGTGTACGTACCCAGTGGGACGGTGACGATAACATGATCTGCTGCAAATGTCTCTCCATTAACACATTCAATCATGATGGGCAATAACACTCCTTTAGTGTTTGGTCCATTCTTGGTGTAGTTCCAGTGAATGCACTTCACTGGCTTGTTGTATAAAACTATGTCATTGGGAAGTTCCTTCATCATGTGATCAATTAAACCTTCATAACCTCTACGGGGGAAAAAAAAAGAGTTCATCAACACATTTAGATTACTTTATAAGATTTAAGAAAGCATTGTCGGAATTGGTTCATTGAGACACTTGATTAAAAGAATCTACTAGAAAGACTCAGAGACTCTAATCACTCACCCTGGGAAAGTGCAATCCAGTCCTGGAAGAGTCTTATACATGCCAAAAGCTCCCAAGCCAACATCATCCATTGTGTGTGTTCCGCTGACACAGCACTCCAGCTTGAGCAGTGTGTTCATCATGGCCATTTTTATCGCAGTGTTAGCCTGGTCCTCCTTCCACTCTTCCGGGGCCAGCCGTTCAGCCTCTGCCTTGATAAACTCCCCAACACTCGGCAGAGGTTCTCCACCACTGTCATGGAACTGCTGACTCTTTTCCAGTAAGTTCATGTAAAACTCAACCACTGGCCCCATTGTCTCAGGTCCCAGTTTTCTACCTGAACTGGTAAACCAGTTGGGAACAAACAATGGATGACCACCAATGTCAATGGCCTGGTTTTCTTCAGACATTGATTCTTTGTCAAGAAGCTGGTAGTCACATGCCAAACGAAACACTGGGTTTTCCTTCGAGGGGCCATGAATCCAGTTGGCGCCAATCTCTACAATGTTATTACCTTGAACAAAATAAATAAATGTGATATACATTTATGGAGATTTTTCACAGGGTACATTCAAGTCTTGACAACAAGGGCATTGAATCTGCTGAACATTGAACAGACCTCTTGTGCCTCGATAGTGAAACATGTCGTCACACTATACAGATAAAGTTGTTAGAATGAAACCTGCCCATCATTTCAGCAAAATGTAAACATTATAACAGTTATAATATAAAACAATGCTTGAAACAGCAAGAAATATAGTAGTTTATAAACTATCAATTTGAAAGATTGGCAACGTGTAACATCTTGACCCAACTTGACAAAAACAAAACAAAAATACATTTGTTCTTAGAACAGGAATTTACCTTTGATTACAGTTGACCCTTGCCTGAGTGTATTGGGATTACTTATTAACCCAAATAGCTATAGAAAAAAGTGACTTTAATCGACGTCTGCATTGATTAATGCAGAAGAAAAGATGATTTTCTTTTTTTATTATTATTTGTACACTTTAAGCTCCGCCATTAAGCTCCGCCCACGAACCCAGCGGTTCCATGTTAGTTGCAAAACACATAATTGCAGAATAACGAAAACTAAATATCAGTATAATTATACATCATTGAATTCTAAGTTTAATAAGTAAAACATGTTAACCTAGTTTCCTGTACCTGTGTCAAGACATTATAACAGAGATGGAAGATATGCGAGTCATCCTATAGAATGAAGACAAATGAACGAATAAAATATAATTTACAAAATTTACAAAAGCAAAATGTCTTTAACAGTGATTATAGGTTGGTGACAGATGGTTTTCTCATTTTAAACGCATAATTGCTGTACATACCCAGTCTTCCCGTTCGTATTCTCCCACCACTTCTTGCAGTCGCTTCTATGATATGAACATTATGAAACCCATGTTTTAGTAATTTCTGAGCAGCACCAATTCCCGAAATGCCGCATCCAATTATGAATATTTGAGAATCACGGGCTGAATGTAGCGCCATTGAGTCAGTTTGTGCAAGACAGCTTCATGGAGGATTGCATTGGAGAACTGTTCCTGGGCTCATGCTCCTCCCACACTCACGTGAACTGTACGGTACTTGACCCACGAAAACGTCACCTGGCACTTGGCACTTGAATCATTCTATAGACATTTGAGGGCTTGAGGACTAGGGTTCTTCTCAGGCACTTCAGTACAAATTGGTTAAACAAGTCCAATTTAATTCCGCATTTCCCACACACACAAAATAAATAAATAAATAAAACAGACACAAAATCAGACAGACCGGAAATTGAAATTTCCGGGTTGAGCGCTTGATACATAAAAAATATAATTATTAAGTAGTAATAAATAAATTATTATTTTTTGTATTTTTTTTTGTAATGTTGTCTCCATATGTTCCCTTAAAAGTATCGCCTGTTAATCGTACAATATGCATATATATTGTTTTAATTTCATAAAAAGTGGATGTCCCACTAGAGCACGATAATTCTACCATTAAATAAACTTAGTCGTTCTGAGATCTTTTGAAGACTGTTCATGAACAGGTTTATTTATTTATGTATTTTCCAGAAGGGGGCAGTATAATCTACACATGTCACGCCGTTAAACGTTTGTCATATGTGAAATGTTGGCAAAGTTTGTTAGCAAACCAACTAACTACATAGGGTGAACAGCAGACAAAAGGCATAGGTTTCCTCATATAACAGTATAGTACAAAAGTCAAGAAGTTAACCTAATGAAACTAGTTATGAAATCATAGCTAGAAAAAATAAATTAATTTATATTTTACATATATTTAAGACTAAAATAATTTCCCAAAATTAGTTTTCTAAATCATCATTTATAACTGACTTTGTCATATTAGAGTAAATTATGTTTTAGCAAATTGTCTGAAACTTCACAAACATTCACTGAGTGAATGTCTTTGGGTGCCATCATCCTCACTAAATGTTGTTTTACTGCTCAAAAATAGCAAAGAAGAACCTGTTAGGTGTGCACATGAAATTCACCTGTGGGATCTTGAATGTACTGCTGTTTTGCTGCTGGGACTGTTTGAGTAAACGGTTTATCTGGAACAGACCTGTCTCTGGCAAGTTATTACATTTTAGCGATGGAAGCAAGGAAAATACGTTGTTGAAGAAGAAAGAGGGTTTTTTAGGAAGTGAATTTGTTCAAGTTGGAGCTTTGTAAAAGAAGATGGCCAATGTGGTAGAAACAGTCACAACATTTGATTTTCAATCTCAGCCTTGTGAAGAATATTCTGAAATCTTGCAACGTTTTTTTGAAGCAAATGATATTGCAGAAGTAGCCAAGCAAAAAGCACTGTAGGAAGCCAAACATATAGTCTTACTGAGGAATTTATTTGTACCAGTTAAACCCAGTGAGATTGTACAGTGATTTAAAATCATTTCAAGATCAAGAGATGATGGGGAAAACTGTACTTGAATATGTGGCAGTTTTGAGGAAATTGGCTCATGATTGTAATAACGGAGAATAGATTGACAGAAATGCTTTGTGATCATCTGGTATTTAACATTTTAGATTTAACATTTTAAAAGGCTTTGAAAGTGTCTCAATCAATTGAATGTGAAGGATTTGCAAGCCAAACTCTCAGAAACATCCATTTCAATGAGAGTACATAAAACATAAGTAAAGCATGAAGACAGTCAAAATAGAGCATGTTACAGATGTAGAAGTAAACAACATTTGGGAGATCTGCAGCCATATCCAGCACTGCCCCACAGGTTAATCCATATGTGTACCCAGTGTCGGGAAGTAACTGCTTTACATAACTGAATTACAAAATAAATGTAACTCTAATCCATTACAGTTCCTGAGAAAAAAATGTGTAAACAAAATGGTTACTTCTAAAAATGTTAATGATTAAAAAGGCAGTGACATGTTAAAAAGGCTAAGATATGTTAAATATTATTCATTTGTTGATGTGCATGATGCGTCATGCCATTTAAAGGCTATTTAGTAAAGTGATGCTATTATGTGAGGTTAACCCTGCCTGGTTTAAAGGTTTGAAAATGACTGACAGTTGAACCACATGAAACATGAACCACAAATGTTGAAAAGTATCAATTGTAATCAGTTACAATACTTTCATAAAGTAATTGAAATAGTTACTTAGGCGGTTTACGCGGGGGCTGGAAAGGGCAGCAATTGTGGTGTTTTGTTAGGGATCCTTGTGTTTAGGTTACTAATGTAACCACCGTTCCCTGAAGGCTCCTCAGTCCAAACCTGAACTGAACGAGTGTACCACGCTTCCTTATATATATCCGCTTTGTGGGGTGTTGTTCGCGATGCAAATCTTGCTTGTCATTGTCCATTGACTTGTTTTACATTTACATTTACTCATTTAGCAGACGCTTTTATCCAAAGCGACTTACAATTTGAGGAATATAGAAGCCATTTGTCCAAAGGATACAAAAACGCATAGGAGCGCTTACAATACAAAGTTTCAAACATTTTGAACACAAGTAGCACAAGCATGGGGAATAGAGAAAAGGAATTTTTATTTTTATTTTTTTTAAGAGAGTGTTTGTGTGTCATGTTAGGTGCTCATGGAAGAGGTGCGTTTTGAGTAGTCTTTTAAACTTCGACAGGGAATCTGCATTCCGGATGAGGACAGGGAGGGCGTTCCACCAACCAGTTTTGTTACGGTCAAAGGTGATTGGGCTACAATTTGCAGAAAGAATTACACCATATTTATCACAAAAAAGCGAAAGGTGCCTTTGTAAGATCTAGAAGGAAATGTATGGAAGAAAGGTCTTTAGTCTTGAGAAAAGGAACGCAGAAATGTGTCTAATTAGAAAGTTAAATATTAATGACATCTTTGGATCATAGAATAATTTACCCACCTGACTTCCACAATAATATATAACTTATATACTTCATTTTTGCCATCAACCTCACTGTTTCTATCCTCCTTGATCTATCCTCTATCCTCCTTGATCCTTCTTAATTTCTCACTATGACCTAATTTTCTGATGCACTGCCATCATAATCATAAAAACTTTCTGGAAAGGGTTCAAAGTTATTAACATCAACCTAAATCACAGGCAAAAAGACTATTATACTGCCTGCCAGTCCTCAACAATAGTGTCAGGTTACAAAGACATTGACAGTTTTCGTGTTTGAGTTATTGTTTTAACTAAATGTCAAAAAACATTGTAAAGCACACTTGGATGAACAATGATGATGAATGATGAACTACTCTAAAAAAAAAACTAAAAAACAATGCTAATGTCTCCTTCACTTCCTTGTTGCCAAAAATGTTAAGCACATGGCAAATAGATTTGAATTTTATTGGACGAAGGGGGTGTTATATGATATATATTTAAAAAATTGTTTTCGGTTGAACATTATTGTGTTTTAAATACAATTTATATTAGGTCCCATTTCTTAAGTCCCATAGAGGGTTAAAATGTACACAGATGCAATTACAGAAATATTAGCGTAGCAATTACAAAAGAGTAAAACAAAGTATATTTTGTTCCTTTTGGAGCTAGAAAGCGTTCTGTTAGAGCAATGTTTTATACAGTCAGACATAATTTCCCAGTATATTCAGCATCTGGCTAATATTCACAATCTAAAACACATTCTCAAAACATCTGAACGTTCAGTACTTGCACTGCGGTAAATCGCCAAGTCATTTGAAGTTTTGCTGATGATACGTCCTGTTCTGCCTGTGGTAACTATATGTGAAATATAATTTCATCATCTGGTCTGTCTCTGTTTACTTCCTGGTCCCTCATGTGCTCTATTATTGTCATCATAGTCATCAATCACTTTGTTCATCTTGTCAGCTGTGCCTCATTCCTTCATCATCCTATGTGTATCAGGTAAGCAGTTGAGCGCTCCAGCTCACCCAAGACCCACCATCCAGTCAGCTTCCAACGGGCACAACCCTCCTAGCCACACCAGTCAAGTTTCTCCATCTGCTCCGGCGAGACAAATGGGGCGAGCGCAAGCGAGACTGTTCTAACGCCTCCATAGGCACAGCGCCACAGCCGCTTGCAGCCGTTTGCAGCAGCTCACGGACCGGTCCGCGGATGCGCTCCGCGGCCTGGTACCATTTCATCTACGGACCGGTCCGCGAAATCGCTCCGCGGCCCGGTGCCACTTCGACCGGGGGTTGGGGACCACTGATATAGAGTACAGTGTATTACATTTACGGGCTTGCTAAACAAAATTCTGGGCAGAATTTACTGTCATCCACCTACAGGCAGCAGGTGCATTAACATTCAATGTACAACAAATGTCAAGTGTACTTGACAGGATATAGCTTATTACTTAAGCCAGACATATTCCTAAGCTCTTCTCAAAGAGAATGAATATAAAATAAATTTTATTAAATTTCAACACAATTTTTTCTTCAACAAAACTGTTGTCAATACCAACCAACATATATACATTTCAAATTATTTACAAATCATAACTAAGATGTCATACGATAAAATGTTATGTGCTGTGTTAGAGCAATGACTGACTCTACAAGTGTACACAAACGCAGGTTGCTGTTTTTTTCCACTTTGAACTTCTTGTCCAGGAAATGGGAACCACCTTAAGTAATGTAATGTTCCTTGTTCCCAGGATGCCTCCTACTGTGTAATATGGGCAGTCTAGCCAGAAGCCAATGACTTAATGTGTTAGTCTCAATAACATGAGCTTTTATAGCTTGTGGGAACTGGCCAAAAACACTCATGGGTCACTCGAAGAACAATAAGAAACACTCACTGTGAGGGAAACAGCACAACATTTTTCTCAAGCAATAAATCAATGATTTCAGATTTTCAATGAATTGAAACAGCATGGGATTGTAATTTAATAGAATATCTTTGTGAGCATAAGCGTTAAATATAATGATAATGGCAAAACAAATATGATATACGAGACCAAGTGAACAATTCCTCATATATTAATTTTATTTTAAAATGTATAAAAGGTAACATTATTACTGTACAAACATGGCAGGCGTGTATATGTTAATGAACATAAAATACAATAGTTTGTCTTTTAAAATCAAACGCCTGAGAATTGTGGGTAAAATTACTTACAGTTGTTAATTACTAGACAGATTTTACTTCTATCATCAAATATGATTGAAAGTTAACATACGGTTTGGATTGGCGGTATGGTTCTGTTCTCCCTACATGGATAAAAGCGGGAAGAGCAGTGTTAACCCCCATTAGGGTATATGGAGCCAACATAAGGTATTCTTAATGACAATAATTTAATGCAACAATATAATTTGAGAAAATTAGTCTGATGAGGGAGGAGTGTAATTAACTCCTGAACGATGCAATAAAGTAGCTGATAATTCTGAATGTGTAAGTGTTATATAGGGATGCTGTGATAGGCGTTGTTTTCTTATGGATAGATGTGGATCAGCTGAGAGTCAGCTGATGCAAGCTTGATTTATTGTCTTCATCAAAAATTAAAAACCTAAAAGTATCTGTGGCTCACAGCTGTACAATAGAGCAAATGCCTCTTTTCTAAAATATACCTCTATAAACTATATATTTTCTCACACAGAATTTGCTCCGTCAAAGATGCCATCCAATTTGTGTAATATCATTGACCTTAATGCGCTGTATCTGTAAAAACAAAAGTACAACAAAGATAAAAATGAATATATTGTGTCATTGAGAGAACAAAGAATTTTGTGCTTGCTTACTTTCTTGTCAGTTTTAAAATCTCTCTCTCTTCCTCCTCTTTCAATTTCTTGATGAAACTGTCCAAAACAGGCATTTCAAACTTAATATACTGTGCAACCTGCAAGACAATGAATTATTGCATCAACCACTGAAATAGAAGCAATTAATTTTCTGAATATTAACAAAAACACCACAGAAAACTTGCACATTAACTACTGTTTAAGAGTTTGGGGTTGGTAAGATTTGTTATGAATAATAAAAAAAATTATGTTATGAGATATTATTACAATTTAAAATAGCTGTTTTCTATTTGAATATATTTTAAAATTTCATTTATTCCTGTGATGGCAAAGCTGAATTTTTAGCAGCCATTACTCCAGTCTTCAGTGTCAGATGATCCTTCAAAAATAATTATATGCTTAAAAAAATGAAAACATTTATATTTCTAACAGTAATATTTTTGAGGAAACCGTGATAAAAAAAATCTTTGATGAATAGAAAGTATTAAGACATCTTCATAACATTAAAAATGACAGTAAAGATGTACAATCAATTTAATGCATCTTTGCTGTACAAATGTATTAATTTCTTCATAAAAAAAAAATCATACTGACCTCAATCATTTGAATGGTAGTGTATAAATATGCAATAGAATTATTTATACCATTGTTATGCCATTTGGTAGGATCCTAAAATTAGGTAATAATATGTGGAAGTGAAATTATTGTTTACTGTATCTATATTTGAACGACAGAATGCAAGTTTGGCAGGGGAATCACGTTCTAAATTGTCTATTGTGAACTTTGAAATGTACAAAAATACTCACATCATAGGTAATCTCTTCACCAAGGTCCTTTTCCATAATAAATATTCTGGCGATTTTTTCACATGGACCATGCAGCAGGCGAGATACCAAAGGGTATTCTGCATCCTTCAGTTTTGTTCTCTCTGGGGATAAAAGACAGGGAAAAATTGTACAATCTGCACATTCAGTTGATGTTTGCGGAAGCTAAATATTGTAAACTTAAGAATGACAAGTCTTACCCCCTGATGCGTGGACTAGGTAGAGGGCAAACTCATCTGCCTTATTCTCAACCTGTACAGAAGTACAGGACAGAGAAGTAACGCAGAGTAAAGATCATTATCATCGTTCAGCTGAATTAGGGAAAACTTACCCGAAACTTATTAAGAAGCAAGTTAAGAACTTGCTGTGTTGTTAAAGTGCTGTTCACTCGCACATTAGTCACTGATCCATATGATGGAGTAAAAACTGATGTCTGTAAAGAAAGGAAATTAAGTTAAGCAATGATCAATTGTGAATGTTCAATTGTTCATAAATTATTTGGTAATAGATTAGAGTAAATTTTGGCAAATAACACTTTATTGGTCAGGCTACAATACAAAATGTATGTAATGTACTTACAGTATAATACCGTATACAATAAGTTATGAAAGGTAATATAGCCAAAATATGCCAAAACTTCACTTCTGTTTCATTCAGATTATGTTTTAGCAGATACTTTTGTTCACACTAAAGCAACAATAAATAATAGTGTATATTCATGATGTAAAAAACACTTTGTTCACATGGTCATGCATTCTTTTTGTGTAAGTTCTTTTCGCTTAAGCTGTGGTATTTAATTAGCATAAGCCAATAAAATTATACTTGCTGCTATAGAATGTTTGTTTTGTAAAAATGTGTTTTTGTTACAGAAAATAATTACATTTATCAATAGTGAATTCACTATTGTAATAAAGACATTTACATTGTTGCTACAAAAAACACACTTTAAAACAAATGCTTTTTTCTTCAAAAAATCCTGAAAAAAAGGATTCAGAAAAAAATATTAAGCAGTTAATTAAGCAACTTTTTCAACACTGATAAAAATACGGATGTATTGTATGTATGAATGTATGTATACATTCATCTCCACATCTGCAAAGGAACCAGGCCAACTTATATGACCCTCGAGGACCATTTATGACAGTGTCATATGGCAACTGATAATAATAGCACATGGTGCAGCCAAAGGGAAGGCCTGCACAGGAAAACAGTGCCTCTCAACACCTGCATCCATCTCATAACACTGATGTACAGCATAAACACTAAGACGATGGACACTTCCTTTTACAGTTGCTGCTGTGGCACTTTATGAGAGCACCAGTCCCCTTGCCAGGCACAAGGAATGTTATCTTTAAGATAGCAATATTGTACTATTGTCCTGGGCTTGGCGCATGGAAGACTTCCAACTCATCTCTGCTTTCGGCCTGAAAGGCTGACCTGTTATTCTCTAAGTGAAAGCTTTATAGATAGTCACAGTTCAAGAAGAATTGCTTATTTAGAATAGTAAAGTAAAATTACTTTGTGGTTATAGAAATGTCCATTGATGGAGAAGCGGTGTCTTCTTAATCTCTGTGAATCATCAGAGTTGTGGAATTTAGATCTTCTTTGGATATTCATAAAGCTTGCGTCACTTCTTGTTCTCAGCAGTTGAGGAATGTCCTCCTCAGCACCATCCACACCTGCAGCTGAACAGCCATCAGAGACATGAGTAAGCTAATGTTAAGTTGATGCACTCATACAAAGATGAGATCTTTACTAGAGCCCTTCATACAAGAAAACTGTTGAAAACATCCAGTTAGATATTTAGTTCAGGATTATTAAAAAAATATGATCTATAACAACCTTCAATATTAAAAAGAGCATTTAAAGATTTTTCTACTTTTGAGTGTTGAGATCTGGATCTTTTCATACTCACTGGGTAAAGGTGTGGCACTGATTTTGTTGTTGTTGGGCTCTGAACAAAACTGGAGTGAAAAACTTTCTTCACCATTTTCATTCCTGTAAACAACAACAAAAATGTATATTTGAATGATATCATAGCAAACTATAAGCTTTCATTGGATATGGTACAAAAACATTTTTCCAAATGAAATAATGTTAATTATTGTTCGTATGTTCTTTTTCAGCAGTTGTTGTATGACTTTGTTGTATGAATTTGCAGCCAGATTTTTGTTACCAATATTTGAAGCACACTTTAAACACTTAATTTATGTGGCTTTATTTTCCAGCATTAAGCACTACTGATTTTACATTTAAATTTGATGTTATGCTACTTTTCAGGTTAATTTTACTTTAGATATTGCACAATTTGTTTATATATATATATATATATATATATATATATATATATATACACATACACATACATACATACATACATACATACATACATACATACATACAGTTGTTTTTACTTTAAATTATTAATTTTCAATAAAACAACTGAAATATTTCATTTGAAAAAGAAAAATTATTATTCTGATTATACATGATTATTATTTATCAGTGATGGCTATAAGGTCTAATATTACAACTGATATAAGCAATGTGATTATGGTGACAATCTTCTTATGTGCACGTGCTGAACCGTTTTGCTTCCTGCATCAAATCAAGGTCACTACAGCTTTGGATATGATACTTATGAACTAATTAAAATTTCCATGATACAGATGAGAGCTGCACGTGAGCCCAAGACTCTGAATAGCTAGTTCCTCTGCTTGTGAAATACCACACAGCTGCAGATTTCCTCCAGTTTTACCAATGTGCCAGAATGTTCCTCAAAACAAAACTTTCTAGCAATGACCACAGGTCATCAACACTAACAGAATTACAGTTATGATAGAAAGTGCATTAATTCTCAAAGAAAAGTATTTATAGGATTTTTGGAAAAGTAAATCATTATCTAATATTAACCTATAACAAAAGCTTCACATCCATAACAAAACCTGGACTATGGATTCAGATGTCTATAATTGAATTAATGAAAGAAACAGATGGAGTTACAACATAATGAAAGACAGGAGACATTTGGGTGTGGTGTAGCAGAAGGATTCAGGCTGTCCCACACACCTGCTGGACTCTGAGCTCTCGGACCTCAACGTGGTCGTGCAGGCATAGCGAAAGCGCTCGTTGTCGTCATGCATTTGGAGTCTGATTGGCCTCTTCAGGCCCCAGGAGATGTTGAGTAAACCCTCCACAATCAGCTCACCCTCTTCCTGCAAGAAATAATAATAATCAACATTAACTCTTTTGTCAAATAAAGGAAATCCTGCTGGCTCATGTCTCAGCTCAGTTTCAAGTGTACGTGCTGAAGAGGCAGTTGCAAACAGCAGAAATTAATTTGGAGACGGTGAGGTTATGGAAACCTATTTTGGGAGGAGTACAATGCACCACACGTAGCAGACTTATTATGTTCAGTGTGATTCTGAACAATGATGTGCTTTCAATTCAGTAATGTTAACTATTAGATAATCCCAAACGCATGTTTCAAGTTTCAGAAGTGTTGAATGAAAATGTTTGCAGTGCTGTAAAACAGGCAATGGTCAACACTTTAGGAAATACACTTTGATATGACATGACATTCTACAGTTTAAATATTTCACATTTCTAAAAACAGTTATTTTTAATGTCAAATATTAGAATTTAAAATAATTCAGAAAGCATTCAAATATGCTGATTTGGTGAAACATTTATTATTATTACTAACAGTTGTGCTGCTTAATATTTTTGATAGATAGATAGATAGATATACTGCATGGAGATCTTTTCAGGCAGAAACGTGCTACTTAGCTGAGACTTAATACTATCAAGGTCTAAGTCAACAAAGTAGATAAGTCTCTTCCGTGTACGACTACTGCATGTGAAAGTGCTAAATATACCACAGAGATTAAACTCCAAGTTTCAGGACAGCTACTTAAAATAGATGGTTGTAGCAGATGCATGTGCTGTCACGTTTCAAGTGTGGAGGACTCAGGTATGCAGGGTGAAAGGGAATTTATTTGAATAAAAACTAAAACAAACACACAAAACAAAAACTACCCCAAAGGTGAAAACCATAACTCAAAAGATAAACTGAACTAACAGAAACTAAACAGACAACCCGGACGGGACTCGGCATCAAGAGAAACACAGGGCACAGCAGACATGACAAGGAATGACAACAACGTGACACAGGACAGCAAACACACAGGGATTAAATAGGGAACACATGAGGAAGGTAACGAGCAGAAACAGCTGGGAACAATTAGCAAACAATTAGTGGGGTTACACAATAGCAAGATACGACAAAGGGGCAGTGTGGTTGCAAAAAAGCATCAAGATAACCATTTCACGAGATAATCCATATATCATATATTACATATATTAACATATATTTTCCCACATATAACCTGCAGAAGCAGATAATCCACACACTCATATAACCCATTTTTTGGGGGTTTTGTGTAAAAAAATCGTTGGCATAACCCACACCCATAGATTGATGAACTTTTTTGTTTAAGATCACATTTCAAATGTTGCTCGCATGACTTCAATTATCCATAACTGTTCAGGCTCGGTACAAAGTGCGTGTGCGCGAAATTCACACAATAAAAAAAAAACACAAGTCAGAATCAGAACAAAAAGAAAAAGCAGTCTCTCCCGCTCTCCTCTCTGCGCTGTGCAGCGGCTCGTCCCTTTAAGTAGAGCCCGCCCTCATGGCAGCACAGCCAATCACGTCTTCTTGCATGATTGACAGGTCAGACAGCCTATCAGCGCAGCTGTCAGAGTGACAGTGGAAGTACAGCTGTCAGAGTGATATTGCAAGCGCCAAAGATAACAACCCTCGCAAGAACGAAAAAGTATCATTTATTGATATACATGATGTGAGTTATTAAGTGAGAATGTACGTGCTCAGTGTTGCTGCGATTTGTTTGATGAAGCAATTTGTTTGATGAAGCAAAGTTATGTTTGCTAACAACAAAAGGCATATGTAAAACCATCACAATACAAACGACCTTCGATTCTTGGTACAAACCTTTAATTATATTCTCCAACAATGCAAACACAAAGATTGCTCACAAGATCACAAAAAAACGTGCGGGATGCTACAGCGTGTTATCCCTCAGACGAGATCAACGACAGGGAGTGAACCGTGTGAGGACCGCGATCCACGTGCAAGGCAAACTCAGCGCATGCGCAGTGAACTAGGTACGCAAATTAGTCACAAAATAACTATGCGAATTCCTCATGTGTTCCCTATTTAATCCCTGTGTGTTTGCTGTCCTGTGTCGTGGCGTTGTCCTGTGTCATTCTATAGTCTATATCTGCTTGTCCTCTGTGCTGACCCCTGCCGTTCCATCCGATTTGTTTGTGTTATTCGTTTTGTTATCTTGTTTATGTAACATTTTCCCCCTTGTGGGCAGTTTCTTTTGGTGTGTTTGTTTTCATTATTATTATTATTATTATAAATCCTCCTTCACCCTGCATTCTGAGTCCTCCCGTACTTATTCCGTGACATATACTATAACAGAGTCACAACCTTCTACTTATGTACGTTTAAATGTTTCAACAGGAGTTTCTTGTGATTCTTTCAACTCTTCGACTACATAAACATTTAACGCAGTTACAAAGCAAGACAGAGGTCAGAGCTGCAGCCCACCAAAATTTTCCCCAATGGATCTCTGAGGACCTGCTCTTCAACAAAAACCTGCGAACAAATTAGAAATCTGTAATGGCGTCGGCAGCAATTGTAATAGTGAGTGAGCGTAGTCAAGTGTCATTTAGGTGGAGGGCCGGGTGCTCCCAGGGTCTCATTGTTACAGCAATGTAAACATTCAGGGCAGCTGCGGTGGGGTCCCATTGGTCAGCTTCCTCTCTACTCTCCGCTCAGCACACACACACTTCCTGTCAGGCAAGCAAGGTCAGAGCTTAGCTAAATTTAGCACCATTGGCCTTGGCTTATGGTCCTTAACTGCCGTAGCTATATAAAAGGGGTTGAGCTGCCTCTAAACCAGATCAAACCAAACACAGACACAACCTCTGCACAACAACTCACGACTCTGAAGCTTGTCCTACAGGTAAATTTGAGTTAACTCTACTACTTAATTTAAGTTCATTAAACATTCAACTAAACATTTCTTGACTGTCAAACGTCATTACAAATGCAGACTGTATTAACTAACTCATCTCTCTCCAGGATGAAACCCAGAAGATTACTCCTGTCTGTGGCACCTCTACCAACAATAACAGAGTCACAAGAGGACCTCTCGCAGTCCCTGGATGAATATGTGAACTCCATTAAGGAACTGGCCCAGCCTGCTTTCGGCCCTTTGAGGATTTCCAGGACTCAGAGGCGAAAACCTGTGGGGAAGCATGCGGGAGCTTCCTCAACGGCACGCAGCGCTTCCCGGGCCATGCAGCCCCGTCGCACTTCCATCGGTCTGGATGTGGTCACACTGAGGTTCAGCAGCCAGGTGGACTACGGTGCTAAAGATCCACTGGACTGGTTGTTTGCACAGACAAACTTACAGTTACACGGAGAGAATTTGCGCAGGACTGACAGCGCACCTGCTGCTTTATGGTTACTCTAATGCACTAAAACCTAATGCCATGCTGATGGAAGGATAACACCGAGCATTTGATGGATGGATGCAATGGAGGAACTTATGAACTGAACTTCTTAATTTATTGTCTGAACAGACTTTTTGTACAAAGATGCTAATGTTTACACTCTGTCAAAGTCATGGTTTTCTACATTCTATGCTTTTTAAAATAAATGTAAAAAGTAAACTGACTTCAAAAATGTTATCTATCTATCTGTCTAGTGTATGTGAGTGTGTTTAAAACTGATAAAGAAATTCTAATATGACCATAGTCGATCATGTCTCTGTAATACACATATATAATATAATCTAGATATATGTATTGAGCACTTATGATGACAAGGGAAAACAAAATGCATCAAGAATAATAATTTATATATAGTTTGTTCTACATCTTGTGAATACTAATATCATCTATCGTTGACAAAAAACTTTCTGTACACAGTAATGTTCACAATCAATAGCTTCCCACAGTATTATTCCTCAGCAAATTTTCAAATAAAACGCTAAAACACAAAAGTAAACACAGACGCTAAAACACAAAAGTAAAGAACCACGTATTCTGCAGATATTCTGTAAACAGTTCATGTCAAGGAAAGAGTTGAGTCGTTTGTGAACTATAAGGTGAAGTTCAGTTATAAAGCGACCTCTGTTGGCTAAAATATAATTTTTATTTTTTGCAGCATGCACTGTCTGAACAGAACCAGCAGAGGACGCTCAAAGAACGCTCTGATTCTGACACTGAGAAAACATTTTAGTAAGAAACGAAAACATCTATTCTCGTGTCATAAATAATAAAAAGTGAATAATATATAATACAGAAAAGAAGATTTTAGTTATATTTTAATAGCTTTTTAGTGGTTTCTGGTGTTTTCCAGACATTTCCATCACAATGGTAGGCCTAACTCATGAAAACAAAACTCATTCAAAATAATTACAGAGTGTGTATGAAGAAATAACAGACTGTGTGTGTACATATGGGTTTTTTTCTGTTCAAAATTAAGTATGTTATTTCAAAGAACTTGGCAAATTGTTCACAAAACAGAAATTGTATGCTTGCGCTTGATATGTAGTCTACTCTAAAAAGAGGAACAAAATTCTTCCAAAGACGTGATGCGTAAACATGGATGATTCGTTTTTGCGTAGCAGGCACGTTTATAGGACTGGTAGGTACTCTCAGATTCATGGAAGTTGCCTAAAAAGGGAGCGTTTTTTCCAGGGAAAACAGATGTGGGTGGTCTCTGGAGCCTCATTACGAAAGACAGAAGCACTGTGAGTGGAATGTGACCTTGCACTAAAGTGCTTGTAATAACCTCTATATGGAGCAGTTTTTGAACAGCAGCTCAAAAATAAATTGGGCACTGTTAAATAGTCTTCATTATATATGTTGATGCCAACTTAAATGGAGAGAAATCCGTTTTGGGTTTATAAGATGCAGTTACTACTTTTTTAAACCAGAAGTTGCAAACTAAGCCCATGCAGGTTAAACAATATCTTCTCACAACAACATTTAAACAAAGAACACTGCTCACAAAAAAGGTCATGCCATACCTTAGACAATCTCTTAAAAATGTTTGGTAATTTTTTAGTTGACATCTTTAAAGTCAGCATGTAACATCAATCTGACAGAAATGTTTTTTTGTGCAAGAAAAAAAAAGAAAAATGGGCCAGGACTTGAAAGGTTCTTCTTTTGCCCATCAAGATTTGATTGGATCGTTAGATAGTTGTGGTTTGCTATTGGGGAAAGAGTTAATAGCTACATTATTACTTACTATAGGCTCCTACAATCACAGTTACTCATTTCCATTCAGCACACTCACTTTTACCTTGAACCTTTAGTCTTTATTGTATACAATGTCTTTCATCTGTATCTGTATTGTATCTGTATCTCTTTATCTCTCTTTCTACAGATTGCTTTCAAATATTATCACGTGGCATATCAGTTTACGGTCACAATATCTGAGACTCAGGATCATGTGATAATTTTCAATACAACAAAAACGCCCTCAAGGAACAATTTCTTAATGGAAAATGTTTACTGCTGTCACTACACATGCATGTCATCACTTAGATCCTTTTGTCAACTGTAAATAATTCAAATACAACATTTTCAACAATAATAATAATAATTATAAAAAGTAACAGCAAGCTGAAGAGATATACGAGTATGAGTTCTTCATAGTCATGAAGGCTTTAAAGTAAACAATTCAGACAGAGACAAACAAAAAGACAATCAGAGACAAATAAAAAACACATACTGTTAAGCACCAAACCTAGTCTTCCAGCCTGCATTGTGTAGAAATGTGTCATATAATGGATAAAAATCCTGTCCATTTAACTACAAAAAGTGTCCTATTATACATATGAAATGGTTTCAATCAAAATTATTTAAAATGAGTTATTTTAGACACTCTGTCTGAGCAGTGGAAAATCTCTTTACTTTCAGTATCACACTAACTGAGGTTAAACTCGTTCAGAAACACAAGCAGCCTGGAGGAATTTCCCAGAGACTGTAAGAGATCCAATAGATCATAACAATGTGACAGACTTTATCCTGTTTGCCGACAGATCAGACTCACCCTCCTATTAAAAATACTTGTTAAGTTAACTAGTCGAGATACAATTAGAAACAAAGCTCTCCTTTTTTAGTAATCTCGGTAAAGTTCACAGACAGCAACAAATTATAAATAATTTTAAGATAGTTTAGTGAATAATTACATCTCTTCCCATGACCTTCCAAGTGGCCACAGGGTGAAAACCAATAGAAGTCATCGTTCACTATCCTATTTGTATTTAACCATAGTCATATTTGTGTTTTCATCTAGAAATCATGATCCAAAATTTAAAATATTTGTACCTATTTTCTTTTCTTTTTCTTATTTTTCATGTGTTCTTTTCCTTTTTCTTATTTGAATGATTTGTAAAGAGTGATTTATAATCAAGTTAGGGATTTGTATTGGTTAAAACCTCTCTTTACTTTTCTGTATTTTTCCATAGAGTAAGGATGAAGAATTGGAGGATGTTATCAGGATGTTTGGGTTGATTGTTGAGCCTAAGCCAAGTTCAACCTTGGAGAAGCTGTGTATCTGTGTGTGTTAATATGGTCTGAGACGGAATGACTTGTTGTTCTCGACAAGCCACGTCACGAACCCATCAACCATGTGATCAATGGAGATATGCTTCAGACTGTCTGCTCTTGTGTGGAAAATTACTAGTTTTGTTTATCTTTCTTTCTTTCTTAGCCAATAAGAATCATTTAACCGTCATCAATGACGTAGTTAGCACCCTCTGTTAGGGTATAATTGCTGTAACAATGTTACTGTAAGTGGGGCGGTCTACGAACTCCTTGTGAGACCTGAAGCTGGCTTCTGCTGATGAAACTGCAAACTAAACTTCACTAAAATTTCTTCTATTGACTGCACTTCTGACTCCTGGTCTTCTTCATTCAACATATCTGGTCCTCGGGTCTTAACTGTAAATTCCCCTACAATATACAGTACAGACCAAAAGTTTGGACACACCTTCTCATTCAAAGAGTTTTCTTTATTTTCATGACTATGAAAATGGTAGATTCACACTGAAGGCATCAAAACTATGAATTAACACATGTGCAATTATATACATAACAAAAAAGTGTGAAACAACTGAAAATATGTCATATTCTAGGTTCTTCAAAGTAGCCACCTTTTGCTTTGATTACTGCTTTACACACTCTTGGCATTCTCCTGAAAAGGTAATTACCTGAAATGGTCTTCCAATAATCTTGAAGGAGTTCCCAGAGATGTTTAGCAGTTGTTGGCCCTTTTGCCTTCACTCTGCGGTCCAGCTCACCCCAAACCATCTTGATTGGACTCATCAGACCAAAGTACAGATCTCCACTGGTCTAATGTCCATTCCTTGTGTTCTTTAGCCCAAACAAGTCTCTTCTGCTTGTTCCCTGTCCTTAGCAGTGGTTTCCTAGCAGATATTCTACCATGAAGGCCTGATTCACACAATCTCCTCTTAACAGTTGTTCTAGAGATGTGTCTGCTGTAGAACTCTGTGTGTTATTGACCTGCTCTCTAACCTGAGCTGCTGTTAACCTGCGGTTTCTGAGGCTGGTGACTCGGCTGAACTTGTCCTCCGCAGCAGAGGTGACTCTTGGTCTTCCTTTCCTGGGGCGGTCCGCATGTGAGCCAGTTTCTTTGTAGCGCTTGATGGTTTTTGTGACTGCACTTGGGGACACTTTCAAAGTTTTCCAATTTTTCGGACTGACTGACCTTAATTTCTTAAAGTAATGATGGCCACTTGTTTTTCTTTACTTAGCTGATTTTTCTTGCCATAATACAAATTCTAACAGTCTATTCTGTAGGACTATCAGCTGTCTTCTGCACAACACAACTGATGGTCCCAACCCCATTTATAAGGCAAGAAATCACACTTCCTAAACCTGACAGGGCATACCTATGAAGTGAAGACCATTTCAGGTAATTACCTCTTCAGGAGAATGCCAAGAGTGTGCAAAGCAGTAATCAAAGCAAAAGGTGGCTACTTTGAAGACCCTAGAATATGACATATTTTCAGTTGTTTCACACTTTTTTGCTATGTATATAATTGCACATGTGTTAATTCATAGTTTTGATGCCTTCTGTGTGAATCTACAATTTTCATAGTCATGAAAATAAAGAAAACTTTTTGAACAAGAAGGTGTGTCCAAACTTTTTGTCTGCACTGTATATATAGCCAATATAGCTGCAAGCAGCCATTAAGGGGTCAAGCAAAAGGAAGGCATTCAAAGTCATGCCAACATGGCTGGAAGTATCAGACCTACAGCAGTAAGCAACTAAAGACAATTTAATATGACTTAAAAAAAAATCCTCAGTACAGTCATTAGTAATTTGATTTAACAGTTTATCAATTTCGACCAATTAGTGGCGCCTTAACCAAATTGATCTGGAGTATTCAGAGTGAGGTGATGACACATGTGTCATTGTTTTTGACAATGACACAAAATTTGGTGTCAATTGGGCAAAGCTTTGCTGACATAGAGGATTAAAGTCATTTTGGCATCACTACGTCAAATTTGTTGCTGCGTAATATAAAAATGGTTTTGTCTATCAACACAAAATCCATAATCATTTGTCGGCACAGTCCGAAGATGATATGATTTGATTTTGGTGAAAATCAGACAAACTGTCTGGGAGCAGTTCAAAAAGTAGGTTTTCGAAAAAATTGGTGGACTGAAAGTTTGACCAACTATGACAAATTTGGTATCTTTGTTCTCAACATGACCCAAGGAACATATTAAGACAATTTGTTTTAAAATAGGTTAATGCAATCAAAAGATATTAGCATAATTTTTGCGTAGTGCCAGAACATAGTGCTGAAGACACATACCGAGTTTCGTAACGATATGATAAAATGATACAACGATATGACAAAATTAAAAATGGCAGACTCATAGGATGCAAAAATTTAGTATCATACGACTTAGCATGATGGACTGAATCTAAAGAGGCCAAAGCTGTCAAAAAAATTCACTTTTTCATATCTTCTGACCACTAGGGAGCACTGTGTCGAAACGTTGCAGGTAGCCTCAGATCACAATCGACACTCAACACACAAAACAAAGACACTTAACAAGTTTGGTCACAATATGCTACTGCGTTACGGAGATTTAGCCTTGCTTTCATTTTGGTGGACATTTTGTCAAATTCGTTCGTAAGTTAATCGAAAACGGTTTGTCGAATCAAATCAACTTGATTTCCATAACTTTTGGTCTGCATGTGCTGGAGATCATGTGGTTAAATTTCTGTGAAAATCGGAGTAACGGCGTAAGAAGAGTTTGAAAAAGTTGTAAAATTCAAAATGGCACAAAAAAAAAATCCATGACGGAAAAATCCAGGACATAAGAATTTTGTTCCTAGGTTTACGGTTCAAAAGTTATTAGCATAAATGTGAGTGCAACTTTGGGTATGTGGCGGCGCTAGAGAGATTGAATAAGAGACTCCAAATTTGCTATGGTCAATGATTGGTCCTCTATCAGAGTGCCAGACTTCCATGGCGGAAGCGGAAGAAGCAGAAAAATAATAAGAACGGGAACAAACACAATATGTGCCTCCTAAAATATGGGCCCTAAATATTAAAATTCATTCATTGTTAGAACTCATTAAGTATTAAATAGATGATTTGAATATAAATTAAACTGAATGTCACAATGAAACACTTTTTTCATATTCTGCCATACATCTAAGCGTACATAGATTTTGGACAAAGAGACTTTTAGGGACTTGGTTTTATGCATTGATTTTTGATTTTAAAACATGGGCATTGCTCTCAAAAGTGGGGAAAAATTATTTATGAGATAAAAAAAAATAATCTGATTTTTTCGATTGTCTTCAGCTGGTTCTCATTACTTTGTCAGTCCTTACCTATATAAGCCTGGTTTATTCTTTCATTCATTGCAAAGTGTTGTATGTGTCACTGCATTTCTGTGTGGTTTCCTAATTTCATGTGTCTTGGTTTTTGATCGTTTGCCTATTATTCTTGGAGTTGTCTGTTTTTGCCTGTGCCCCTTTGACCATATTTTCGAAGCATCAGGAGTTTCGAAAAAAGTGCAACCTTGTGGCGGATCAAATTTATAGCAGTCCTAAATCCAAGTGCACAGCTCTGATGTTTTATCCATTAAGCACAAATAAAAGCCTGACAACGCTATATGTGTTCAGTTTTCTGATAATATAATTCACATATTAAAGTGACAAAAAAAGTTAAATGTAATAGTAATAAGGCCAACATAGTTGTTTGAGGCAAGTAAATGGTCTTAAGGAATTATTTCCTTATACAAATAATTTTTACAAAGTATGCTGCTTCAGTGATTTTAGATCTTTTTGTCAGATATTACTAAGGTCTACTGAAGTAAAATTAAAAGCATAAGTGTCAAAGGCTTTTATTGATAATTACATTAAGTTTATGCAAAGAGTCAAAATTTACAGAGGTAAAAAAAAAAGACCTCTGTAATTTGCATTGGCATGCTGTCAGTCAACTTCTAGGCCACATCCTGACAGACCATTCTTGTATTATTATTTATAATGCTTGGAGTTTGTCCATCCGCTTCTTGAGGATTGATCACAAACTCTTAATGGGATAAAGGTCTGGGGAGTTTCCTGGCCATGGACCCAAAAATTCAATGTTCTGTTCCTCGTGCCACTATTATCACTGTTGTCTTATTTACATATATTCATTTAGCAGACGCCTTTATCCAAAGCGACTTACAATTATGAAGAAAACAGAAAGCGATTCATCATGAAGATACAAAAGCATATAAGAGTGCTTACAATACAAAGTTTCAAACATTACACGTACTAGTAGTACAAACCTGGAGAAAGCACAATAGAGGAAGGATGTTTTCTTTTGTTGTTGTTTTATTTTTATAAGTTGAGGTGGTGTGTGCATGTATGTCATGTTAGATATTCATGAAAAAGGTGAGTTGTTAGTAATCTTTTGACTATTGCCAAGGATTCTGCATTCCGGATGCAAAACCTTGACTACATGTGTTTCCTTGAAAGGAGCCATGGTTAACTGAGCAATAACAATGATTTCAAACAGCACCCTCTGTTTAGAGCTTCCAGTCTGTTATTGTAGCTCAATTAGCATGATAGAGTGATCTCCAGCCTTGTCCTCAACAACACTCTCACTTTATATGTATGTATGTGTGTGTGTGTGTGTGTGTGTGTGTGTGTGTTAGGATAAAAAAATTGCAACACACAGTCACGTTTCTGAAAAAACAATATGTGCTCTGTCACAAAGCTTCTTGAGAAAGTGAGCTGTGTACTCGATACGCATAATTGCATAATGTTTGGATTACAATTCTGGCAATAATTATGTTAATAGTTCAATTTGGGATAGGTCCTGCAAAAAAATGCAGTCAATAAAGTGCCATCTAGGCCCATTTAACTGGTGTCTGTGTTTCAGTGGGTACACTGAAGATAAGGATACATTTGCAGAGAGTGACAAACAGCTGTACTGAGCTCTTCAATGACCCATATCCAAAATCCTACTCTGAGACAATAGCCTTTTTATGTTGCTGTCTCACCCACTCTGACTCACCTCTCAGCCAGATTAGACCTATTAATCATAAACCAGAAAACACAAAAGATTTGATCCAGACCCAGTTAGTTTCACTTTCACAGTGAAAGTTACATACCTCACGAATGCGAAGCTGAAAGCTTTTTCCCTTATGGTAGCAGTTGTATGTTTTTAGAAGGGACAAAATATCAGACCTGAAAAATACAAAAAGTGTTACATTTAGGGCTTTTAGTTGGAAGGCATATTTCTAATGTTCAGTGTGTATCATGTGGAACTCTTACTTTGCAATAACTTTCTCCTCATTCAGCCTCACAGAGGAGATCTTGTCATGATCCATGGTGGGGTTTCCTCAATAGAAAAACTTTCAGTTAGAGAGGAGCAAGAGAGATGGAGAGAGAGAGAGACAAAGTTAATAATATAGAAGAATAAGTGAGTGATTAACACAGTGAATAATATTCTGTTTTATGTGATTCATGCTCCAAATGAACCATTAATGCCACCATGAATTTTGTATAGGAGGAGAAAAGTGAAAGTAATCACATGAATAAAGGGGGGGGGGGGGGGGGGGTGAACCAGAAATCACATGGTTCTACAGTTAACAAAATGTGTAATCTTGCATTAAGTCTTGCTTGGACATGTTTTCAGACCTTCTGAAAGGTCACAAAATAATTTTAAGGTTTTTTTCCACTGGAAGGTTTAGAAGAATCTTTACAGACCTGTTTTCTATTTGTATTAGCAACCGGTTTTTCAAATGAAGATAAAAATATTTTCTTTGAAAAATGATTTCAGTCTGTTCCACATATAAACTATAATAATTAAACTAACCCTATTTAATATAAAATACAGCACATGGGTTAAGAATGAAAGAAGGGTGAGAAAATAATGACATTTTTAGGTCAACTGCATTGTGACAGTTTGCATAATGTGCATGCAATCAAGTTTTTAAAGAATCCTGTAGCAGTGGGAAACGGGAAATCCTTCTCTTTCTTATCCGTGCTAAAATGGCTTGAGCCTGTGGGAGTAGTGACAAGGCAGGAATTTCCAGGAGTTTTAGTGCCACTGGGAAGTCCCTAAGAGAAAGTATAAAACGACACACAGGCCACCAGCTCTTACACACAGAAGCACTCTCATCATGACACTGATAGCTAATACTTTGCTGGCTTTCAGCCTCAGTATTCTCCTAACAGGTGAGTGTATGAGAACAGATGAACTATTTACAGACTTCTAAAACATTGAGCTGGCAAATTTCTACTTAGTTAAATCTTATTACATCTATGCAAACACAATGTACAAGTTTAATTAGAAAGTATTTGAACTATACTTCAAAAGTTTGGTTTATAGGATTTTATTTAGAATTATTATTTTTGAAAGCAGTCTCTTGTGCTCACAGGGCCGAATTTATTGGATATAAATACAGTGATTTTGAGAAATATTTTAATTAATTCTTTAAATAACTGCTTTATATTTGAGTATGTTTTAAAATGTTTTTTTTTTTATATATATCTTTTTGCTGTGATGGCAAAGCTGAATGTTCAGTATCATTACTCTAGTCTAGTGTCACTTGATCCTTCGCATTATCAAAGTTGCTTTTTATTTACAAATTCCCCTACAATATATTTATTTATTTGCTTTTTATTTTTATATTTACAACTTTTTATTTTCAGTATAAATCTTTTGTATCAAAATAGTCATCATAAAACTTCCAAGACTTTACAGTCACTTTTGATCAATATAAAGCTTCCTTGCTCAATAAAATTAACTTATTTTAAAAATAACAAAAAACACTTACTGACTCCAAACTTTTGAGTTACATCATAGCTGTTTATTAATTTCACTTTTTCTGTTTTACAGTCCAAGCGGCAGAGAGTCAATATATTCCAAAGACCTGTCAGTGTCCACGGGTAAAAATACGAGTCCGTGGACCATTTTCAAATATCACAGTAACCCCAAAAGGACCTCTGTGCTTACAGGATGAAATCATGTAAGTAGTTCACACAGATTTGTTCTTAATAAGATTCAAAATGTTTGTGCACCATTGGATTAACATGTTCTATTATTCTCTGCACTTTTCATTAGACTCACACAGCAGAAGAACAATAATAAAGTGTGTCTCAGTCCGGAGGGACAGCAAGGCAAACATATTCTGAAATGCTGGCAAAGGTAAGAGAGTGTTCTCACAGAATAAGTTTGTAAACTATAGCACAGCATATCCAAACATTACTCACTATCTCCAAATACTATGCTGGTCTGCAAGTCTTAATCAGGTTGATCCATCTGTTTTTTTTTTTTGTTTTTTTAGGGTGCAAAGGAATGGCACAGACAGTAGAAAATGTACACGCCAACAAAAGCAAAAACCAAGGCAAAGCAAGAGGATGCAGGGAAAATCCAAGAAGGCCACATCTTAACTTCAAATACTAAACAGATGGAGACAGAGAACCTAAGAGGGTCACACAAGAGAATATTGTTCAAAGCCTGTGCAAAGTGCTGTGGTGCGGCTGTACTTTCATATGCACAAAACAAGCCAAGGACATAAGAAAAGGCTGAACTCAGAGGAGTGCATGTGTGTATGGAGGCCAAAGGGACGGCATTTAATGAAGGCATGTTACAACAGGGACAGCATCTAACCTTAACATGTTACACAAGGATGAGCTGAGCCCTGCTATGCAAGTCTAACGTATAGGCCACTTTGTAAATATATGTATTATGTGATTACAGTTTTACAGTTGAATATAAAATAAACTAATGTAATGAACATGAACTAAAGGAGAACTTCAATGTGTTTTTTCTTTCTTTTTCTCTGGTTTGTTTACAGTGAAAACAATTGTTGCAATGTCTATATTATAGTTTTTAAACATTCAGGAACCTTTCAATATGAACAATTCATGCTAAATGATGTATAAACATCTTATATGGTCAATTTTATAACCACTGACAGCGTCCTAGACCACAAAACCAGTCCACACAAGGTAAGTACACAGGTGTTGAGAAATCACTCTTGTCTTCAAGCTTTTACTTGAAATCATGTGACTCTGATCCTGCTAAATATGGCAAAACAGGAAACACACAAAGGAGGGAAAGTGAGGGAGAAAAGCAGGACAGTGCACACTAAATTACTAAAGCACAAAAGAGAGACATTCTTGTAAATGACACAGCTTTAGAGAAATGGCTTTCAGGTCTCTGCAAGGAAATGTGAGCTTACTGCTCCTGCTCTCAGTCTACTTACACTTCATTACAGGTACAGTAGCGTTTAAAGACTTTGGACTGTTTACAGATTTCTATCAGATATTGGTCATGGAGGTGACACATGGTTTTATGTTTCTGGATACATCTTTAGAAAACAGGACTGCTGCACTATCCAATCGAGAAACATGCGAGTGTGTTCAGAAGACTGGCTCAGTTCAATGGAGAAAAATCACAGACTACACAATCATACAGAAAGATACGCTTTGCAATGAGGTTCAGATCATGTGAGTAAAGAAACATGTAGTGAATGTGGAAAGTGGATTTTGAGTGAAGCTTCCAAAAAACTTAAAAGGATCTTTGATACTTTGCAAGTAGAAATTGTTTGTCTAAAACACTTCTGCGGAAATCATGTCTAAATATGGTAATTCTGATCAAGTCACACCCTCCATAGATCATTTGCTTTAAACTGAAATCATGCCACTGAAAACTCACATGACGTTTTTCATGTAGAACACATAAAGTACTGCTCTTTAGCATTTTTAAAAATTCTTGATCACTGCCTGTCTAATTGACAAAATACAATAGACAAAGTGAGCAAATGTCCTCTCAAAAAAATGTGCACGCCGACTCTGCTTCCAAAATCTATAGTTATATTCAAATGCATTCAGTACTTTACTGTAGAACTAAGTCTGTAATAATTAACATGCAATTATATCCTGTCTGGAAGTTTTGAAATCCAGTTCAGTATTAACAGTGTGTGAGGATATTACACAATATCTCTTGTTGAGGCACATTGCAATATATAATGATATAATTTATCTAATGGGAACCCCAAAGCCAGGTCATGGCAAGATGAATTTCGCACCATCCTGCATTCGGTTACTTCAAATTTGGGCATGAGTGGGCATGATTTAACAAACAACACCATTGAGTTCTTTCTCAAGAAAATATTAGCATCGTTACAGCAAGATCTAGTGAATACAGAGGGACAATTTCTGATAGCACTTTACCATAAACTTTTATTTGTTAACATTAATGTATTAACTAACATGAACTAACCATGAACATTACATTTGTATGGTATTTATTAATCGCTAACGTTAGTTGATTAAAAAAACACCTGTTTGTTGTTTTTTCATGTTATTTTACATTGTATTAACAATTTTAATAATGTATTTGTAAATGTCAGAGCTTTGCTGTTCCTCAATCAGTAGAGCGAGGCACTTGCAATGTCAAAGGTCATGTGTTCGATCCCAGGGAAAGCAAGAACTGATTAGAATGTTAATGTGTATCTTGAATACAATGTAAGTCGCTTTGGATAGAAGTGTCTGCCAAATGCATAAATGTAAATGCTGAAATTAACATTTAGAAAAATTAATAAATGCTGTAGAAGTATTGTTTATAATTAGTTCATGGTAACAAATGAAACCTTATTGTAAAGTGTTACAAATTGTTCCCTCACAAAATACTTCTTTAAATAACTCAGGACCCTCAATACACTACAAAGAGGAAAAAGGAAGAAATATCAAATGCAAAACTTCCCAAAAGGTCCCACTGTGCCTGTATTTGCCTTACGTAATGCTTAAGTTTGATTTAAAAATCAGTATAAGCAATAACCAAACAATATATTATATATATAATATATAATATAATATAATATATATAATATATATATTTTCAGTATAATTAATTTTAGAGTTCTGCTAAAGTTTGTTTGGAAAGGTGGCATGAGCATATGCTTAAGATCAAGAAGTGTGTATCGTACAGCTTGCAGTGTTTTGCTCACTTTTGACAACATACTGATCCCCACAGAGTCCAGCTGTCAGACCAAAAAGTGTGTCTAAAACCAGAGTCCAAGCAGGGGAAAAAGATCCAAAGATGCTGGAATAGGTATGTGAACAACTGCTGACCTCTAAGAACAATTTTAGTAATATCTATATTAATCCACTCATTAAAAAAAATTGAAAAAGTATTTATGAGGAAGTACACTGATTTTGAACAGCATAAGCAATTTCAACAAAGTGAAAAACACCGCCACCTAGTGGCAGAAGTAAATACTACCACGAATCATTCTACAGAGTCACTAGCTCCCCTTTCTACATTCCAACCACACTGCACAGACAATAATAATAATTTTAATTTAAACAGGCAAATGTTTAAGAGTCAATGATTGGATCATTATTGTAGTGATTGTTATGTTCCTAGCATAACATATGTTTGGCAACAGTTCTTCTAACCCTAATTGATGGAGTGTGTAGCTTTTCATTTCTTAAACAACCATTTAGGAAGACACATCATGGCCATATTCCAGGATGATAATGTCAAGATTCATAAGGCTCAAATTATGAGAGAATGATTGGCAGGGAGCATGAAGAATCGTTTTTTTTACCAATGAATTGTCACCTCTGAGTCCAGACCTCAACTACATTTAAAGTTTTTTTGATGGACTGGAAGAGACTTTACAGAGTGCTGAACTTTTGCATTGTCAATAAAACATCTTGACCAAAAATGTATGCTACTCTTGATGGAAATAAATGTTGTGATGTTATTTCCATCAAGAGTTGTATAAATATTTGGTCAAGATCAACAATCATAGATTCTTAAGTGCTTGCCTATTTAAATATAAATTATTGAAATACTTTTTTTTTGTCCAGCAATGTACAAAATCTATAGTTGCATAATAAATTAACATTCAATAATTTAAAAACGTTTTAAACATGATATTTAAAAAAATAAAAATAGGCAATATTTTTTTTATTTTTTTAAATTATTTTTTATTTAATATTTAACTGCTAAAAACTCACCTTTTTCGTGAGCACCTAACATGACACACAAAACAAAACAAAAAAACACTTCCTCTATTCTCCAGGCTTGTACTACTTGTACTACTTTGTATTGCAAGCACTCTTATGTTCTTTTGCATCTTCAGGATGAATCGCTTTCTGTTTTTCTCAAATTGTAAGTCGCTTTAGTTAGAAGCGTCTGTTAAATTAATAAATTTAAAATGTAAAATAAATGTAAAAATACTTGTTATATGCACTACAAGCCTTGAATTATACAGATTGTACATAGCTGCCAATACTTTCAGGGATGGTTGAGTCAGAATAAATCTGGTCTCTGGTGAATTTTAAGTGTTTATGTTGCCATTAATGGTTTGCATTGATTTAGAGTCAAGAATGTGTTTTTCTTGTCTTGGCTTGCTTAGCTTTTAAGTCCCCCCTAATAATTAAACCCCTTCACTATGCTATCCTCCAGGATTAAATTCAACACACAGAAGAAGAAGTTGTGTCTGAAGGTCAAGAGGAAGAATGCTCCAAAAAGACCCAAGAAGCATTAACTGAACAGTGTAGACTATCTATCTGCCTGAACCATCATTTATCCTACCTGTCCATTATTCACATAAATAAATGAGATTTGGGTTATGTATATGGAATATGTATATATTTAAGAAGTGTTTTTGTACTGCTCATTTCTAATAAAACCCTTTAAAAAATGTCATGCTGTTTGTGTATTGCATGTGATAGCCTGTATAATTTGTTGTGCATTTTTGAAATAAAGCGAATTTACTGAATTTTAAAGCGAATTTTACCTGTATTCACCAAACTAAAATAAACCAAATGGCTCCAATTCTGTGAAAGAAAATCATTTTAATATTCTTTGAACTAACTCAATCTCTGTCTATGACTGTCCTCATCAATTATTAACTATGCCATTTTAGTCTCATGGCAAGAAAAAAAAAGAAGATATATACAATATATTGTGCCCAACAGAAAAAAATAAAATAAAATGCATTATGCTGATGAAAACAAGAGGTCCTGTGTAGGGATGCTCCACCTGCATGAAGTAATTAATTACCCCCCTTGTCCACCCAATCAATTACTGCAAAGCAGCTGTGACTCTCAGCTGAAGGACTTTATCAAGCATATACAGCTGGATTTCTGCATGACTATTTTCAGAAGTTGGACAGATCTGGAAGACACTGGGGTGTTCTATCATGAAAAGGAAAAATGCATATTTGGGAACGCAAAGTTTAATACAGGGTACATTTCATTCGCTTGTATCATGAAAAAGAAAAATGCACATTTTACAAAAATATCCCGATGCTGGTGCTGGTGCACATATACAGTTGTATAAAGACACATACCTGAGAACAGTTTCAGAAGACGCCTAAGTTGTCTTCAAAAGAAGACAGCAGTGCATAAAGCTCACCTGCAGAATTATTCAGAAAAACACCTCACATAAATCCATTTCCATTAAAAACGCACTCTCAACTAGGGAAAATATATTTTCTATTTTGCTTGCATATTGCCTCCTTACCAGCTCACGAAACGCTGTTCCTTTGTAAGAGCCGACAGAGCCCAGCTGTTTTGTAAAACAAAACGTCTTATTTTCCACTTCACCCTGCTGCTTCCTCAGGGAATAGACGGTCAAAATAATGTCACTCGTTGAGAAGTTTGGCAGCTGTGTAAACCAATCTTACACTCCGCTGATTCCCGGAGCCAATCAGAGACGTCCGTGGGCGGGAGTCTTTTCCGGTTGCCCTGGGAGACGCTGGGACCGTTCACACCATTATTAGCATGTCTGTGAGATAATTATCAGGAGTCTTGCGATAACCATGAGACAATTAAACTGCAAATGAAAGGGTGCTGTTAAATTACATTCGGCCCACCTGTCATATTAATGGGCCCACTCCATTAAGCTACACGGTTTTCAAATTTAAAGCTTCAGTTGAAATAAAATGTGTAAGAACACTTACGCGTATAAATGCAACACTAGATAGTCTCATCACTGGGGAACATGAGCTTCCTGTTTTTAGTTCAGTCTAGGAAAATGTGACACTGAAAGGTCGGATAAAATATTTGAGGAAGTAGATGCTTTGAGCTGCCAAGACACTTCCCCCATGGGAAGATGGGTTTGTTTTAAAAGGGAAATAATTATTAACATGACTGCTAAATGGAAACTTATTATTCATAAGAACTTGGAAACAAATATTTCACACTGAAAACAATGTACCCTACACAAATACTCAACATATTTTTAGTGACTAAATAGGTTTCCTCAAACTGATTAAGTACTTTTCACTACATTCATAATGTTAATTTTTGGGATTGCTAACATTCACACTCAACTCTAACTTACAGTAGCGTCTTGAATACATCTAGCCTGTATTCTCTTAATAGTAACCATAGTGATAGTGACCAAAGTAATATCAAAGATGGAGACGTCCAGAAGTTCATCAGCTGCGAGTTTATCCATCAATCTTTGTTAACTGACAGAAGCTTAAACGCGCTAGCCACACACCTTTAACCGTTGCCCTTGTCCTTGTCTCAAGTCCTAGCAATATCTTGCACTTCGATGGAGAACAGTGACTGGATCTAGAACCTTCAGATGACACACAGCTCATATCTCTGTCACTGTAAGGGACAGAAAGCAAAACCACACACAAAACCCCTTAGCAGAGCGACTCTTGCACTGTACAGCGTGATAGACAACTACTTATCCAGTGCGGCTCTGTTCACGCTGAGTGGGTTTTCAGAGAATGCGGTTGTGAGTCTTGAAAATGAATGGTCCTGAGGTCGGTTATAGAAAGTAGTTGTAAGTCCTGAAAATTAACGGTCCTGAGCTCGGTTATAGAATGTGTTTGTGAGCTTTGAATTCAGCTCTGTGAGCCTGAATTCAGTTACAGAATTTGGCTGTCACTTCCAAAAGTTCAACTCCAATTCTGTGTGTGAAAGCAATCGTATTAATGACTCAAATACACGACTGACAACCACATTCTGCTGCTGTATGAACCTGGACTCTTGGGCCTCGTCTGCGGTTTAATGAAGAAAAATGCAGAAAATTCAGATCTGAATTCTTCAAATAAAATTTGCGTAAACTGCCAGCATTTATTCACCAATACAATGTTTTTCTAAAGTATGACTTTCTTAAATAACAAAAGCAATATTTATTGAAGAACAGTGGTAACCAAACCATTTTGGTGACTACTGACTTCCATTGAAAGGATAAAAAAGACCATATATTTTGTTCCACAGAAGAAGCAATGACACTAGGGAGAATAAATGATGAAATAATGTTTAATTTTGGGTGACCTATCACATTTAAATGAGCTAGTTACAAGAAGTATTATAATATAATTGTTTCCACATTATTTAATTTTTCTCAATTATATAATGATGTAATGTTAAATATGGAAAGGAAATTATGACTCTAGGCTAGATATTGGATACATTTAAATTTCCACAGAAGTACACACAAAGCTGCACTTCTGCTATTCATCTGTGTGGAGACAAATGGAATGTACAGAAAAGCATCCAAGTTCACTTGGGAACATTAATCATCCTAATAGTGACCCAAAACATCTATTTAAAACAGCTTTGGTAATACTAAGTGCAAAAATTGCCTTATTTACATAATTACATCATTAAACCACAAGGGCTTATGGGTATTTCCCAGAGCTTTAACTTTGTATTTGATCATTTTTAGTTATTAAGGGTGATTTTAAACCAAGGAAGATAAAGGAAGATATACATGTAGGTTAATTTGATGATTTACTGGGTTTATTTGGGTGTGTAATTCTTGTTTTTGGTGTAGAAACCATCATTGCCGGACCCATTGATGCTCATAGATTTTTCACTCCAGTTCTTTTGAACAATTTCTGCTCTGTGACTCTCCATTAGCAAATGCCACTAAAACGTTGAAGCTATTCGAATAAGAATCACAACACAAGTACAATGAATTTACTGTTTAATGGAATATTTTTTCATGAAATGCACATGAAAGCAGAATATCCTATGTTACGCAAGTATTTAGGATGTTGAAGTCCTCCATGCAGGTTAATGGAGAGGAATAACGCCTAGGGGTTTGCTGTCCAGTCTTTAGACTGGAAACCCTCTCGTCTGGGTCAGTATGATGAATGGAATCACTTAATTGTATTGATGTATGGAGACTGGAATCTGGAAGGTTACAGATTGGAATAAAAGGCAGCTCTTTGATTGTGTTTAAATGTTGTTTAGGGAGCTCAATTCTTGAAAAAGATAGATGTTAACAAATTGTAAGCATGTATTTCTTTTTTAATCTGCTCTAGGTATGACTTCCTCAACCAGACTCAAAGTGTCTTTGTGTCTGTGCCATTTCAAGAGAATACTTGATAACACATCACAATAGTGGCCTGGTATAGGTGAGGTCTAATGGAACACTTGCTTTAAACAGATGATGCCTAAAATATATGTTTGACATGCATTCTGAGTTATGCAATCGGATGGTTAAAATGGCAATGACCTTATAGTTAATTCATTCAGATTACATTATACGTGAATAAAGTCAAATAATTTAGATGTTGAAACAGACGCTTAGGTTACTCAAAATATTTTTTACAGTCTATTTACTTCTGATCTGCTGCTAATTATTTTAGTTTTATTATATTAGCGCTTACTACCATGTATTGAGAAACAAACGTGTTTAAAAAATAATCAGTAAACTGTAATATATATTTCAATCACGACAACTCTTGGAATAGTTTTAGCATGTTACTGAAAATAGCCAATGTTAATCTATTTGGTGTTGGCAGATTATGTAATCGTCACACTTAATCACCCAGTGTTTAAAGTTGTACCTCAGAAAAGCCATTCAAGCTTTTTGCTAAATATATAAAATAAATTGCATTTTCATTGAAATTCTTAACTCAATGTTGAATGTATGTTTGAATAAATCTGTTTTTATGACAGCCACCATTTAAATTTTAATATTAAAAAAGTTGACTGATAATTATATAATTATAAATGTATTATAATGTTTTCATAAAAACTTCCTTATGTGTAATTTATATGCAAGTAGCCTAAAAATCAATCGATTTTAACAGTTAATATAATGATGTACCAACGGTGGTTCCCTGTATTGTTTACAGCATTTGTTGAGAGAAACTTTCTAAGAGGTATTTGTATGAACTTTTCACTTAGTCTCTCATGCCTACATTGATTTAAAACACCATAATTTACCATGCCTACACTGGTTTGTAACACCATTTACAATGTAATCATTGGTGCTTTATCTGACGTGGTCTCCTCTGGCTCTACCTCTTGGTCTTCTTCCATTTCAGCATCACTACATCTGAGACTCTCAATGAAGTGCACATTTCTTGTGTCTGTCTGTCTTTTCTTGCCTAGAGCATTCTTCACTGACTGAGCCTTGTCTGTGGGACCATGCAGTCGGCTATTGCTAGGGAAAAAAGATGCTCTTTTGCCAGAGATGACGTGGAGGAAAGAGACGTGTTCAGTGTCCTCCCTGTCTGTGACACTGGGAGAAGATAGAGCTGGGTTACCATACGATGCACTGGACTCTTTAGGCAGATCTGCCCTTTTTGTGCCCTTTTTGCTCAATATGAAGTTAAAGAATCCAGTCACTACCAGCATAACTCCTGTAAAGTAATAGACAAAGTTTCTTAATTCATGTTAACCTGCATGCTTATGTATTCCTAAACTTTGTCAGAATTTACTTTTGGCAGATATTTGTTTTAATTTACAGTAATGTTTATCATTTGGTGAAATGCATTATTTCTGTTTTTTAAATATATTATTAAATTATATTTTAATATATTATTTACATAATAAATTGAAAGCAACCTGGTATTACGGCATGCCATACAAGCACTGGATGCAGGAAACACATCACAGACATCATTGTGTAGTATAGAAATTTCTGAAAACCTCCAACTTTGGCCATCTTCTTCCAAAGAGTGAAAAGCTTCCATGTGGGTGGACAACTGCAAGCAAGAAAAAGAAATATGAATAAATGCATTTATTAAAATCACACAAGATTCATATAATCTAATTGAACATACGGAAGGCACATTGCCAACAGCTCATCAATGAAGTAGGCAACTTCAAAAAGCATGATCACCACTGAGGAAAGCCTGTAAGGAACACAAACAGGAGTAATGCAGTGGTTTGTAAAATTAAAAACTGTTAGGAAGAAAGTAAGTTTAAAGGGGTACCAAAACCAAAAAACATCAAGTCCTACCTCACATTTTCTCATTGAGAATCCCAAATCTCGCCACAATAAAGTAAAATGGACTGTGAAAACGGATTTATGTTCAGTTTATTCACTTGTTGCTCTTCATGCTTTTTATCCAGAGTAAGATATTCATTACCATTTAGCAGATATTTGATATTCTGATATGTTTATGATATTATGGTGTTCATGCATGGGAACAGCCACTTAATGTTTAATCCCTATGGAAATCTCCCTGTTGTTCATGCAGAACCTCTTTGATCTGGCTGTGAGCCCAGAAAGATCAGATAATCTGGGACAAGAGGCCCATTTGCCTCCATCTATGTGTAATTCTCAAGAGGTGCAACTGCTAGCTATAGTTAGAAATGGAATAACAGTGGCCTTCAGTGACCATACAGACCTAATGCACCAGGGAAACAAGCACACAGACATCTTTAGAATTTTGTGTTTTAACTTCTGTTTTTGCGGTAGTTCTGTATTTCTATGGCAGTGCTGTCGAAGAGTAATTAGCTGGTGAAGTGGATTTACTTATTGTAGAAATAACGGATAACAAATATGGATGTCATAACAAATGTTAATACAGCGAGAAGATTTTAAAACAAGCGTTTCATTCATAAATCTGTAAGATCTTACCTTCATGCTGTGGAGATAGAAACAGGAAGAAGGGTCTGAATAAACATCATCTGTTTATTTGTGTAACTAACTTTGAATTATTTTGTTAATTTGCATGAGGACATCACTAGTAAAATAGTAGTAAAATAATCTGTTATGATTATTATGTTATGTTATTATCATTTATGAATAATGTCCAAGAATGCATCACCCTAAGAGAGGCATCAAAAGCGATGACAGCGTCAGCCAAAGTCAACCGTAGAACTAACTATGAAACCAATACGGTGTGCATAATAGGTGGGTTCTAACTTCTAACAATTAAATTGTAAAAGTGCCTGAACACAGACCAGTCACACTCACACATACAGTCTCCACGCATTATCCAAAGATGCAAAGTTAGTAACAACAACAAATACTATCATAAAACAAAGCATAACTGCCATTAAAAGGAATGGGAAATTCTAAAACGGAAAAACAAACTGATCTAAAACACATTTTTGCAAATCACTGTGGCTGTATTTGATCATTGTAGGAAATTGAAATACCAGGAAGAATTTTCATATGAATAACGTTCTGCTATTCCTCCCATAACAACTCATTTTATACTCACAGGAGATAGACTGCCAAGCTGTTGAACTCCCCCAGTCTTTGAGTCTCTACACCCACTGCACAAAGCACTGACAACACAAACAAGCAACAATCACACTAAACTTAACATGGAGAAATCATAATCAATAGAAATTAAGCAATATTCTGAATCTGGTGCAATTATTTCATTTAATAACTGGTCTGTTTTTAAAATAGAATATATATATATATATATATATATATATATATATATATATATATATATATATATATATATATATTCTATATATAAGTGGTCACATTTTAGTTTGGGAAACACATTTATTATTAACTACAACATTTGACTTAAACTGTAATTTACTGCTTGCTGATAGTTAAGGTAGTTGTTGTAGTGGTTAAGTTTGGGGATGGGTAGAATTAAGGGATTTAGAATATGTTCACGCAGAATAAAGCAGGGAGAGTTAACTCAAGAATGAAAATTTGTCATCACTTGATCAACCTGTGTGCGTTTCTTTTTTCAGCCGAACACAAAAAAATATATTTCAAATAATTTTGGTAAATGAAACAGTTGATGGGCTTCATTATCTCCCCCCCCCCCCCCCCCCCCCCCCCCCCACCTACTATAGATGCTTAACAACATTCTTTAAAATATATTTCTTTGTGTTTAAAATAATAGATTTGGAACAAAATGAGGTTGAGTAAATGACAATTTTCAATTTGAGGTGAATCATCCCTGTTATATGTGCTTTATAAGTACTAATAACCATATGCAAGTTAACAATCAACTAGTCAATAACGAGAATTTGTCTCCAAACTAAAATGTTATGATAAAAATATATTTTTCAAAGGCTGAATTTGAATAGCAAGCATACTTTTCACAAAAATAGAATGCAATTTCTATTGTGGCCAATAGATGTCAGATTTGCCCCACATCACTGCTGGGCAAATAAACACAAGGCCAGTTTGATAGATGGTTTTGGAAACAAATAAAAAATAAATTAAATACAATACATGTGTAATTCAATATGTGTGAGAATTATAATGCAAAAACATTTTGAAACATTTTCATCAGATTTGTGTATTAAATAAGTATGTTTTTGTATTACAAAACAATTTGTGTTTTAGTATTTAATAAATACTCTTAGTATTTGTATGTAATTCATAACAGTGTCTAGTTTTATTCACATGACACCTTTACCCACATTTTATTATTTGTGAAACATGGCAAACAAAAGCATTTTACAAGTCAACATTGTGTTAATTTGTATCTATTACCTTGCATAGTCACATTAATTTGCTTTAAAATAAAACCCCTTTTGGTTTTAAAGTTTACTATTAGAGACTTTTGCATCTTATTCATATGCTTAAAAGTTGGGATGTATTGCTACATTTACCCTCTATTTCAAATTAAATGGACCATTTCCATATATGCTTCCAATTATATTTTAATTGCTCTAAATGTATTCTTGAACTGGTGCAACATTTTTTATTTATAGCACTTTCAGTAAAACAATGGCCTACAAAAGAACAGCAAAGACAGTCCTACCTGCAGCAGTCGAGATGCCAAGAACTCTGGAGGCACATTCCACTATAACCCACAAAACTGAGCCCTTCATGGCTGAAATAAACTTTTTTTACTTTAGAACATTTGTGATAGTTAATGTTCTCTCTTGACGGCTATCGGTAATTTATTCGTAGTTGAGAGGAGAAGTTAAAACTTTGTGTCAGGACCACCGCAGCGCCATGGTTAGAAATCTTCTCGCCTGAGCTGGAGGGTGCTGTCGACTGCGTCGCTGTGCAGATTTTTACCCTAGTAATCAGCCTAACAGAAAGAAAAAAAAAACTAAAACCCAAACACTCACCACCCTCTGCTTGTTCCTGCTAAATTCCACCTCTACTCAAGGTGAGCGGACCAAACAATGAAAAAGTTTAAGTTAAAGATTACCTGACTAGGTACTAGCAAAAAGCATGAATAAGGTATGTTCCCTCAGGAAAGATACACATATATGTAAGTACACACTTATGTGCACAAGTCTGTTGCAGGACCCTCACAGGTTACGGGCTGTGTGACCTTCATGAGGAAGTATTCCACCCTCCATCCTTTTACAGCTGCTGAGGGACACATCCAAATTAAATTACCTTCAGCCAATCAGCCAATTAATCAAAAGTGTCCTTACCTAAGGTCAGATGTGTTTTTGCAAAGTAAATGTACATGGGAGTCTCAAACGTCTGCTTGATAAGCCCTGTCCTGAACCGATGATTAATGGTGGAGAAAGCAGCAGTACTTTCATACCTCGATCCTGACACAAGACAGATGTTAATCATTCTCCAGCAGACGCACTGAACAGCACCATCTCTTCCAGTCTTTAGTTACCTGTGTCAGAGGTCAGGCTTTTCTCAGTCATAACAGATCATAATTGATTAGAACCACAGTGTGGCCGAATGATGCAGTGAGGGTCTGTGTAATTAAATCTGATCGCACATGACTACAGTATTGCTATGATTTCAAACCACACATCTTTGACATTATATTGTCATGCGGTGTGCGATGCGGAGCAAGGAGACAGAAGCTAGATCTGATGCTAGAAACACTTTAATCCAAACTCGAAAAACAAAAGACTTTAACACAAACTTAAAGCGGTGCAAACACAGGCGGAGAAGGTATCTACCCACTAACAACACACATAATGTTAACGGCTGACAAAGACAAGGGCAACACGAGAGGAATTTATAACAAACACGGAATGAAAAACAGCTGACGAGACTAACGATCAGTGATTAGACACAGACACAGGTGCAGGAAGGACATGACAGATACACAGAAGGGACCCTGATGTGAACAGATGCTGTGACATATATGACACAGAACATTATTTTGGTTAATATTCTGACTGGTTAAATTCATCATACTCTGATGAATACTCTGAAGAAACTTTGATAACGAATATACAACCGAGTTAAATATTATGAATAATAATAATAAAGTATTTTAAATAAATTATTATCCTATAATATTAAAAATTATTAATAGTAGTAGTAGTATATTATATCTGCTCTCTCATGTCAACACAAGATGCACACATAGTGGTGCTGTCATGAATGAGTGTTGGAGATTAATATTTTGTAAATAAAATAAAAAATAAAAGTTGAGTTAAACCACTGTCACGTGGATTACTTTAATGATCTTTTGACTATCTTTCTGGGCCTTGAAAGTGGCAGTTGTGTAGGATGTCAATGGAGGGATTTCATTAAAGATATCTTCATTTATGTTCCAAAGATGAACGAGAGTCTAAGTGGTTTGGAAGAACATCAGGGTGAGTAATAAATGTCCGAATTAACATGTTTTGGTGACGTAGCCCTTTAAAAGAAAGACACTTAAAAGCAAAATGCACCATATCATAATTTGCTTCTCATACATGACAGCTGTTACAACATAACACAATTGTAGAGAACTTCATGGTCCATCAAAGAGACAATCAAAATCATAACTTCCTTTGGCTCTGTGCTGTCTCCAAGGTTAAATACCTTATTAGCCAGCTCATCCTTTAAGAAAATATATCCTGAATGTTCATAACAAAGCAGAAAATACAAGGAATGTGGGAGTAACTTGGAAAGCATTACAGACGTGAATTGTAAATTCTTAAGGTTTATGTGACTTGGAAATTTGAGGACAAAAGATGGTCTCCAGATCCAACAGATGAACTGAATTTAGATCTCAGTTAACTGAGGCCCTGAAGAAGACAACGTTATGTACTATACATCCTACTGTCCAGAGAGAAATAGGCTATCTTGGCAAACACTTGGAGGATTCTGCTCTAATTTACAACTCTGACATCTAAGTTGACTCCTGCTAAGAGGAAAAATGTAAATCCCCTAACATTAGAACAAAGCTACCTTTGTTTTCTGCCTGGGTCAACAGTTTTCCAGATTAGCAACATTTTACCCGGTGTGTGTGTGCATTTCTGTGCTACGTTCTTTATTCACACTGTGAATTTACAGCCACTGAGCCACAGCCAAGTTTAACTCACAACTATGTGATGTATTACAACAAACTTATGTACTTGTACAGTATATAGAATATGGTAAATATGTCTTTCATCTTGAAAAAAAAATCTGATTGTGATTCACAGTCAGAAATTTCAGATTTTGGGGATTTTTTTTATCATCTGCCACGGGAAAGTCCAACAAGTTAGGAAAGACGTGGTAAACTTAGTCAGAATAGACTGATGATCTGTGCTGAGTTTTAGTGTGGGAGTAGTTTGAAAACTAGAGTACTTTATAAATATTGGTCTCCGTATTGTTGAAAAAGCCCAAACCCCAGTTTGTGCGATAATACTATGTTGATTTTGTCAAGACAACATAATTGTCTCCTTACGATGAATTGCTTTTGTCATTTGTTTGTTGCTTTGGATTAATGTGTCTGCTAAATGAACAGACGCAAATGTAAATACTGTGCATCCCTAGTTATGAATCTTTTTGCTCAATACTCAAAGAAAATCATACTTGTTATTCATGCTAAATAAAATGCATGCATGCAACAGTACCCACAAACTCCCATAGTACCACTGCACCACCAGGACAGCTCCAATGCTGGACAATGAGAAACAGCACAAGAGGGAAACAAATCTGCATTTTTACCAATAAATCTAGTGAAAACTCCATGTTACTGTATGCTATGCGTGGCATTGTCCAAATAATGTCAAAAGAGTCTATGGTCCCGTTGTAGGTTTTCATAGAGAAAAATAGTAGAACATGATAAATAATTTATTTGATCTGAGGGGAAAAAAAGCATCCATGTTGTGATGTGCATCTGAATGAAATAGATAATTACTTCTTTTTAAATGTAGGGCAGGTGATGGTTTCTATGAGCTGGAGGAAGTTTGTTTCACTGGAGGATCAAGTTGTGACATTTGGAATTTAAAATTAGAAGGTCACAGAAATGTAAATGTATGTATGGAAGCATCATTCATAAGATGACAAATAGGTTAGACTATATAAAATAAAAAATTTAAATATTTAACAAAGTAAAGTGTTTCTGATCAATAACTTGTATTTTAGACTATATATATATATATATATATATATATATATATATATATATATGTATGTATATATGTATGTATATATATATATATATATATATATATATATATATATATATATATATATATATATATATATATATATATAGTATGAACTTTCATGTCATGCTGACTTTTACAACAGATGTTATGACAACAACAACACAACATATCAATGAGATGTTTCTATAAAACATAACCAGAACCCAGACCATAAATACTTGACATTTAAGTTTTGGTTAGGTCTGGTTTGAATTAATAGCTGTGACATGTCTGGGCTCTTTCTGCAAGGACATATAATAATTATTTTAGTCAGTGCTGACCCAAACTGAGCTGTGAGGCTGTAAAGACAGACTGGTTGCTGGTTAATGCTCATAATGGTTAATGACCCCTAATTCATGCATTCAAAATGTTCACGTTCATCATGTTTATGGGCCTTGAAATTATTTTTAGTCATTTGTCCCATTCATACATAAACACATGTTGGGTGTGAATGACTCCCATAGGGAATGATATATGACATTTTGTGGCCTTTTGAGGCACTTGATGTATTGATTGCTCAACAAGACAAAAAATATCTTATCTTTAGAGAAGTACAAACATCACATATGACGCAGAGCCATTTATCATCTTGGCATGAGGATGACAGACTACTTCTGTAGCAAATCAACAGCAAATAATATGATAGCGACAATGGTGTTAATGAGTTTGATATGGTGTCATGGTATAGTAGGTAGCTATAACATAACATTTCATCACACACCCCAATGTGTAATTGTGTTAAGCATATGTGAGGGATTGCTGTGAGCTGTTGGAATTTCCCAACCCACTGTTGAAATAATAAGAGGTCAGAACACAGTGCTTTGCAAGCAGTGGTTCAATCATGATTTGTAGAAATTAAGTTAAAATATTATATTTAGATAAAGAAAAACTGATGATTTGCAATAAGTTATAGGAGAAAATGTAGCTAAGTGTAGATGAACCATATTGTTTAATTTGTGCTTCTGGACTCCCCCTCATTTCCCATTCTATAATGAGATCTCTGCCATGGATCTGTTATTCATCACGGCCTACTGGGGTACATTTAATCTTGATTACAATGGCAATTTTATCTCGCTTCGTAAACATCTCATGAGATGTGTTCTTGTTCAACATCAAACTTCTCTGCATCCAGAAAGACCTTTTGTTGTTGCAACAAGGAGTGAAGAATAAGATAATTTTTCAGAAGGTTTTGTACATAAAATAAATATCATCAAGATGACTGATCATTAAAATACTGCTCCCCTTTTTCTTTTTTAAATGCTATACACAATCCCATGCACTAAGGCCAAAAGTTGGAAAGGTTTAATATGTATACACATACATACACACTTTCAGACAAACATTTGAACAGTAGTCTAAGTTTAAGGTCTTTAAGAAAGAGGTCCCTTATGTTCACTAAGGTGATTTATTTAGAAAATTATTCTGAAATAATTATTCAAAATTATTCAAAAATTATTCTGAAATATTTTTACAATTTAAAATAACTGTTTTCTATTTTAATACATTTTAAAATGTAATGTATTCCTTTGATAGCAAGACTTAATAGCAAGAATTTATGAGCAGCCTTTACTCCAGTCTTCAGTTTCAAATGAGTATTCTAAATTATTTCATATCAATTTTGTGAACATTGTGAACAGTTGTGCTGTTTGATACTTTTATGGAAATTATTATATACATTTTCAGTATTTATTTGTAAAAGCATTTATTTGAACATATTTATTTGAAACTTTTGTAATATCTTTAAATCTCTTTTCTATCATTTTGTTCTATTTAATGTATCCTTGCTGAAATTTCTTTAATTATGTATTACAATTATATATTTGGCATTCCTTTAAAAAAGATATTAATATTAAATATTAATCCCAAACAGTGCAGTGTTTGTATGAATAAATTCATATATAGGCCTGTAATAACCACACAGCTCAAAAAACATTGAATTATCACAGTATAACATTAAACTTCAAGGATATTAATCTGTCCAATTAGAAAGCAAAAGTGATTGTGAATCAGTTTCACCTGCTTTGGTGCAAATGAAAGTGACAGCAGGAGATGCTAGACAACCCCCAAAAAGGAAAGATTTTGCAAGTGATGCCTTAGACAATTGTTCTCTCCTTATTCTTCCTGACGTTTTTTTTTGTTGTTGTTGTTGTTAGTTTTCCTTGACACTGTCTGTAGGATGAGGCAGTACCTGCAACACGATCATGTTGCACAGGCAGTCCAGTTCCTCCTGATGGCATATATACGTGTGCGTGCCGTTACAAGGAGGATTGGTGTGTGACTCAGCACAGTTTCAAGAGCATGGAGAAACTGGGAGACTGACCATTACACGAGTAGAGCTGGACAGGGCAACAACCCAACATCTGACCTATATCTGCTCCTTTGTATGTGGAAGAGCTTTGTCAGAGTCCTTTAAAATGACCTGACTGATCATGCATGTTTCTGACCAAACAGCCTTGACGAAGGTGACGTCCTCTAGTGGGACCTGTGCTCACAGCTCAGCACCGTGCAGCTCAATTGGCATTTGCCATAGAACACCAGATTTGGCATGTCCTCCATTGGCGTACCATTACTTTAACGGCTGAGAGTAGTTTCACACTGAGCAGATGTGAAAAAGTCTAGAGAGGCAGTGGGGAATGTTATGCTGCGTGCAACATCATCCAGCACGACCGGTTTGGCAGTGGGTCAGTAATGGTCTGGGAGGAATACTGCGGAATACTACCCTTACTGCGGTTAGGTACTGGGATGAAATCCTCAGTGCCAATTTCAGACATTGGGTCCTGGGTTCCTCATCTGATTAGAGTGTGAAGTGTGAAGTTAGAGTTTTTTAGATGACAAAGGCATTGATGCCACTGACTGACCCTCATGTTCCCGGACCTGAATCCGCCATCTCATCAGGAACATGCCCAGATGTTGTTGTGAGTGCATACAGGCTGTGATTATATATAAATATATATTAAACAAGAAATAAGCATTTTAGACACTAAATATTTCCTTAGTCGCCTCTAATACCCATATGAATTCATTCAAGATCATGTTCCTTGAAACCTGATCTTAAACTTGTTACGTTTGGTTTAGTCATCATGTAATATTTTGAACTATAAATCTAAAAACAACAAAATTGTATGCTTTGAGACATATGATCAGTAAGGCATTTCATGCGTTCAACAAAGTTGACAAAGGTATAACACTGACACTAAGTGGTTGCTGAGGAAATCGCATGTGAGGAAATCGCATTTTTTTAAATTACTTTTATCGAGAGAAAAAAACAAACCTTTGTAATATTGCACTACAGTCAGACTCCACTGGTTAAGTAACAGAACTACGTTTCGTGTGATCATCCATGAGAAATGCTGAGCGGATGCAGGAATAGGACTCACTGACCTTCGCCTTTGGAGGGAGAAGATAAATGAGGTCAAAGGAGCGGTGGCATCGGCTGATGACAGGAGAAGCATCAGAGGAATCTGTATAGTTTCATGCTGGAGACAGCCGCTCAACTCCAGGAGTGAGAACCACCATCACAAACAGTCCTTGTTATGATCTCCCAAACACAGCTATATCATACTAAGATGGTAGAGATCAAAACTGATCCTAGACTAAAGAACCCATTTCATCTCTGCCATTTCCCAGCCAACAGGATCACAGAGTAAATTACCCAAGAGCCCCTCTGGGTACAGAGGGATTCGGATGGCTTATCTGATGAGTCACTTCATACTGGGAAAAAGAATTGATTCCTGTTATGCATTAGTAAAAAAAGAAACTAATCTTATTACTAGAAACTGAAGTCATAGTTCACTGTGTTTTACAAATCTTGCAAATGAAATTCAATGGAAATAAAAACTATATATAAAAGCATCTGTTCTGCATCTTCCTAAAATACATAGGTTGCTATTTTCCCCCCACTTATACTCTGTAAGAACAAATATGTGAAATAACTGGACTAATGGGAATGTAAAATAATTATGATGTTCAACATATCCGCCACAACAGTGTTTTTATAATATTTGAATCTGTGGGCCATGAGCTACATAGGCATATTCACATAGCATATTTTATAACCTTTTTGTTTTAATATCAACTAGAAACAATGTTTAATTTATGAACATTTGTTTTGAAATACAAGTCAAAGACAATTGGATGAATCTTCATCCAATAGCGAAAGTCTTTGCACTGCCACCTTTTGGAGTTTATTCCCCATTTTGGATATTTCCGATCTACAGTTACACCTAGTTGGAAAATTCCATCAACTGTGGAACACATTAACTTAATTAAATGTGGGGGAGGGTGTTCTCCAATATGAAAGTATATGGAAGTCATATCTTAAGTGTGCACTTATGATATTAATGAAATATGTTTAACTTGTACCATAATTACAAAAAATTGGATAATACTTCTTTTGCAAAGTGTATCAGGACAACTTGCACACTAGATTGGCCCCATGATTGAATCCCCTTCATTTGCTCTCCGGGTGATCCTTCCAGCTTTAGTGAGTAACTGGCCTGAGCCCCTCTCATTATTTCTGATTGCTCCGTTCTTTGTTCCTCTGAGCTGCGCCCCATAAAACTCAATGAGTAGAGATAGAGCCTGACAACCATGGTGTTTTTGTGGGGCCCTCGCTGCACTTCAGCTGGATTAGAAAAAGCCGCAAGTGGATGACTGTAGAGCCTGTCGTGGTGATGAGAACGTCCTTGTGAAGGACATACAAGACTAACATCCTGCAGCTGGGATCCATTAGATCACCATATAAAACAAATTGGTGGTGTGTTATCAGCACTTTTGACAAGAGCAGACTCTGCTTGTCTACTGTACGAATCTCTGTTACACTTCTTGGGATTATAACAATCCATAAGATCCAGATGAGCATGTAGGTTGCATATACAATACATGCATTTCTCAGCTCCGATTTACTCAAGTTTAAATGATTGGACTTCTCACTTACTCTTCTCAAAATCCTCACGTTAAGTTGAAGGACATCAGAGGACATTTTCATAGCATTTGACATCTGAAATATTCCTTGTCTGTATTAACAAGGGGTACTACTGTACCTTCTGAATTTCTGGTTATTTTTTGTTTTGTACTCTGATTTTAAAATTTTTGCTGGAAATCATTACAGCTCTTGTGCAAGATGGTAAGCTCATCATTATGTCAGTCAGGGCTTTGCTTTAAAATGAAGACATCTGTTCTTCTGACAAATGAACAAATGGATAATATAACTGGGTAATATAAATAATGAAGCCAAATAAAAGCAAGCACTATGAAAGTCATCTTAAAGCAATAACATTTATAATTTCAAACACCAATGACTGCAGAAATGGAACAATTATTAACAACTTTCACTGCACTTTTTTTTTTACAAATTGTATTATGCTTTTCAAAAGTCTTCTTTTCAGAAAACGGATATATTTCCCAAATGTCATTTATACCTGGCTAGCTACGTCTAAGGAAATCCACGTGTCAAAGGAGTAGCATTAATCTCTCATACAAAGAGAAATGGAGGGGAGATTCTAGCCGTGAGGTGAACAAATAGCTTATAAGAGCCCATAGATCTTTTCCCTCACTGTGGTCGTTTTTCTTGGGAACCATTTTGTGGAATGCAATATTTCACTAGGAGTCAGAAGCTGCACGGTAATACACTACCTACTAAAATTTTGTAAATAATACATACAATTTTATTTTTTTTAAAGAGGAAATAATTTCACAATTTAAATGAGAAACAGTCCTAAATTAGCATGATGGCGATGTTGTACAGAAATATGAAATCCATATCCATCAGAATTGGCTCTGTAGACCTCAATTTCTGTGTGAAGGTGTTTGTGAAGAGAAAGAACACTGCCTCACTTTACTGAAAGAGAAGAACCATACAATAAAAAATAACTGAATAAATCTTGCTTTGCTTGTGTAATAGTTTTTCAGAAATGTGTGGTGGGGTATTTCTGAAGAACCTAAAATATAAAAGACCTTACAACATAGAACATGTAGCAAAGAAATATTGGAGCATGTCTGCAGCATTGAATCCCATCAGACTGAATAACTTTAACAAGTGGATTTTAAAGAGATGTTGCATGTTTATTCTCCATTCCACCTCATCTTGCCCCAGTCACATTACAGATAGTGGTGATAAATGAGTCAATTAGCTGTGGGCGGATTTCTGGAGTCTTGGATTAAAAGAGAGTCATGGAAGACTGTAATGAGCCAGGCTTCTGTCATTGGACTGATTTGTCAGGGAGATTAATGAGTGTAAATGAACAGCTTTTTTGTGTGAAAGGGTGTAATACAGCCGAACAGTTTAATTGCCATCAACTACAGCTCTCAGAAAAAAGAGCTGCTTCCACAAACATATCCAATGATTAATCTGCATTTATTAAAGGATCCACAAATGAAATGAAGATCTAATTTGCAGGTAAAAGCGAATTGCTGTATCGGAAAGCTCCACTGCCCCCTTTTGGAGACTTTCACAATGGTAACACTCTCCAGAGAGCAGCATGATATACAGTATCATTACCATTTGCAATGTAGTGCATTATTAGCTCAGCACAAAGCTGATTAAGACCCATGTGTATAGCATCTCTTAAACCATAATTCACCTGCAAGGTTGCCAAATCCCTGTCATGACAATTATAGCTGTAATCTGTAATCATGTAACCGACTGTTGCACCAGTATTGCATCTTTATGTCTCAAAACGGCTGGTGCACATGAAGAGAAAACACTCTCATAACCCACAAGACCTTGAACTGCTATACCAATAAAGTCAGAATGTAAGGAACCTCCCAGACAGTGCATTTGGCTCCATGTTGTGAATTTTATGGATCATGTATGAGCCAGACTGGAGCCTGCAAAAGTCAACGGCAGCTGGCAGCCACTAGCACAGTTGTTCAGCCAGTGTGGCTATCTTTAGAGACTGAACATTTCTGAAAAGAGTCCGGTGATTTCTGTCATGGCTCAGTGGTGGTCCAGAATTCAAAATCTTTCCAGAACATATTATTTGAAAGGTTACCAGACTTACCAGACTTACCAGACGGCCTAATTTAAACTGCTTTACCATAATGCATTATTTTACTTGTTTCCTGTAGATCTATTGTGATTTTGGTCAAAGACAGATGCATTAGGACAAGTGCTTTATAGTATGCAAGAAACACCAATGCTACAGTTAGTTAGTGATCAAACTACAGCATCTAGAGTTTTGAAAAGTGATAAGACTTGCACAAGACTTAATGGGTCTCACGCCACACAAAGCATTTAACATGCTAATACCCAAAGTAAATGGATCCTATTATGCTCTAAAATTACGTTCTATTGAAAAAAATTGCTATATGTCTTGTAAAAGCCCCAAAAAACAAATACTGGCTATGAATTAATAATGAAACATTTTCCCTTAATGAAAGGAACAGTCAATTGCATGGGCAGTAACAAATCAATGGAAACTAAAAATAAAGAATTAAACACAACCTGCACTGACAGTTAAAACATGTGCAATGAGATCAATGAAGGACTGATTTATCATAGATTGCATTTTCAGGTTTACTAAACTTAACACAAAGTATATAGCTGAGTGTAATTTGGACTTTTGTTCTTTTTCTAAGCTTAGACTCTTAGAACTAGATTACGCAAGCATTCATGTCAAAATAATGGAAAACACCAGGCTCATAAAAGGTGTTTGGGAACAGACCAACAGTGCTGCATGGCCTTCGTTACACATCACTCTTCAGTAGAGTTCTTTAAAAATGAATAACCTTTGAGTCAATGGTTAAGCAACCCTAGACTCTCTCTCTCTGAAGGGAGCCGTAACCATCAGACTCTTGATCCATCCCTGATCCTAACCATAACGGTTCCTGCTCTCCATGACAAGGTTATCTGATAAGATTTGATATTTAAAATGAGTTCTCCTCGGATAGCTTTGTCCCAAATATGAATAAAGCCTCACATGAGAGATTACATTTAGTGGAGCATGGCTGAATTAAATGTCAGTCAGACAGAGTACCCTATTTATAGAGCTATTTATTTTTCTGCCATGAATTTAATATAGAACAAATGTTCCAGTGATTTTAGGCACTTGTTTGTTTTTTTGCCAAATATCCTAATATTTTTAGTTCTGAACTGTGTTTTGGGTCTATAGAATTTTACAGGGTGATACTCTACAAAAGTCAAGAGGCAGATGGAAGATGTCACTGCATGAGCACTACATTAAACATGAGATAAAACATTATATGTCTATCACAAGCACTGATGCTTCATATACCATATCAGGGTTTGGGGTTAAGGGATGAGGCGAGGACCTAAAGATGTAGAGAAGGGCTTTATTACTCATAGAAATAAAACAAAATACAAACAAAAACTACCCCAAGGGGAAATGCATGAATAGACTTCACTAACTTGACTAGACTTGACGATGACAAAGCAGCACAGGACAGCAAACACATGGAGAATAAATAATAAGCAAACAAGGCAGGTAACAAGGGAGGACAGGTGGGGAAAATCAATCCAATCACAAGGAAACAAGACAGGCGAGGTTACACAATTGACAAAAGAGAACCAAACAAGACATGAACACGCAGCCAATGAGAACACTCATAATCTGTGTGTCCACACAAAACAAGATGACATGAAACCATGCAGCCAGTGGAAACAAGCATCACTACACATCACAAGACGTAACATGAAAGCCAAATGTAAACATGAACCACGTGCTACACAACAACTGATGCGGACAAGAGTGCACGCAGCCCGAGCAAACTCGAAACAGCACGCACTCACAGACATGACAAAGCGCACAAGTGAACACTCATCACATGCGCTCACAACAGAAGACACACACAGAGCATAAATGTCAGAATCCCAAAACACAAAACCAAAATTGAAAAGCTTGCAAGGTCAACGCCATGGTCATGGGTTCAATTCCCAGGGGGAACAAGAATTGATAATGGTCAATGTGTATCTTGAATGCAATGGAAGTCGCTTTGGATAATAGCGTCTGCCAAATGCATAAATGTAAATGTAAAAATGACTAGAATCGGGATCGAACACAACGCCCCACACACGAGACAGATCACATGGACAGGAAAGCGCATGGCTCGAGCAAGCTTAAAACTGCACTCTCACACAAAAGACAAGACATTACGGGAGTGTCAGAGCTCTGTCCCAAAACCAAGAAATGATTAGAGCGAATGTGACAGAACCCAGATATCATAGCTGTAAAACATCTACCATTCATCAGTAAGGACTTTATGCATAAACAGATGTGAATGCAACTCTTTTAATGGTTTTATTTGAGTGCAAGTTATGACCACTTATTCTTTTAGCTTAAACTTCACAATATTTCTGTTGTATATTATATTTTGTCCAGTTTTACAAAGACTTTTCCTTCCCTTTTAATGTGTGAATACCATAGATACCAAGACTTGTGAAGTCATCATTCTTAAAGTGCTGCATTGTTTTTGGGAAAAACAAAAAGTGACATGATGTGAAGGCCAAGTACGGTAACCCATACTTGGAATTTGTCCTCTGCATTTAACCCATCCAATTTCATGCACACACATCCCGAAGGTCTATAAGGTTCATCCCAAAGGTCTATTACCCTGTGTGCCATAAACATTAATGTCCTAAGCATAAAATATAATCTCTCTGACAATCAAAACAGGAAACTGAATGTGAATGACTTGACAACAGCGGTGAGTGGCTTCCTCTAGAGTACATCTTTCTGACCTTGACAAGGCAGTGAACTCACAGTAGCATGGATGTGCCTGGCAGTCAACATTTTGCTTATGATGAGGTAAACGGAGGTTACTTAGACCCATTCTCCAGAAAGTAGACAATCACTGATAGATTTTTGATATCATGCCCACATTACAAACAAAACAAACAAACAAAAATAACTTTCTGACATCTAAATCCCATTTAAAATCAGTCAAACAGACATAGGGGGGGATTTCTAAGGAGACCCCTGAGATTATTTTTAGACATTAAAATTGAATGTGTTTTTTGGAAGGCATGATGAGTATATTATAAAACAAGGTTTTAAAATTGTTGTTTGTAATAATACTCTTATGACTTCTAGAGTGTTAATAATTTACACTCTTCTGAGTCTTAGGTGGCCTTATTAACCACAAATATTTGCACTTTGACGGAACATCAACTTTTTTATGTACTCCTTTTCTTTAATATTATTTAACTTACTGTTCTGGTGAACCAATATCATCACACAAAGCCAACAGCTACAGCGCAACTCTTGTTTTCACAGACGGAGGACTGAGTTGGCCAAAAAAGAACTCCCACCTGCAATATAAGTTTGAATACACAGACTTAAACACTGATAGAATAAATGGATGGGAAGCCAAGAGAAACAAACACACAAGAAGAAGCAGCACATGGAGCCAAGGCAGCGGTGTGGCCATCCGCAGCTCATCTCTCACACTCCTGCGGAGCCCAGCTGAGCAGAATGACAAACATAAGCCTACAAAGATGAGCCACTGGGGCATTAAACCCTATTATTACACATGGTATAGATAAATATTGACCATGTTCTCCTGTTATTTAAACGTCAAAGTAAAGGTTTATTCCTACAGCCTATAGACGGCGGTTTTAATGTTACCACAGGAGCCCAATGTCTTCCCACAGAGGAACAGAAGTCCTGCAAGGCTGTGTGGTCATGTCAGCAAATCTTTGATTAAGATTAAATGATGTTTTCAGGTGATAATTTGTATGTATTAATTCAAAGCAGATGAGTTTTAAGCCACAGTCAACAGCTGTGAGTGTTTTAAATCACATCTAAGCTGCCACATCATAATTAATAGCCAAATAACTATTTATTCATAGTACGCATTTGAATATGCAAGCTCAATGAATATCAAATTTAAAGAGTCTAGAAACGCATGCAAACATTTTTTTGTTTCCATAAGCACAATTAGTCACAGTAACTTCTCAAAATGTGTTTCAGTTAATAATATTTTATGTTATTCCAGATGTGATGAACTGCTGAGTTACTGTATGTGTATGTGCTGATTCTGTCATTAAATGCTAAATTACTATAAAAAACGTTTGTAAACAGAATTAACAAAGCAGACATTTCCATATTAAGTCTCCCTCACAAATGTTCTCCATCTGTCTTATCTAGGATGTCTGCTGACGCATTTTTGCCAAACACTTCTCAGACAAATCCTACATTGCATGGAGTTTTGTCTCTTTCATGGGAAACCGGCTCTCTTTTCAGCCATGAATTCTGCTGGACTGTGATAATGCAATAATCAGCCTGTCACACGCTATGAATGTAAAACCAGAAAGGTATTGTAAACACACTTACAATATTTAAACAAAAATTTAGATTGACAAGCCACACTATCCTATTCCTTGGCAATACTTGATGCCTGATTTGCACTGCTTCATAATTGTAAAGTCACTTTAAAAAATATGAGAATACTTTTTAAAAAGCATGGAACTCACCTCAATCCAAAAATGTAGGCAGAGGAACGTGTGGGAAATGTTCCCGGAAGGGAAGTTTTAGGCTGATTAGGAACATTTTCCTATACCCATTTTTGCAAAAATTCCAAAACATATACATTACCATTCAAAAGTTTTAGATCGGTAAGATTTTTTAAATGTTTCTTTAAAGGAAATCTCTTATGCTCACCATGAAGCATATTCACCAATCCAAAATACACAAAAACATTAATATTGTAAAATATTTAAAATAACAAATGTAAATATATATTAATAAAATGCCATTTATTCCTGATGGCAAAAATGAATTTTTAGCATCATTACTCCAGTCTTCAGTCACATGATCATTTATAAAAATTATGATATGCTGATTTGCTGCTCAAAAAACATTTATTTTATTATCAGTTGAAAAACAGTTCTTACAATTTTTTTTCCAGGATTGCTAGATTAATAGAAAGTTCAAAAGAACAACATATATAATTGATAATAATGCTAATAAATGTTCAAATCAGCATATTAGAATGGATGGATGATCCATTGCCGATGGATCATGTGACACTGAAGACTGGAATAATGATGCTGAAAATTCAGCTTTGGCATCAAAAGGCATAAATTATATTTTAAGATGTTAAAATAGAAAGGTTATTTTAAATTGTGACATTATTTCACAATATTACTGTACCTTAAAATAAACGCAGACTAGGAGAAATCATCTAAAAAGATTTCTTCAGCAAATGTTACTTGGTTTTGTCTGTTAACTGCAGGAAAAAGATGTTAAATTCACAATGAACCGTGCCACGAAAGTCGTAAGAAGCAAGGTAATATCACTTTTCCGAAATATTGCCACAGGGACACATTTCAAATGAGCCCGTTTAAATTTGAAAGATAGGCTTCACTTATAGCTTAGCTTAAAATGACATTTTAGGCTGAAACTGTTTTGTTTTAATGCAGTATGGGATTTATTTTCCAAAACATTATTTCTAAAATGCCCCAAACAATAAGATATTTCACTATAAACCCTTTTCTATCAGTGCTCACCTTACCAATGCACCAGGAGGCCTCTGACCTGTGTCCTGGCCCTTCGGCCCCTCAACCCCTTTGAATAATGACCAGAGATCCCTGGAGGATGTGAGATCACAGCCTGCAGGATGTTAGTCATTAACAAAGACCTAGTGCTCCACTCGGGGACCAGGCCTAATTGTTTTTCTCTCATCCAGGTTAAGGAAGCCACAGCTGGTCCATGCAGATACATGATAACTCACGGTTTCACAGAAACTTTATAGCTCTCATTAGTATTTTAAGTTGTGTAGACCTGTTCAATAAAATAATGTCAGTTCACAACCAATCAATGTATCTATTTATGCACTGTATCTATCCATGTCTCCATCCATCTATGCATGTCTCTCTATGCATCTCCATCTATCGGTCTTATATATACTAAGACAAAACAGTTTATGTAAAATATTTTGGTTACTGACCAACATGTAAATAATCTCCTGAGCACTCTGAAAATGGTCTATATCAATGTTTTGTGCACAAAAACACCACTTTAATCCTTGACATCCACAATAATCCTCTTGTACAAATGAATAACCCTCTACACATGAGAAGGATGACAGCTTTACCCATTAATGAGGTTTATTTATTCATGTGGTTTTTATACAACTATAAAACAGCCAGCAGCCCTCCTCATCCCACCCTGATGTGATGAAGTGCTCAACCTCTTCCCATGGTGCCTGTTTCAAAGCCACACTGTCTCTGCTCTGAAACTTTATATAGGATATATATTCTCCAATGGGCCCCTAAATGCTGCTTATAAACCACTGAGTGACATCTATACTTGAAATGACAAGATCTTTGATTACTTTTTATATATTTTAAATGGTGTGCTGAAGCGTGAAGTACTAGAAAACGTTAAATGTTTTGGCAAATGTAGTACAGACTGGCATACTCCTCCGAGAGATAAAGTAAATGAATGTTATCAAGGATGCTTGGTTGTAAAAAAACAAACAAACGAACATTAACCATTCAGTGATGGGTTGAACTCTCAGGATTTGGTTCACTGACTGACAAGACGCAAAGCAGTGGTGGTGTTAAAAGCTTGTCTCGTTCTCCGAGCAGTAAAACGATCAGATTCTGACAGATCCACTCCAAGTCAAAAACAGGAGAATGTTAACATCTCTCAGTCTCTTAGCATTCCTTTCCCCTTTAAATGTGGTTTAATGGCTGACCCCGCTGACTGCTCTGGCTGCCAGAGTTTACGGAGGAAATTGAAGCCTCGCTGTGGTTCACAAACAGAGGCTTCTCTCTGTGACACCAACAGTTAGGGATCTCCTTTTTCAAGCCGTGGTTGATTTCAAACACCTCTCCAATTGCCTGGTAAACTCACTCAGCCAGCCAATACTGAAAACCACAACATCTTGGATTCATTTAGGATGTTCAATGTTGTGTCTGTTAGGTTGAACATTCTTCATCTTCATTTGCCAGCAGTTTAAAAATAGATTTTGATAAGCATCTAGCAGGCAATTAAAGAAAATTTCTGTGCAATGATTACATGCACTAAAAATACTTTATAATACACATCTTAAATATTTAGGTTTGCTCTCTTATCCCAATCATTTACCCCATATTTTAAGCATAAATGTAACAACATTTAGTGAAGTTCATGTTTAAGATAAAGCAAAAAATAAAACCTTTTTCGCCAATGGCACATGAAAAGCAAAAGTTTATTATTATTTTTTCCAATAATAATCTGTAAAAAATAACTTTAAATGAAGACGAGAGAGAGAGAGAGAGAGAGAGAGAGAGAGAAGGAACACACATGAAAAATGTGTGTAAAATGTTCCTCCATAATTCTGCAACACTTAAAAGTTCATTGGTTTTCATTTACATTTCCTACTTGTAAAAACACTTATAACATATTCCATCATACTCCTGCCAGCTGCACAAATATGAATTGGTGGACCTTAAGGGAATATGAATATCATTTCATGCAGAGTCATAGCGTCAGCATGGGTCAGAGGTCTTAACCTAGCTAAACGACCGCTTTCAAGTCTTTAAACAGCAAGAAGGGCTTTCTCAACTACTTCTGGTAAATTTTGGTTCACGGAGGAAATACATGGAAAGGGAATGTTTTTCTTGGATTTGAATAAGTAAGTTGTAAATCACATAGTTGAGTTACACTACAGTTGTTTTTAGGTTAAGTGATAACAGTCAAGTTTATTCAGTGCGTTGTCTCAGCAGTTGTTTATAGAACTGTTTGTGAAATCAAACCTCTTGCCAGCATCAACAGATAAATAAAACCACTACATGAATGGCTCATAAAACTGAAATACTAAAGGTGTTCACTTTAGTGTAGAATATTTTATCAAAATTAATAATGACACATTTTTTAAATGTGTGAGACACAAAACACCATAATAAAAGCTTAAAACAACACATAAAACATAAGGCAATGAAACTTTTTTTGCATATACAGTAGCATTCTACAGAGAAGCAAAGCACGCATTACATTATGAATCCAATATTCACTTCCCCCAAACATAAAGGGGAATGAAAGTTGAAGAGTTAAACAGATCCTAACTCACAGACTGAACTAGATTAAGGTCTCTTGTGATGAAAACAACCTTTGTCCTGTACTGGTTTAACAACCTCCTCTATCTGCGCTCATCTCCTTAAAGGCTTCTCATCAGTAGCTGTGTTTATGAAGGCGTTCGAAAAAACACTCTTTTACCAAAGCACTTGCATGTTGCCTGTCACCAGGTGGAAAGCTTATCTGAGATGCATCTGGAGATAGATCTCAAGCTGTCACTGTGCCCTCTGGGCCACGGCTTGGTCATGAACGCGAGAAAATGGCTGTAAGGTTAGTGAACTTTCACAAGCCTGAACAGCAGGGAAGCACACAGAGACTCAGCTGCTGCTAACCTGTTGCTTGTAAAATTTCACTCACAATAACAGATAATTATAAATACAATAAATAAATTAAAGTACAAACACTAGTCCTAAATGGTAAGCAATGGTTTGGTTCAATTACTACAACTATGATATGTCAATGGTTTTGCTGGAAAGTAAAATTCTGATGAAACTATATATATATATATATATATATATATATATATATATATATATATATATATATATATACATATATATATATATATATATATATATATATATATATATATATATATATATATAAATATATATATATATATATATATATACATATATATATATATATATATATATATATATATATATATATATATATATATAAAAGACACCTCTTGGATTAGTCGTCGCTGTGCTCTTGGGGTAATTTTGGAAGGCTGCCAACTGAGGGTTCACCCCTATTCCACGTTTTCACCGTTTGTGGATAATGGCTTTATAAACCTTTCCAGACTGATAAATCTCAATTACTTTCTTTCTCATTTGATTCCAATTTCTTTGGAAATTCTCATCATGATGTCTAGCTTTCGAAGATCTTTTGGTCAACTTCACTTTGTCAGGCAGGTCCTATTTAAGTAATTTCTTGATTGAGAACATGTGTGGCAGTAATTAGGCCTGCTGTGGCTAGAGGGATTGAATTCAGGTAAATTTATCACAGTTAAGTTGGGGGGGGGGGGCACATTTTCACAAAGGGCCATGTATGTTTTGAATTTTGTTTTCCCTTAAAAACTGCAACCTTCATTTAAAAACTGGATTATGCGTTTACTTGTTGTTACAACCACATCTTGTATATTAGTATGTATTTCAATCAAGACAAATGTGCACTGAACAACACTGAATGAAAAGACCTTTTCAGAGAATACTATGTTACTAATGTTAATAATGTTTACAATAATAATAATACCCACAAGAGTATGTTTATACTTTTTTTAGATATTATATATATATATATATATATATATTTACTTGAGTATAAACCCACTCCTCCCCTTTAGAAGGAGATGCTTTCTGAGTTTCAGATGAGGTTGCTCAATATCAGGCACTTTACATCATCACTTTAGGTTTAAATTACAGCTTTCAAGCCAGTAAAACTGTACTGAACATACTGAAATAACACTGCTGTTGCTGTTTTTACCATTTGTCCTGTTGGATCTCAGAATTGCTCTCTCCAACTAAGCTTTGCATGACAAAAAATGAAGTAGTTTTTAATTTAGAGCAGGACCTTTGTTCAATTTATTTGCATTATGCCTATGAATACTGCGAAGTGGAGCATTTTCAGGGGTTGTGATCCTTTGCAAACACGTTTATGCATAATGTTTATTATGTGTTAATGGGATTCAAGTCAGTACAGCTGAAAAACAGGCCCGCTTTTCAAAAGTAGACCTGCAACTGAAAACAACAGACTTTTTCAGAGGTACTTGACCATTATAACGTGCTCAATGGAAATGAATCAGAAGTAAATTGAATCTAAGGATCTGTGTGAAATAAAAGCAGGGGGGTGAAAGAAATGCAAAAAGGAAGAAAAGGGAGACGGCTTATTTTACATTCACCCGAAGCGCCCCAAAAACGCACATCCAGCCTACTGCTACAATGGACGCTTTTAAGACGCAAGTCAGGGGTTAACAGAATTCTGTCAGCATCCGGAGACGACCCCTCTCGATGCAGTGAAGTGCTCTCCCTGCATTTCAGGCCTGTGTTCTTTATTCAGACCTAACAAGCAGGGCTCTCTTTGTGTGCGGCAGGCCAACACCAACACCCTTTTCAACAAAGCCTCACCAGCCAGACACATTTCTCCCCATTCTAAGATGTTAAAGACCAAACGAGTTCATTCTAATTCAAACTCTTCAATATAAAAGAATCATTTGAGCAAAGTGGATTTTGGAAAGATCACACTGTGACTTTGTCCTGTTTCTTTTTTGGGTTTGTAAACCGTACAGATCAAAATTTGGTTTCTTTTTTTTTATTACACATCTCTCCTTAGCATATGTTAGCTTTTTCAACGCTGTATGAATAAAACAAATGATGTATGGTAGGTGTAAGTAAGAGTTTTTGCTGAGTCCAGTGGTCTCTCTCATTGAAAAAGAAGGCCATTGTCAACACCTTCTGCTTGCCAACTGCCACTATAATCCTTTCAAGACATGGGAACATGACAGGACTTTTAAGTTGCTTCTAAAGCAGAAGGGGGACTGATTGCAATGGAACGCTAAGCTCTTTGTAGACGGTTTTGCTCTCCATGCTTCATTGCTAGCAAGAACCATTAAAAAGCTCTTCTCAGTGATTAGTGGTTTTTGTCACTGACCATCTGCAATATTTCAATATTTATTTGCTAGATTAAAAAAAAATTGTAAGCTGACTTACATTGCACAGTTATTTTTGTTCAAATAGAAGGTGAAATAAAAATATAGATGAAATACATCTCATTTTCATTTCTATATAAAATGTGTGTGAAATACGTAAAATATTTTTTACTATTTCACTTTCTACAGAAATTAGTAAGTGAAGTAAATTAATTTTGCTTGTTAGTGTATTTGTTTTCGATCAACATCTTTAAGGCCTTTGAAGAAAGTTGAAATATTCCATTGATGCGTCATAGACTTGTGGTGTGTGGTGAAGTTTCCTCTGCTTCATGGTCCTGTTTGTTTAGCCTGTGGTGGGTTTACGACCTCTGGACCGGAAAGGTTGCCGAGCCAGGGTCCATGTGGCCATGTAATGATGGGGTAACGTAGAAAGTTCACTTATTTATGACTCCCTCCCTCTTTCCTATGATGGCCACATCAAAGAGCACCTGCAGGGAGGCAAATTGGTGTTAAGTGGAGGACCTCCTGTGGATGCCTGCCCTCTCCATCATGATAAGAACACGAAGAAATCTGGATAGGATTTTATGGAGACCTGCCACACAGGAGCAGGAAAGTATCAGCTCATGCCAGAACACTGATTCACCCTGAATTGCACTCACATTCAGCACACACAGCTGGACACTCTACAGATACGCCTGCAGGGATCACCCTTGATTGTACCCGAAACTATTAATTAGAAGAATTAAAGGTCCTTTCCTCCTCTAAGCCTTGAATACATCCCGTCAAATGATCTGGAGAGCAGATAAGATTCAGAGTTGACCAGTGTAAGAATTCATGGTATGTGCAAGGTGGCCATGAAATTAAACAGTTTGCAAAGAATGGGTCTTTGATCAAATTATATGTGTTTGAATGTATGTTTATATAAAATATAACTGATCAAATTCTATCTAATATTTAAACTATTATATACAACAAATTTTAAATATGTACCTAAAATATAATTTTTTATAAATTAATATTATATAAAATTATAATAATAATTATTATTATTGTTAAATTATGGTTTTGTACATGTATAATAAAGTTGTAAACTACAGTAAGGGATACTTTGATAAAAAGCGCTATATAAATGTAATGAATTTATTTATTTATTTATTTAATCCCTCGCCACTTCGCGGTTAAAGTTTTGCGGCCTCAGTGCATCGCAGATTTTTCAAAAATATTTATCTAAAAATAAAAATTCTAAAATACCACCATATCGACCGCCATATTGTAGAAAGCAGCGTTGTTTTATCGTGATCCAAGAGAAACGGTTTCCCAGACAAAGAGAGAAACTCGCCAATGAAGCTTTGTACACACCCAGAGGCACTCAGACAAGGTTCCTGGCGTGAGATCGACGAATGAGAGCACAAGTGGGTGTATCCCATGAGCTGATTGGTTGATCCTATTTCGCAGGTTCCGGTCCACATTAACCGCGATAAACGAGGGATCACTGTAATCTCACCTAATCTACTTTAAAAAAATATATATATATTAAGGACCAACAATTGAGTTAAAAAGGCTCTGATTGAATGTTTGCCTGTAGGAGTGATCTGTTACTTTGGTTATTTTCAAAAGGAGTCTGTTTCACAGGAAACCCATTTTAGATATTAAAAGGCCACTGCAGAACATGTCATGCAAGTAGATCCAGATCATTTGGCAAAGTCATGCCTTAATTTTGTACAGCAAAATTGGTGATCTGCTGATAAAGTGTACAATAACACAAGCACCTGAAACCTGAGCATGTTCACGTCTGCAAGAGAATTACACACTTTTACACTCTCGCTCTCTCTCCCTCTCTCTCTCTAATATATGCTGGGTGGCTGATAGTCCCTCATGCATCTTTTCTAGCCACCCAGAATAAAGGGTCCTCAAAGAAAGAAGAAAAGAAATGACTGTGGAGTTAATTGAGAACAGAGCGCGGCCGGAGCGGCTAATCAAACACAGCTTTGGAAACAACCTTCGCTCAGCTGAGCCCAAAACATTCTCTACCCCTCTCTCTCTTTTACTCCTTTCATTGACTCAGCCAGAGTTCACCCCATCATAAACCTAGCCAGGCATCTGTTGAGTAACATAACCAGATAAATGTTTCACAGACTGTGGAGAAGCAAGCAGAGCAACAAACCCAAGCTTATTATATGTATTAATGGCATCCAGAAAAGGGCAGCGCTCCTGTATGAGGCACCTGTGTCCTGTAGTGTCCTATACAAGAACCACAAAAACCCAAGGAGGGCATTCACTCACAATTACAGATTATGTAAACAACAGTCACCAAAAGTATCATGGCAAAGCCCAATGAATCATAATAGTCATTAAAAACAAAGGTCATTAAGGTAACACACGGGTCAAGCAACTGAAAGTTTAAGTCACCTGCTATAATTTAACATCTGTTCTCTGTCAAAATGTTTACCAGAGAGTTTCACCTTTACAAAAAGTAATTCACTCCAAGTACTTACTTAGCGAGAATCATAAGCGTTTTTGTTTTTTCATCAAGTCATTGTTTTTTCCATTAAATTTATTATGTGCCATGAAAACCACGAACACCTTCTTGCTCGCCATGACTGACAGCTAATGCCTGGACGCTGGAGCATCTGCAAGCCCTCTTAAACTTACCTATACGGTTTGAATCTTTGAAATCAAGACGAAAATGTTGTAAAAGTGTGAACAGATGTCGATTTATGGTGCTGACGGGGCTTGTAAATAAAGTTAAAGTGTCAGCTCTGAGAACCAGGTTTGATGGACAGCAGCATGTCTTTAGTGATGGCCACTGTGGTGTGCTCTATTACAGAGTCTTTTACCTCTTCACTTATACTGACTTTGCGCTGACACATGCTGATCCCATTCACAGAGTAAACAAGAACTCTCTGTGCCATTAGTCACGGTGTTTTACTAACAGATGACTGAATTCATTAAAGTTTCTCGCCCGAGGAGTTGTAAGATGGCATCTTTGTTTGTTTTAACTATTTCAACTATTTGAACCAAACATTCAAATATTTACTGAGAAAAGTTACCAAATTAAGATAACCATGTAACAGAATTAGTAAATCTTTGAATATGCATTTTTAGAAGCGTCTTTAGCAGTCAATACAATGTGTATTTTGGCTCCATACAGTGTCCGAGGTGGACTACAACCGATACTAATGAAAATTCTGTCATCATTTACTCACCCTCATGTCCAAACTGTTTGCTGGAACACAAAAGAAGATTGAAGAACATCTTCAACATTTTGAAGAATCTTTCAACCATTTTTATCCGTATAAAAAAGAAGTCATTTCAACATCCCATTGACTTCTACTGTATACAAAAAAAAAAAAAAAAAAAATATATATATATATATATATTTATTTATTTTTTTTATTTATTTTTTTTAAATATCTGTGAGGGTGAGTAAATGATGGATGCTGAAATAGTATCCCTTTCATATTTATAAAACTAATGCGAGATAGGTCAATATGTAGTTGCAAAGTTACTCAATAGAATGTCTAAAGTGAACTATTGAAATAAAGTGTAACCATTATTTCATATCCAATAAAATTATCTCCAATATGACACAATAAAGAAGGCGGAAGGAACCGGAAGTAGTTCCACGCATCTGTGCAGAAAGTTTATAGAAACGAAAAACTTGTTTATTATTACAAACTTAATCTGGTCCACTGCAATGTTTTTAAATTAAACACATATACAGCTGATTTTTAAAGAATGAACACAATTAACTAAATATATGTGAAACAAATGAATTGTAATAAAATGATTTGTATTATAATAAAAATAATATATTAAATAGATTTCTTCTGAATCTAGACAGTAACATACGTTTAATACATTTGTTACTGTTCTAAAAATCAAGTAAAAAAATGTACTTGTAAAACCCTTGAAGACCCTTGTAATGATTTTATTTTTGTGTTTTAGAGTTTCAAAATGATATAATCTGTTAAATTCAACTAAAGGTATGATACTATTAAGACATTAACTAACTTGATTTTCTGGAAAGCTGCTTTGGAACAACGTGTTTTGTGAAAAGTGCTGTATACTGTACGTACATCTAAAATTGTCTTGACTATTATAAGTATAAGAACTAAAAAATAAACTAAATATGCAGACCATAAAATTGTTTTTATTCATAAATTGTGCCAGATGAGGAAGTTCACTTACTGGTTGATATAGATCAAAATCTAAGGAATCACATAGGAAATCATCTCTAAAAGTGAGCCAGAGAGCTGAAGAGGAAGCTGTATAGGATTACAAAGTAAACATTTATATTTATTCATTTAAAGGACACTTAATCAAAAGCGACTTACAAATGAAGAATGCTACAAAGACAAAGTATGGATCCTCTTAGAGAGCAGCTACTCCATAAAGACATTTTTGTCATTTTCCAACTCTTTGTGGCTCACGGATCCATGAAGAAAGACACTTAAGGACTAGCCGCAGTATAGCGGCAGCCTGTCTGCATGTCTGGGTCACACTTCACCTAGACTCGCTCCGCTGCCTCTGTAGTGCCACTGCCTCAGTCTACCAGTCAGCAGCTTTGAAGAAGTCACAGACTGATCCGTGATCCCGAAACATCCTTGCAAGTAACTGATGTGACCTTCTTTCAAACAAATAAAAGAGCCGTCTAGTCGTAACCTTTTTTCCTGCTCTTAGAAGTCAGAGGATTTTAAGCAAGAAATGTTCTTGTTCACTTCACTGCCTTAGGCACATATTGGGCTTTGTGGTTTTAAGTTTCAGTGACAAAACAAACTTGTCTGAGCACTCTTAATATTTATGAATGACTGTAAGACTAAAGTTTGTGTTCTTTGCCTCACTGCTGTTTCTCTTTCTTGGTGTCATTAGTGCAACATTTGTGAGCGCCTTTAGCGTTAGATTTGACTCATTGCAAATAACTTATCAATAGCATGCTCGAGGCTATCGAGATTCATTTCAACATTTGTATTAATTTACTGGCAAACATCCACACTTTGTGTTTGCTTTAAAAAATTAAACTCACAATGTCAAAGGCTCTTCTTAACCCCTGCAAGCAACCCTGTGCATTCCACTGTCTGATTGAGAGGAAATTAGAAATCTGGTCTCATATAACAGGATGCTTCGGTTCATGGCAGCAGCGGACAGGCTTTCAATGCAATGGGGCAATCAATGTCTTCTCTGCAGGCGGGCCCTCTGGGTTTGGTGCTGTTGATTGATGTGTGCAAAAGATCCCTCTTCCATGATCTACAACCACAAAATGCTCTCACACCCCACTGAGTGTCCGTAACCTGCTGACTATCTCTGTCATCGCCCTGCCAAAATCCAGCTTTAACACACTGTAAAACAGGAATGCTACATAAACAAATAAATGTGCACTGGCAATTCTAATCTGTTACTGTATGCTTTTTGTAAACTTATATTATTGGTCGTAGATGTAATTGTGGAATATGTTAAAAAATAATTAGAAGTTGTCATGTCAACCAAATGAACTATTACTCCAGAAACTGCTTTATCTTCTTTGTAGGCCAGGTGGCAGTTTCTCAGACAGTGCCTCACCAGCCTGCCAAAATTCGGGCTTTTACAAGGAATTCTAATTCTACACCAGCCCTCAGTGTTGAGCAACCACTTAAATAAAAGACAAAAAAAGAGACAAAGAGAACAACAAATGAAAACATTGGACGTATGAATGAGGGGAGAGTGAAAGTAACATTCTGAAGTCTCACAAAATGGTACACACTACCATTCAAAAGCTTTGAAAATTAGAATATACACATTATACAATATACACAATATATACATTAGAATATATACATTAGAAAATTAAAATTGTAATTATTTTTAAATAGAAAATAGTTATTTTAAATTGTCATAATATTTCAGAATATTAGTGTTTTTCGTTTATTTTTAATCAAATAAATTAAACTATTCAAAGGTTGGTACAATGTTTTAGTGTATAAAAACGAAACTGGTGAAAGATAATCAATAACCAATAGATCTATATATTTCTATAACAACTGATGGTATAATTAAACAGTATTGTGCATCCTTACAGGAGTATATATACACACACACACACACATTATATATGAATTGAATAATCCTAATCCTAAATTAAAACACTAAAAAGTAAACTTTACAGTATACTTCTGACTTCTAAGAGCTGTTCTTGTTTTGAAAGCCCAGCAATTAGAATTCAGGTTCTCCAGATCTTCCCATGAGTTACTGATGTCGAGAACTATTGGAGCACTGCATTGTCTTTATCATCAAGCGAAGAATTGATGCTTTCTGTGTGTCAGCAGTGAAAGGCTGTCACTATTTTTCGTATGGTTCTGCTTCATCTGTTGATTGGCCCAACTGGTGGTCAAAGCAGGAAAAAGTTTGTGACACAACAGAAGAGGTAAAGGAGCAGGCACAAAGGCACAGCCGGCTGGTTCCTTGCCACTTTAGACCCACAATGAACCAGCAGAAGTGCCCCCCGTTGAGCTTGATACCTCAATGGCTCCCTCACCCCAGGATGAGTTGAGCATGTGAGCCCTAATCTGGAACTTTAAAGCCTCGCTCTCATAATGCATTTAGCCGATTCGTATTTCACCATGTTGTCTCACATGCTTCTTAAGATGTTGACTAAATACTAGAAATTATTGTTTATCAGTGTGATCTAATGAAAATGGACAGTAAAGGAAGCTGAAGGAATCATAAGTCATGAAGTTTCAGGCAGTGTGCAGAGAGTAATAGAATTGAAAAACCTGTAGATTGTACCATTTATGGAAATATTGGCTCGCCAAAATCACACCAAGATGAATTCTGCAAAAATACTTAATCTGGTCCACCAAAGAAATATGAGAATGTCATACCACTTTGGTCTGTTTGATGTTGCAGTGCTGTCTGACTGTGTCCGATTGTATCGTATTGAAGATTTATGATTCAGCCAGGCACTTGAATGTGGTTGAACAGTTGTGAACGATTATGGTGAACAGTAAATCTCAGTGCACAGCTCCGTGAACAGCGAACAGCTCCGTGTTCATGCTTTAAGGGAATAAATAAGGTTTGTCATGTTTTTAGCAAAGTGTAGCACATGCATTGTACAGTGAGGGTAAACTGAGATCAACTAACATACCCATATTCATCTCAACAGATGCTTTGTGAAACAATTACCACCACACCAAATCCAGCCTGCAGATTCAGATCACACTTTTGACTTCGGATCAATATTCTTGTGATTTGGTATTGAGGGTTTATGTTGCGCCCTTTAAACTCTAGAGCTTGGATAACTAATAGCTTCTCTAAACCATAGTAACTTTCCAGAATTTTGCAATGCGTTTACATAATAAACCTGGCAATGCATCAAAACCTCCTGGATGAATCTTCACATACAGATCATAGAGGACCATTTGTCCCTGACAAATCTGTACTAACAGGATATGGAAGTTCGATAAAAATGGCAGGGACATTGCTTGCAGATTGAGCAATGCTTGAGAACAATGTTTACTGGCATTAGCGTGAGAGCCCTGCATGTTTTGATTAGCTTTCTTGCTTAAACCACAAGCTTGTTAGAGCAAAGACAGAATGTTAACAATGGAGATCTCATCATCGAGCCAAAATGCTTTACGTAAGCTTAAATTATCCAACTGATATTTTGGAGATTCAAATAAATCCACCATTCTAAGGGAGAATTGTTATTTCAAACACATTTCATTACATAAAATTATTAATGTGGCACCGTATCCTGTCGGCATCACACATTGGTCTCAAATTCAAAGGATAAATATTGTTTCAACATGAAATTCTCTAGTGTCATTTATCATTGATGTGACAACTATACACTGCCTCCTTTAAAGGAATAGTTCACCCAAAAAGAATCTGTTATCAAATCAACATGAGTTTCTTTTTTTCTCTCTCCATGGAACACAAAAGGTAAATTGCTTAAAAATACTACCATCCATAGGCGGAGTTTCACTTTTGTGCTTGGGGGGGCACCTACCAGGCCAGCAGACCACGAGCTCAGATTTTTTTTATATCATATTTATATCTCATTCATTCAACATATAAAATACATTTACAATGACTTCATACCAGTGCTTCTCAATTATTTTCTGTCACGCCCCCCTAGGAAGAGGTACAAATTTCGTGTTTGGCTTTTAATGTAATTTATATGCATTCATATGAAATTTGGGCGGGTTTTTCATCAAATCTGGCAACACTGCATCTCGCGGACCATTAATAAAATGATCTTGCGGGCCGGACATAATTACACGCCGGGCCGGATGTGGCCCACGGGCCGTGAGTTTGACACCTATGATCTAAGACATCTAAAATTTACTCACCAGCTTTGAGAAAGGAACATTATTCAAAACTTTTATGTTCTTATGCGAAATAGTCATACAAGTTTGGAACAACATGAGAGTGAGTAAATGATGACAGATTTTAAATTTGGGGGCAAACAATTCCTTTAAGCATAAACTTTATCAGACAAGCTCCAGTTCAATTGCATGACTGTGAAATGTGACACAAACATAAACGTGCAGTAAACATATAGGCTAAATTGTTTTAATTCTGAGAAGAAGAGAAACCTTTTTGCATGGGATGATACCAAAGAAATTTTGTCAGTGAATCACAAACCGCAGCCAAGAAACAATATCTCTCTACATTAACCATCAGTGATGGGAAAGAGACCGCTGCTCACACGAAATGTTTAAAATATCTGCTCTTCTACCATTATTTTGTGACTGTGTGTGACAGAGGTCCTTTCAAACCTCCCCTAGTCATTTTTGTGGTATAGCGGTTAAACATAAAACACTACATGCAGATCCTAGACGGTACGTTGTGTCCTGTGGGACAGCGTTTCCCGTTCTACACCCTTGATAGATGCACATGCTGCCTAGATTACATCCCAGTCATATCTATTGAAGAGAAGAAATGGCATGAGGTAAGTCTAAAGGCCAATTCACACCACACAGACACACGGCAAGAAATGGCTTTTGGATTTTGAATTTTATGAAAAAAATAAAGTCATGTTCACACTGCCCCAACAGACATCAACAAACTCTGATTGAACACGTTCAGTCTGGTGAAAATAAACCCTGAACAACACCAACTGGGGTAACACATTGATCCAACAAAACCCGACAAACGTGTATGTTGGCGTTTGTCTATGTGGTGTGAATTGACCCTAATAGTCTTTGCATTTAAACAAAATTCAGGCTTGTTGTTCTATTCAGAGCCATCTTTGATTTCCTCCACTTAGTATAAATTCTGAATACAGGAGAAAATGCTTGCTTGGATAAAGGGATATTCCAAATTAAATGTATGACATGATTTTGATTAGCATTAAAAATATTTAAAATTCCATTCTTCTATGAAAGATCAAGATTAGATTGAATCACAATGGAAGAGAATGGGGTCAACTTTTAGAGGACTTGAAATGTTTATCTCATAAAGTTTATATAAACCTGTTTATCATTTGTAATGATACCTGTAATGCTGTAAATAATTACATACCGGTAGTCATTTTAAGGTCAACCACAAAGAAGTGAATTTGAAAAATCTACAAATGATGGAAAGTATTTTTTCATGTCGCTCTATTAAAACAATGAGTATTTTAACAAATGCTGTCAATTGAGCTTAACTTGTTTTGACCCCAGAATATTCCTTCAAGTGATCCCTGCAGGAAGACCGTCTGCAACAAACACTGTCTGTGAGATAAGTAAATATGTGTGAAACATCTGCTCTCTCTGCATTTCAGATCTCTCCATTTGCTCTCATTCCCCTCGATCAACTGATTTGATTACTCCCTTGATAACTCTTCTTCATCAATTGTAGTTGCCGTAGAGCCAATGACAAAGCAAAAGCATATGTTGTGCATACAGTCCCACGCAACGTTTAAACAACTATTCATAGCTTTAAAATGATGAAAACATAAACGGATACATAATCCTATAAATACAATAAAAGTTAATCTAAAACGGACATATTGAGCAAGAATAAGGATCTTATTTTTTAAAACTGTTCTTATGTAATTCCAGTTGCAGGCTGTGACCAATTCTCGTTTAATCACCAGCTATCAGCGTTTTGAGTCGTTTAGTCCCACTCGGAGGTGCATATCTGCAGCCAGCCCCCCTCATTTCCATCTCAGTCTGACCGTCAGAGATCTGGGAGGTGTACAGCATAAACAGTGCAGAGGCATCATGCCGAGAATCCATTCACGAGACTGCCCTGTGACTCATTACCAACATAAAGGAAGAAAATCATGGGGCACATCTACAATCTGTCTCCTATAGAGGGAAGAACAGGGTTGGTTGGCACACGGAGATGATGTCACAAGGGTTGTATCTCAGTAAGTGAGGTTTTGAATAAATAAAGAAATGCGGTTTTTTTTCTTTTTTTCGGTTGTTTCAAACACCTAATAGTCACCTAATAATTATACAATGTCATATTTTAGTCAAATAAATGAAAATAAGAAAATTTGTTTAATAAAGTGAAAAAAATATCAAGTAAACACAAAAACTAGGAATCTATTCAGGAATAGATTTTAACCAAAAGGAGAACTGGGAACAAGGACATTTTTCATAAATGTAAAGTCAGACATTTTGTTACATTTTCATTAAGCCAAGTTGACAATTGTAATTTTATTATTAAATTTAAAAAAAATTAAAAAATGTTTTTGTTGTCTTTTACATGTGTTTCACAAATTTCATTAATTTTTTCATAACTTTTACTATTTAAATTGTGCTTAAATGCTACTGTAGACTATAAATAGCTAGTGACTGAACTTTTTCTGTACAATAATGGAGAAAATATTCTATAGCTTTTACTAAGACTGAAAATGTATCTACACAGACACTACCTTTAATTTTTTTCCTTTCTTCTAATGATTTGCAATGAGTGAATTATTCAATTTTATGTAGTCTTTAGTCTATCACATATGTAACCAATCAGTTAAAGCCTTTATTTTGCTTTTCTGTATTTTGTCCATAGAATAAGGATGAATATTGTCTGCACTTCTCACAAGATAGAACATGTTATTAGAATGTTTTGAGAAGTCTCTCTTTTGATAGTTGGAGCCTGAGCCAATTTCAACCTTGGAGTCCTATGTATCTGTGTGTGCATGAATATGCTCTGTATTAGTGAGGTGATTAACTGATACCATAAGGAGACGGAATGACTTCTTGTTCTCGACAATCTGATGCCGAGGAACAAGGTAGGCCTTATTGTCAACCATGTGATGAAAGAAGATATGCTTCTGACTATCTGCTCTTGTGTGGAAAATTACTAGTTTTGTTTACCAATCTTTCTTTGTCAATCAGAATAATTTAACCTTCAGTAATGATGTAATAAGTAGCCTATGTTGGAGTATAACTGCTGTAACAATGTGATTGTAAGTGGGGCGGCCTAACAAACTCCTCGCGTGACTTGAAGCTGGCTTCTGCTGATCAAACTCCAAACTATTCTTCACTAAAATTTCTCCTGGTCACATTCATCATTTCTGGTCCTCAGGTCTTAACTGTAATTCCCCTACAGTGCCTTTGAGCAGGGTTAAAACTGAAGAATACAGGAACAGAGTTAACTAACCCTACCCTCTAGATCTACTATTAGAAAGTCTACAGTGGAACTATATTTTATTAACAATAAGAAATGTGATCATAGGTATAAAAAAAATTAAATAATCACAGTACCCTTAAGAGGTTTGCTCTTTCTGTCAGTCGTAGCCTAATGTTTACAGTCAGACTAGTAACCTGAAGGATGTGGGTTTAATTCTCAAAACCGGCAGGAAATAACTGAGGTGCCTTTGAGCAAGTCACCTAACCCCAAATCGGTCCCTAGGCACCGGAGCAAAAACGGCTGCCCACTGCTCCGGGTGTGTGTCCACGGCTTACAGTGTGTGTGTGGGTGTATGTTCACTACTCACTACTCCTAATGTGTGTGCACTAACGCAATTGGCCTTCAAGTGTCCCTTTCATTCCATACCGAGATTTATTTTGTTGCCAGATTGGCAAAACTTGCACAGCACAACAACATGGTGTAAAAAAAAAGAAGCATTTTAAACAGATTGTCTTTCAGCCACAACATGACTATGACGCAGGATTGAAACAAAACCCTTGCAGTTAAATACCTAAGCAACCTAAATTGAGTCACTTGCTTCAATAAAATTGGCTAAACACAACATTGACATGGATATGGTCGCCCTGATGGCTGGTATGTCTGGATGGGATCACTCTGCAGGCATATGGGGGGCATGGAGTCTGCAGGGCTACATTTATACCCTAGAAGGCTCTTCTTGTGTCAATGATAACACTTTTGGTTTCCTCTGTTGGTTGCGTGTTTACTTAACTCAGGGGTGCTCCACAGCAAGAGCCCCAACACTCCATGTGGGGGGCGACTAGGACGGGGAAAGATCTGAGGATGACCCAACACCTCTTGTAAATGGAACTTTCCTCATTACAGTCAGATGATAATTAAAAGGGTTAATGAGCTTTAATCCAAAATACTTAATGAATATTCCTTTTCTGTGGCTTTGAAATGCTCTATTGTGAGTAATGAGGTTGTAATGGTTTAAGATGATTTCAACATCTTTTTAACAAATGAATTCTTTAAGAATCATGTTAATATCACATTCAGAAAAAGTGGTTTAAAAGTTCACCCACATTCATTCCACATAAAAAGTTATAGTGTTTCTGAGCAAACGAAACGAGAATATAACCAATCGCAAAGCAAATCCATCTGCTATTATTAAAAAAAAACATTAATACCTTAAACTTTTCTTAACCGTTTCTTGCAAATATGTTTAGAAATGATGAGAATTTCAATATTTTTTAATGGACTAGTTGCATTACATTATAAATATATAGAATTGTTTTTAAGATAACATTTTTATCTTTATCAAACTGCAAAGATTATACTGGATGTTTAAAAAGTTTATGTTTTGTAGATAAATATAAATATAGGGCTTCTGATCTGATGAGGCTTTAAAGTGAAAATTATAGAACATTCCACTTCCATTTCTTTTTATCTACTGGCCAACTGGAAATGTGCTCCAGAATCTCAAGGTGGGTGTGAACTCTCCCACCGGTGGCATCTTGTAAAATGACATCTGCATTCAGCTCCAGGCTTTTGAAGAGAGGAAAGCTGAGCACTCAAAGACTTTAAAGGCATTAAAAATCTTAAACACAGAGTAACTAAAACTTTGAACGACTTGAAAGACAGCAAGATAATGCAAGAAACATTTAAAAGCAGCTTTAAATGAATGTCCAATGTTGTTTATTCCATCTAAAATCCTTTCCACGTTTTCTCAAACGATATACAAGCTAAAAGGTGTCAAGACTGAAGCAAAAAAAAAAAAAGTTTGTCTGGCATAAAATCTGAACTGCCCCATCACTTACTAAAGCAATTGGCTGTGCATGTGATTAAATGTGTGCCAACACTTGTAGGTCTCCCTGCACTGGCACACGCGGGTCACTGTGCAGCAGGTTTGACCCGGTGAGTTGGGTCGGTTTAGAGTCCTATTACACAAGAACTCACCCCTCTTCTCTGGAGCTTTGTTACGGGACGGAAGACTTGCACTGCACAGCTATATCCCTAGAACTGAGAACACATCTGTGTCCTGTTATACAAACTAATACATCCCCCTTCCCCATCCACGTCACCCCACACTGATTTAACTGGAAGGCTTGGTGGAAAATTATGGCCCAATATAAAACTAATTGTTTGCTCTGCCTTTCTCACTTTCTCTCGGTTTCCTCTTAGGAGTGATATAGAACAATGGCAGAGATTTATGTATTTAAATCACGTTTCGCATGACTATTTGTTTACGTTGTTAATGCAAGGGATGCAATTTATTAATTTCCAAAACAGTCATTAAGAGCATAAGATGTGAATCCAGTGTTCATGAAAATTGGGCTATTTCAGTCTATAGAAATTAGAGTATACCATGACTAAAAGCAAACAGATGCAGACCTCTGGCTTCTCTGTGAATAATTTGGTGGGTTTTGTGGGTGAATTTGGGAAAATAAAGAAATACACATTAATAAAACACTGAACGCACAATGTAAATATATAAAGACTTGAGAAATGTAAAGGTCAATGACATCATTAATCATGTATGTTATTCAAAAATACATTAAGAAATACAATGCATACAAACGACTTAAATTCGCCACTTCTATGGTGAATATATGTTTTCAGTTTATGAAAAGAAAAGTTTGTGGGGCCAAAAATGTTTAGACGGTATAACTAAACAGAGGCTGTAAAAAAAGAAACAAAGTCTATTAAAAAGCTGAAATTCTTGAAAAGGTTTGGCATAACTGATTAATATTATTTAAAACATAAGCAATACTCTTTTAAAACAGTATTAAATAAAATAAAGATGAAATAAATCTCAATGTCGAACCAAGACGAAAAGCTTTGTTGTTGCATCAAATTTTGCTGAAATGGTTATAAATGTTTCAAAAGACCTTGGCATGTTTTGAAATATATTTTTTTTAAGTCTTGACCCACAGTATTTTACATTCACAATATCCATCACCAAACTCCAAATATTAAATAAATCATGGGTAAAAAAATATCTGTTCCACAGAAAAAAGTAAGTACTACTTTAATTTGGTGCCAGAAATGGAATAGAGGATATCTGCACAATAGCTGACAAATCATCATGGGAACACCCACTTTCTCCTTTTGAAGGTGGGGGGATCGGACGGGGTGTCTGGACCAGAGCCTGCGCGCAAATTTAACTCAGAGGCGCAGTTGCTCCTGTCACAGTTGCTCCTGGATTCTACATTGTGCGGATCTCTTCTTCACACTGCAAACATGGGTCTGAAAGTGATCGTAGTATTCGCTCTGATGGCGGTCGTCATTCATGCACCGGTTTCAAATGGTGAGTTGTTGCTCATTAGATACTTTGCAAATGTTTACATTATTTTTTGCATTATGCGTGAAAGCTTAGACCCATGTTTTGGCACACCATTTGGCGAGTATGTAAATTATCACCATTAAAAACAATCAATGCAATGATTGCAGATAAAAGATTTAAGGTAATATCTCACATCTTAGGGTTTATAGCTTGCACGTGTGTAAGAAACGACGCATACTTTAATACATTTACGCATTTGCATGTAAAGTGTGAGCTCGAAGTAAAACGGTTTTATTTGTAATTTCATGCCTTGCACAGTTTGTTTTTTTACTTAATGAGGGAAAACCTCACGTGAGTTAGTTCCACTCGTTTGGTTTGATGTTTTAACTTCATAAACGCATGTGATTTTTATTTTATTTTATTTACTAAATTACAGACTGAGGCACATGCGGTTGATTAATGTGTGTTTGTCATCCTCTTTGTTTTCTCTTAATTACCCACAAATTAAGAGATAAAACAGAACCGCAGAGATAGCGCCTGTCTTTACCTCAGCGCGCGGCTCTAAGTGTAGTTTGCGCGTTTACATGACAATACAAAAATAGATTACTAGAGATGTCATTAGCATTTTACTAGAGGACTAACGTGGATATAGCAGGTAATTCACACCTCTGGACTCTTGTGAGTGGGCGATGTCCGTTAAAGTATTTGCGTAAGTCTTCGCTTACAATGTTAAGCTGCTCGAGCTGTTAAGTCTCCGCTTCCTCGAGCGAGTAACAGGTCTGAGCCAAATGGAACTACAATCCCAACTCTTTCGCTTTAATGTGCAAGAACGCGACGGCTAATAAAATTGCCTGCAAGTATTTGCGTTACAATTAATACAGCCTAGCAATGCCCACTTTAGGTTAAAACATGAGAGCACTTTTATCATCAAGTCTATTTACTTGAAGTGCTTTATAAATGCTCTTATAATGGCAGTTACTTGAATATGCATATTATATACATTGAATTTCTAAAGCATATTCATTCATAAGAATTTATAATGTGCATAACATGCAATATCATAGCCCTGTTATATAATATAAATATCCATTGCTAAATTACATTTATGCTGAATCTCTTGTTTAACTAAGTTTTCATTCAAGTCAATCAACATTGAGAAACATTGCGAAATTGTGCTGGTTTTTATTAGAGTGTGGTGCAATAGTGAATTTTGGAGGCTAGAGCATGGTTACATAAAACATTTTGGCTTAATTTAAAAAATCCATTTAGTTTCATTTTTAGTCAAGGTTGTTGAATCCTTTTACAAAGTGCATCTGTTGTGTGAGCTCATTATTTGCATTTGTCTCCGTTTTCATAAAACATCATTATTCATCATGATTTCATCAACACTCACATGCACTGAATTAGAAGAAATCGCAGCTACAGCTGAATTGAGTTTCTTTTCTCTTTTTCTTACAATTCTGCTCCAGCCAAGCCAATTAGCCTGGTAGAGAGATGCTGGTGCCGTTCCACGGTCAACACTGTCCCACAGCGAAGCATTCGAGAGCTCAAGTTCCTCCACACACCCAACTGCCCCTTCCAAGTCATGTGAGTATCTACTCTAAACTCTTGCTTTCCTACTCGTTCAGCAGCTCTGTCTCTGATGAGATGTCTGCCTGACCCAGAAACACATCACTTCACCCCATCAATCTCCAAATTCTGAAGGGAAGCCGAATGGGCCAGGATTTGGCCTCCCCCTGTCTGGCATTATATTGTTGGACAGGCTCTCACAATTGCACACATCCAAGGGGAAATGCTATAGGAGGGGGTAGGACCTTTAAGCATGGATGCATTTGTATTTTGTACAGGAAAACAGCACATAGGGGTCCGAAAGAGTTCCTCTTCAAGCTCTTTCTCACACATGTAAAGGGCTTGAATGATGTGCTTAGTCACACACCATAGTCTTCCATGCTGATGAGAACTGTCCTCCCTGTTTGTTTTTTCCCTCTGTTGAGTGAAGTGTTCAAAACTGCTGCTTTATTTGTATTTTTAACAAAGATTAATGGCAGTGGCATGTCAAACTCCATTACAAATGTCACTTATTTTCCACACCATAAATGCTCACTAAGGTGTAAACAAATACTTATATGTGTCAAAGGGTCAGCAAGATAAAAACAGCTGGTTAGACTCAACAACAAAGAATTCACAAGCTGACTAACAATTGCCACAAAAGCCATAGGCGAAGCCCTGGAGAGTAGATCAGAACCTGAATCCCAAAGCTCAAGGCTCTTGATGCTTCAGATCTGCATCGATGAGTGATGCTGGTAACACTATCTGCCAGTGTTTGCTGTTGGCCTTGGCTTGCTGTGAAGTAATTACTACCTGCTGTTCGCAGTCCAGACCCTCTCCAACTCCTGCTGACTAGATCGAGATAGACCAACAAATGCCAGGTCCCGATAAACTGCTGTTACTTTTAAAGAGTGAGCTAACCAAATTAGAGGGCATCTGTGAATGGTAGATAAGAACTGATTATTTTAATGACTTTAAAGCTAATCTGCTCTTTCAAAAATGTTCTCATCCTCAAACTTTTCAAGGATTTATATTACATTGTAGGAAGAGTAATGTCCACACACTGAGTTTACAGCTCCAAAAACATTTATCAATAAACAGTGCAAGATCCGACGGTCGAAAAGTTGCACTGTTTATTAATAAATATTGTTTGGAGCTGCAAACTCAGTGTGCAGATATTACTCTTCCTCTATGATCATCATCTTTTTGTCCTGCACCTGATTACAATTAAGGTTTGGGATGTGCACAATTTTTTTTGTACTTTATATTACATATAGCCATTTATTGTGGCTCCTTTATGAATACACAACTCAAGTTCAGCAGACTTTTTGTGTGTATGTGTATAGCATCCAAATCGAAAACTATAATGTATGCCAGAAACACTGGGCTTAAAGAACCCTTCACAGTATGCATTTATAGCATCAATACAAGCAGACAAAAATGTGTAAAAAACATTTTTAAACAAGATGCTAATTACTAATATTATTATCATCATTACTACTACATTCACCCATATCGATTTCTCTGAATTTCAATTGCGTAAACTTAATTTAAATTATTAAATACAAATACACTATTATACTGTTAAAATATTTCTTTTTGTTTTTCAAATAACTTTATTTTTACTTTACATTGGAGAGCGTTTAATGATTTATTTGTCAAATGTGGACAATTGAAAACAAATGGTTCACCTGTGCTGACAAGATGCCTATAATCTAATCTTTTTGCTGAGAGCTACAAGGAAAATTGTGATAACAATCTGACAATCTGTTAAGACCTGTAGGGAAAACGGGAATGTAGGAAAAGAATACTGAGAGTGATGAGAGAGTGCAGTGTAATATCACTTACTAGAGAGAGGAGTGACTGAGAACCAACTGCTTGGCTGAGCTTGAATGCACAACTGTTCTACTATTGTATGACTGATGCTGACTATGGGGTTTCTTTTGTATTGCATTCAAAATCTGCTCACAATGGGCTCTCGCAGCTCTATACTTAGTAATGATTGCTTGCTTAATACTGCAATCTGAATGTCTAAATGTTCAAATTCAGCTCCCTGATATCATATTTACAAATTCAGAAAATATATAATGGAAACTTACACTTTTCACCTGCAGTGCCAAACTGAAGAGCAACAAGGAGGTGTGCATCAACCCCGAGACCAAGTGGCTGCAACAGTACCTGAAGAACGCCCTGAACAAGTAAGGAAACCCCCTTGACAAACAGGACAAACGGGAGAGGAAATATAGGGCCACACACAATGTTTAATTTGTATTATAGCATTGTTCACAAATGAAAAATAAATGGCCTTACAGAGTCAACCAAATTAGACTTTTAGCAGACTTTATCCATTGCATCAGATTTCAAAGTCTCAGCGTAATAGTTTATGTAATAGTCTCTGTTGACAAAAAGTTACCCGCTCTTTAAAATACTTGTCTTTCTTGTTTCTTGCAAAAGCCATTCGCGGTTTGTTTCTCAGATTTCTCTTGCCTCTTTTTATCCGGTTATAGGGCTCTGAAATATTTATCTAAAGTTGATGTGCAAGATTAGCAGCTACTGCCAAGCTAATGAAAAACATGTTCGGGCTTTGCGGCCTTGCCTTAATAGTTCCTCTATTGATTGTTATCGTGAATGTCTAAACAAAGTAAAAAGAGCTTTTGTTGTATTGAATCATGAGAAGAAAGACATTTTCCCACATCTGATCATGAGCTTAAGTTTTTTTTGATCATGGGACCAGTTGTCATCGTCTTTAATTTCACTGCTAGCTATAGGATGTTGAGTTGAGGGGGGGGGGGGGGGGGGGGGGATATGGATGCATATGGATGTATGCCAGATCAGTAGGTGCTTTTTTCATTGGGGTGTTTGTATCTGTTAAACAATAAACTTTGTCTAAAGGGGCAGAAAAGTGTGAACTGTCCAGTCTGCACAACAAAACACGCCTGAACACCCATGAATGGTCTCTGGGCGCTAATGAGCACTATACTGTGAGGTCATTAGTACAGTTCAGTAAGTGAAAAAGGAAGTTGGACGTCTGTAGGTAGTGGGTTTCTGCCATCTGCAACACATCTGATCAATGAGCTACAAAACAGCAAAGACATTCTGGTCATGTGACCTACTTTAAAAAAGCTGAAGGTTGTAATAAAAAAAAGTTTAAATTCTTTCAAACACCTATCAAACCTAATATGCCGAGACAACCAAGTACCAGAAGCCTTCATTAGGCCACATTTTTTGAAAAAACAAAAAAATCTGTTTGCGCTGTAGCAGGAGGGGGAGTGTTTAGGAAAAATTTTGTCATTCAGTTTGTTGACATTAGAAGTTCAAGTTCACTTCAGTTTGAAATGAGATGGGTTTTCAATCGTCGCAGGTTCAGCCCAATTAAAACTAACAGCATGCAGTTACTAATAGTAATGGCCTATAAAAAGTACATTAATGCCAGAAGCATAATTTATATTTATTGTTTTAATCACTGTGGAGATGCAGGCCATTAAAAAACGTCCTACGTCTAGTTGCGAGTCATGAAAATTCAGTTAAACCAATTTTAATGAAATAAATTCAACGATAGTGTGGGTCTACTCTCATTGTAACATTTTGCTCTTCATTTCAGAATGAAAAAAGCCCAACAACAGTCAAACTAAGAAGTCTACCAGATGACAAGGAAATCTGACAGCCCACCGTCACAGATATGTACCATATAGTCCTCTGGCATGCTTGCTGACCCAGCACTTAACCTGCCAAATATGCATCCCCAGTAAATGACTCAGCAAAAGACCACCAGACCATCATCACCACTCATGTAGTCTCCTTCTGTTAGCGCCAAGTGCAATTATATATGTATGACTGTGGGTATCTTTTTTTACATATGATATGTATATACAATGTTTTTTTTTTATATCGTCTTAAACAGTAAAGAGATATTTTTGGAGTCTTGTTTGCTCCTTGTTTGTTGTGTTATGTCGACTTTGGCAGAACAGCATTTAAATAATGAGGTATTTTGGAGCAAACATTCAAAACTCTGAATATATATTTTAATCTTAGATGCAAAGGAATATGTGACTTCACATTAGCAGGAATGAAGTTCTGATAATTCATATGCATGCCAATTCTTTGACACAAAAAGGGCATTGATTTTTTTTTTTACCTTGATTTTTGTTATGTATTCACCTAGATCATAATTTAGATATCTGTAACAGCATAAACTGCATGTAAACGTTCTATGGAATATACGGAAAAGATTCACTTGTTTTATTCTTGGAAAGGCAGGGTTACATTGCCAAACAAACATGAACCATTTACATCTTGCATAAACCCAAACGGTTTTTGAATGACTTTGGGAAATGTAATTGGCTTTACTGGAAGTCATTCGCGGGCCATTCGTGAGTAGTTGTCAGTACCAAAACAGATCTGAATGTGCGTAAGAGACTCTGCATTACAACATGCTAAATGTTTCTTTACGTTCAGCAGAATTATGCCATTAGAGACAGTTGTGCTTCAAAACAGAGAAGAACAAAAAATATTTGGAGAATGTACAGCCAAGTTCTGGAAGTATTAATGGGCTGATTCCTTTATTCAATGATAAACTCAATTTAAAGCAGTGTAGGCATGATAACCTTAAAAAAGCAGTGTTAGTGGAACATCTGAGATAGACCTTGAGATAAAATTAATTGACGTAATGACTACCTATATATATATAACAATGCACTTTATAACCTCTTGTGACATTTACAGGAAAAAATAAATCAGAAAAGCCTTTCCACTACATAGAGAATAGTTCTAGAGCATAACGTATTCTGTGTTTAAACGTAGTTATGATTGTATTGCCAAATTTATTAAACATTTGTATCTTCAGCATCAGATTTTATTATTTTGAGTGGGTTTATTTTTTGGATTATTTCACATCTACATTTAAGATCAGTCAGATTATTTGTTAAAAAAACATCAACAACAGCTGAACAACTGACATGTACATCCCACTTTCCAATAATAAATACATGTAAATAAATGTAAAAAATGTAGCTAGCATGATTAACAAATATCTGACTTTTAAAATAGAGGCACAAAACCCGAAAAGACTCAGAATCTCAGAATACCCCTAATTAACAATTTTGATCACCTAAAGCTCCTGTTTTCCTTGAACAACTGTTTTGGAAAACACCACACACATATAGCAAACTTTGCCAATGACTTGCGCCTCTCCAAGGAAAATTAACATATGGAATTTGTCTGTTACTACTGCCAATTTTATAATGCTGAGCCGTTAAAATCACCAGGCCTCATTTACAAACCGAACCCTCGGGCACAAAATCTACAAGGAAACATAATACCTACTCTATGCCTCCACTGGAGTCTGTGTATTGGATGAAGGGTTAGAGCCCCCCAGTCTATAACTGCATTCCTATTAAAATTATATATTGAAAAAATACACATTTCATTTTTTCAAAATTTACATTTCAAAACATCACTTTCTCTCTCTCTGAAAATGTCCCAGTGTGGTTATGCCATTAAATTAAACATTTCCATGATTTAATGGAAAAAGTAAGGATGTCAACATTGTAACAGTTAACTGTAGCATACTGTCTTTCCATTCCTTTTTCCCACTTAATGTGAAGATTGCTTCTATGTATATGGCAGCTTATGACAGCATAAAGCACATCTGTTGTTCTTTCTTTTGTGAGTCTGTACATTGGTTTGATTTAGTCCCTAAAGTGTTTATTTTGAAATAAATCATTATGAAGAATTCTGTATGATGTTTTACTAATGGATGCGTATGAACATCAGTCATGTCATTTGTTATTTGCTTCACACCAAGAAAAAAGGGGTCACCTGCCACCTATATGTCTCCAACAATTAGAATCTAGATGTTAAAGGGAAATTAAGAGTTCAAATGGGAATAACGAATTGCAGGCAGACTCAATTCACACCTCGATTTCACACAGCTCTTATAAATAATACTGGCAGCACTTTTTAGGTTTACATTTGACATTGAATGACTTTTCACCTGTCCAAACATCCAATAGTGTTAAATAAAATATTTGCCCTGTACATTTTATAAGCTGTCATTTTCAATTTCCCTTAAAAGTGCAAAAAAGAAATCCAATAAAAACATAACTGTGCCCTTATTCTCAGAAGAAATAATATCTTGCACAGCAGGGGAAATGCAGTCATATTACAGCTTCATATAACTGTCAAAATCAATATTCAAAGTAAGGGCAAAATAAATTAATAATATTGCCAGTCACAAAATCTGGTATAGAGCTGTTATGAAACACGTATGCTGTGATAAGCTACTGATTCAAAACGGAAATTGAACCGATATTCCTAATAGAATGGTAGAAAAGTACATACATCTGTCATACGCATAAAATGTAGAGCTCATATAAGGTCAAATCTGTTTAATTTTTCTAATACTATACCTACAAAACAGACACTTTAAGCAAATTAATAAATCAAAATAAGATTATTCACCACATTTAATCATTTTAAAAAGACAAAGGGGATGCAATATACGTGATGCATGAAAACTATAGGATGATAAATGATTGAGAAACACAAACTTAGAAAAGTTTCTTTGTCCATATAGCAAACAAACGTTTAGTGGACAATTAGAAGTTTTACTTCCACGCATCTTCTTACACAGAATCTCACCAAAGCCACAAGCAGCCACTTCAAGGCTAATTTGATGCATTTAACAGGTTAACATAGTTGTAATAAATCTCCAGAGATTGTTTATAGATTGATTGATTGACAGAAAAAACAATATAAACAAAGTTTGTTTGGCTGAACAGCAGCCCCAAAAGAGCCGGCGAATCAATACAATTGATGAATTTTAAGTGTTAAGTTTCCCCATCTGAGCAAGCCATTGGCGACAGCGGCAAGGAACCAAAACTCCGGCAGGTGACGTAATGAATGAAGAACAGAATGGAGAAAAAACCTTGGGAGAAACCAGGCTCAGTCAGGGGACCAGTTCTCCAACAGCCAAACAGTGCATGATTATTATATTGACAACAATTCAAGTCCAATATGAAGTCCAATTTGGTCCGGACAACCAGCTTACATCTTTTAAAAGTGACCAATATGCCATATCAACATTTACATTATACACTTAGTGAAACAACCAAAGGTAGACGTACTGACCCAGAAAAGCTTAGAATGAAATGGAAGTAAAAATAGACTGAAATGGAAATGGACTCAAACTAAATGATAATACAATCTTTTGTCTTCCATACAATTTTTAAACGTCAGCATATTGGGTTGAGCCTTCGTCATCCATTGCGCCATTGAAAACTCATGTGATAGCGGTTGGTGTCCACCTGAGTTGACAGCATTCGGCACCGTTGCTACAGTGCCCTATGACTCACATTGGCAGAGGAATATCCAATCTGTCCACTTACAGATTTTTTTTACGGGAATGAGGCCTGAAACCAATACGGGAGTATCAGAATCTATGTGCTTATTTCCCAGTTTACACATGTATTACACAAGTTAGGCCACTTGAACCATGTAATGTCCTTGAAAAATAATGAAAAATTGCTTTCTCAGACTTCTTGATGAAATCACATACAAAAGCCAAAGACATTACCTGGAATCGTATTCCGTGTGCATTATTTTAACACATACCTTCCCAAAACTTGAAAACTCATGTATAGTGAAAGTGTCTCATTTATGTTTATGTCAGATCTATAATCTATGATTATTGTGTAAATCTGTTTGAGGATGCTTCATTTTACAGACTATGGACTACATGGAAAGAGTTTCAGTATTCAATGAGGAAGCTACAAAGATATCAACCAGATCAGCTGTTTGTGTCTTGCTGTGAAGACAGATAAGATGAAGTGAATTAAGAGTGTCAGTTTAACTACACCGCAGGGGATAAAGAATGTACTACAAATATTGTTGCCTTCAGTAAAGAAAATGTTAACAAAAAATAAATATTGTTTAGTATCAAAATGTCTTTTAATGCTAAATCAACAATAGAAGCAAATTATTTGTGCCACTGATATTTATATACTAAAAAGTAATACTGAAGATAAACAATAAAAAAAAAGGTTTTCCAAACAAATTCCACTACTAAAGACTGGCCAATTTAGGATGGCAAAAACACTCAAGAAAGAGTTCCAAGAAAGCACAAAATAATCGGTCACTCTCAACATAAATTAACTTTTGAATGCATAAAACTTTTGTTCCGTGTAACAATAACAAAAAGCTGTCAAAAATATTTTTAAAACTGAAAGAGGAAAGTATCAAATGAACTTTTTAAGAAGCATAAAAAAGTATAATAATTCCACATGGCATTAGGGGTCAGCAACATTTAGCAAAATTCAAGTCAACATTTTATAAATCATTTCAATACATTTCTGGAGAATAGGCGACAGCACAAATACTACCATGCATCATGTCTGAAATATTCATTGAAAAGCTTTTACAGCCATCTAAACATTTATACTCTATTTAGACAGAGGAAATATGTTATCCAAGTTCAAAGAAACAAAGAAGGGTCTCTGTTTTACAGTCACCACCATCAAGCTTTTAGCTCTGCTAATGTCCAGTTCCTGTAACTTTATGACCTTTCAAAACAAGGACTAGAGGCTCTACAGTAAAATTGAATATAGTTAGAAAGTTTTTTTTTTAGTATACACTGAAATTATTACAAAAATGATTCCTAGATCAGTGATAGTTAATTCTCATATGGTTTCTGCATCAACCTCTGTGTTTGTCTAATCTTTCAGATTGCTTGAAAACTCTTCTAATTCGCTCCCCAGAGGACAAACAGCAAGGGCTACTGCACTTTCTCATCACAATCTCTCTGAAGTTGTATGACGTGGCCTATGGCCATTTAACTTACTCCATATCCTTGCCTTATTGCAAGCATGTGCTCAAATACTTACACAAGGTTGTGTGACGACCACAAAGTCACAGTCCACCAGGGAATGCAGTCGCATTGGCGAGCAATTATTGTTTCTGTATCTGATGACCCTTTATGATACCGCATTCAAACGTCTCCCTGGAAAGGGCAATAATGATTCCGGAATGGCTCCAACTGAAACTTTTACTGATTGTACATAGTTGAAAGCCCATTTAATGCCTTTAATTGTCCTCACACTGGATAGAACCTACAGAGACATAAATCAATTCTAGAAGGAAAGAATTCTGCTGAGTTTCTCGAGGGAAGAGCAACAACTGAACAGTGTTCTTGTACATAACTGTCCCTTCAAAGTAGGATAAAACAGCCCGAATGGTAGAATTATTTATACATTCATGTGTTAATGGAGGTTATTTGATTTAATGCCACACATTTCCATAGAATAGTTAAGAGTCCAAGGGATTATGCACTTGTAGGCTTCAACAAGAGTGAACACAGAGGTTGGCGAGAGGACTGAACTGCAGACAAAGCAATGCGCAGCCAGATTCTTTTGGAGTGACTCAGGCTCTGATGGAGGCTCCCCATCCTCCAACCATGTGAAATCCCTCTTTCAGATGGCTGGAGTTATTTTTGATCACAGATTTTCACAAGACAATACACTCTATTTCATGTGAAGCGGCCAATTGAAAATTATTTCTCTGGGGCCTAACGAGGGGTGAAGGGTCCTGTTTTTGCTCTCCAACAACAACAACAACAACAACAACAAAAATGGAAGAAGCCACACTTAAATAATTCTCTAATACACATTCATTCATTTCACTGTACTTCATAACTAGCATAAATAAATAAATACCTAGATGTCACTTACCTGCTGTCTAGACCAAGGATGTCTTATGTCTTATGTGTCTTATCTGATGAAGTTTTAAACGGGCAAAGATTATATTCCTAAAAGAAATATCTTATGCTCAACAAGGCTGCATTTACTCAAAATTCATCAAAAACAGGAATATTACAAAATATTATTACAATTAAAAAGTTTTCTATTTTAATTTCTTAAAATGTAATGTAATCCTGTGATGGCAAAGCTGAATTTTCAACATCATTACGTCTTCAGTGTCACAGGATCTTTCAGAAATTATTCTAATATGCTGATTTGATTCTCAAAAACATTTGTGCTGCTTAAAGTTTTTTAAAGGAAACATACATTTTTCAGCATTCTAGGGCAGTGGTCCCCAACCCCACTTCGTCCGCGGACCGGTCCGTGAGCTGCTGCAAGCGGCTGTGGCGCTGTGACTATGGAGGCGTTTGAACAGTCTTGCTTGCGCTCGCCCTCGCCTCACTTAAAAAAAACTTACTGAACCTAAACATTTGAACGGTAGTGTGGATCAATGTTAATACAATATTGTTGAGGGTTAATGTTTGTTTATAATAAATTAATCTAAAGTTAATTTATTCCATTTGAAATGTTAAAATGTATTAGTATATGTAGTAATTAACATGAACCTATGTCTATTTAATAACCAACGGCCCAAAATAGCAATGGTCTGAAAAGGCTGAAAATGGTCTAGCAAAGGCTTATTGTCCTTACAAATGTTTGCATTAGCTCATAACGAAGCATTTCAAAATCTGTGCTGCAGACAATGGGACAGCACAATAAACACATAAGCCAGACGATATTATCCGTCTTATCCAAGTTAAACATAAACTCATGCATGACCATCCAAACTCAGATTTTTGGATTCCCTGAGGTTTTGAGAGCGTAGCCTTGAAGCTGTGAAAGTGTGGACAACACAACACCCAGAATGATGTTCAGCCCATTAAAAATGAATGGTGATTACTGCAGTTGAAATTAAATCAAGATGACAGAAGTAGAACATACACTCACCTAAATGGATTATTAGGAACACCATACTAATACTGTGTTTGACCCCCATTCGCCTTCAGAACTGCCTTAATTAAAATAATTTAGTGTCTTAAAAATAGCATCTTGCAGTTGATGGAGATTTGTGGGATGCACATCCAGGTTACGAAGCTCCGGTTCCACCACATACCAAAGAAGCTCTACTGGGTTGAGATCTGGTGACTGTGGGGGCCATGTTAGTACAGTGAACTCATTGTCATGTTCAAGAAAAAAAATTGAAATGATTCGAGCTTTGTGACATGGTGCATTATCCTGCTGGAAGTAGCCATCAGAGGATGGGTATATGGTGGTCTTAAAGAGATGGACATGGTAAGAAACAATGCCCAGGTCAAGAAAACATCCCTCACAATATTACACTACCACCACCAGCCTGCACAGTGGTAACAAGGTATGATGGATCCATGTTCTCATTCGGTTTACGCCAAATTCTGACTTTACCATCTGAATGTCTCAACAGAAATCAAGACTCATCAGACCAGGCAACATTTTTCCAGTCTTCAACTGTCCAATTTTGATGAGCTTGTGCACATTGTAGCCTCTTTTTCCTATTTGTGCCTCAAGGTTGTGTGTGTTGTGGCTTCACAAATGATTTGCTGCATACCTTGGCTGTAACAAGTGATTATTTCGGTCAAAGTTGCTCTTCTATCTTGAATCAGTTGGCCAATTCTCCTCTGACCTCTAGCATCAACAAGGCATTTTCGCCCACAGGACTGCCGCATACTGGATATGTGAAAATCCCAGTAACTGAGCAGATTGTGAAATACTCAGACCGAAGAAATACCAAAATTGCTTAAATCACCTTTGTTTTCCATTCTGACATTCAGTTTGGAGTTCAGGAGATTGTATAGATAGTTCCCACAAGCCTCGGCAGGTGCCCGTGACGCCACCTTGATAGGCAGTAAGCACGAAGTTTAAAGCAGCAGCTGCTGGTAACGCTAAAGGAAATAGTTCTGCGGACAAAAGACTAAAAAAAATTTTATTAAAAGGAAAATTGCATCCAAACCACCACTAAAGGAGAAATACAGGGATGGATTAGATGAGCAGACAAGGCTTAGATACGACCAGAAGATCGCGTGTATTGGAATCGATCCAAATGAAGTGTCGAGCAAGGAGATGTCTAGCGACGTAGATTTGCTCCCGGCAATTTCGTACTATGACATTGTAAACTATTTGATACATACAAAAAGTGCTTACTCATCAGAAGAACTTAGAAGTTTGAAAGCAATGGAATCATACAATCAATGCTTCACTGGATGGGGAAAAGATGTTTCGTCGATGAGCGTCAACAACAAAGTACTAGTGACAGGCCGAGTAAGTAAACCAGTGTTAATATTAGGGATGTGCTTTTCGACTAATTTGTTAGTCGTTTAAACGAAAATTCTGTAACCGACTAGTCTAAAAGTAATGCCGTTAGAAATAAGGTCACGTTTCTGGCGCGCTTTACCTTCTGCAGCTGTATGTAGCGAGAGGCGTGTGTGTCGGTTTCCATGGTGAAACCCGTGACAATGAGTTCAATAAACAGGTAAAGAATAAAAAAGTATATATCTATATATTTATTTAAACTGAATGTGATCACAGTGGACGGACAGTAAATGACGCGATGATTTGGCTGTTTCGGCTCGTCTCTCCAAACATTTCCGTGTCTGTCCAGTGGAACAGTTTATAAAACACTTTTCTGTCTCCTTGTACTTTAAAATACTCCCACACCTCGCTCGTCTTTCAGTGGTCATTATTAAACCCACCGTGACTGATATAAACAAAACGCATGGGAGATCTGCTGTAAAGATTTAGTTTCTGCTTGTTGTTTCCATGGCGACGCGTCATGCTTGTCACGCAGTTCAGAGAATCGGCTTTAGTAAACACGTAAATTCAGTCACTTCTCTCAAAATGCATGACAGTAAGTGTCCGGTGAAGCGGGAGAAGAATATGAAGTTTATAGTAACCTATGCAATGTGTATCTGATATGAATAAAACACCTTGTCAGTTTATAATGAACTAACCTGAGACAATCACACCAGGCTTCTGTTTACTTCTGACACCATGATTTAATTAATCTAAGATGAGACAAAAATCCTTTCCCTAACAGGGATTTGAACCTGAGCTACGCTTCGTTGTCCCCGATCCGCGATTCGTACAGCCTTTCACCCAACAAGAAACTACCATTATGAACGCTGCTTCTGCCTATCGAGATGGCGGACGGCTGTAAAGTGCCCGTATGTGTGACGTCATGTGGGAAATATGTATTGACCAGGACCACACCCCTAAATGCATTGAAGCAACTGCCATGTAATTGGATGATTAGATAATTGCATTAATGAGAAATTGAACACGTGTTCCTGATAGTCCTTTAGGTGAGTGTAGAAACATGACAGACTGGAACATTAGTTTCATAATGTATTATTAGTTAAATAATAGACCCATTATAAGTAATTCCATTAGTATAGAAGTAATGAACTACTTCATGAAGTAATTTTCAGTCTTTATAACAGGGCTGCAGCTGAAGAGATGTGTGTGTGTTTTTGTTTTTCAAACTGGAATGACCAAATGGTGTTGAGTTTCTTTATTTTGGAGTGATATTAATCAAAAGACATATGAGAAGCCAAGCTGTATTGGCACAAACATACTTATGTAATCATATATATGGATGATGATCAGTGAATCTATACAGGTATCAGTTGTGAAAGAATAACTTAGCGCAGAACCTCATGAAATTCCCCTGGATCAACAACAGTCCGGAAAAGGAACTTTACACTAATAAAAAGCACTAACATGGCTGGGAAATGTCTGAATGGCAGACAGTTGGGGAAAAAAGAGAGTCCAGGGCCCATGATAATTTGTAGTTTTATTGAAGCAAGCTATTCTGGGGAAAAAATGGTAATGGGATGCTGTACATAATCTTGCTTTACACATGTAAAGGATTATAAGAAAGCAAAGTAAAGTGAGATGCACTGGATGAAGAGTAAAAAGATCTCATAATTTAAAAAAAAAAACGCTAATTTATAACTAAACTACAATATATACATACATATATGCACACACGCACATACATACACACACATATACATACAAAAAAGGATGATACATCTAATACAATATTAAGTTCTAAACATTTGAAATTTACGTTGCTTGCAAAGTATGCAGATACACTTTTAAATGGAGAAAGATCTTTGCGTCTAGATGGTGTGTTCAAGTCATGTCGAAAAGAGGAATGCCACAACAAAGTTGTAAATACAAGAAGCAAGCTCTGAATGTTCCTCTCAAGTCGTATTTACAGGGGGAAGCTCAGGAGTAATTTCAAGTTCCAGAGATGGGTGGGCCATAAATATTAAAGATGGGGGAGGGGAGAACGATTGCTGCTGTGACTGCTATTCTTTATTAGTTTTTTTTTTTCACAACAGCTACATCGCCATGTCTTGTAGTTAAAGTAGGTCTGGTGCATATTTACAAATATGATCAATCATTTGTAGTGAAAATAGCCTGTATTTGACTGAACTTCCAGAATCATCAGCAAGTTGACTATAGATAATGTGGTGCATGTTTAGGCTTTGCTTGTTAAAAAAATGGTACGCTAAATATAATTTTTCCCTTAATAACATTTTTCCAATAAATAAGCAAGAATAAACCAAGTGTCCTCCATGATTTGTGTTCTTTCTGACAACAAGCTCGTGATCCCATCTTGGAAGTAGGAAATGTCCGATAGGATGTGAAGGTAGCAGAAGACCCGATCTTTATGATTTGGGAGCGTGTCAGTGAGAAACACGGAGGAATACCTATATCTATAGGTATTTAACAGTGACATTGTCAAGCTTTTCTATTTACAAAATTAGCAAAGTTCCTGCACAAAATGTAATAGCATAGTAATATAACATGTAGCAAAGTTTACAGTGGCTTAAACATTAAATAGCAAAACACATAATGCACATTATTTGTTCTTTAGAAGTAGAATTTAAAAACCTTAATGTATTTTTCAGTAGTTAATTAAGAGAAGATACACATCTTGCTCCAACAAAAGACTTTAACACATAACTAATAACACACCATCATTAAAACATCTATCAGCAAACAAATAAATTTAGAAAGAAGCCAAATCTAAACCTATTAAACAAACTGCTGCATTCACTCTTACCACCTTACTTAGTACTGTGTGACCTTGGTAGATCTGAACAAGTCTAATCTCTAATCTTTTACAGTTAAACAATATTTTCACAGAACAGGAGTTGTACTGTTGAGAAAATAAAATGGTTACGTATGGAGGGTTTTCAACAAAACACTACCCGGATTCCTCAAATTAATATGACTAGAGTCCATTGTACAACTAATAAGCAGAGACAAGCTACTGGTACACCTTTTACGTCATTTACCTTTTGGTCTCATTCATGCTCTACTGTGCATTCAGCATTTTAACACATGCACTGATTACTATCCACATTCACAATGTATTCATTACACACAGATACAAGCCAAATAGATTACACAATCAATCATTTTAATATGATGGGCTGCTTTTAAAGATTTCTTTTTTATGTTGAAGCCAACGACAATAAAATGATTCCTCAACAAGGTGTGGAACTGCGTATGAAACAAGTATTTGAGGTATAGAACAACGTGTTATTGTGATCGGAAAGATAAAAACACCTTTTTGGCTTTCTGCCGACTACTTTGCAAGTTGATATTCTCAGAGAATATCGTTTACCTCTTCTGTCACAAGACTGAAACGATCTGCCATAATGGTTCATGTGTCTGCTTTGGCATGCTTTTAACACTTTAGTACCTTTTTCAAAGTCTGCTTTCTTCGTTTCTATATTTTCAGTATAAATTGTTTTGTATAACCTCATACTCATAATTGCATACTTTATCTGACTATAATAGGTCCAAGTTTAAGGTTCACCAATGCTGTGTTGCAATTTGCTATTCCAATTATTACATAGTCAGTTGTATATTAACTGTTGTTATTTCTTCTGGGTTTGCGGCTTCAATACTCTCTCCATGATTGGATCTACATTGCAAAAATATGCAGGGTCAATGGGCACATGAAAATCCCCCAGATGGCTGTTCATATAATGAAACCCCTATGCATGTCATTCTCTCAATGGAAAAAAACCTAACATTTCCATATTGAAACTGACAATGTGGACTAATGGCATAGGTTCAGACAGAATACACTGGCAATACTGCTTTAAAGAACTGCACTCGTTTTCTGTTTCACCAACATACTTCACTGGAAATGTGCTATATGACTGCAGAAAGGTTCTGTCTCAGCACATTCTGTTATAACCCCCCCTGAGGAGTATAGCAAGTCAATGAGAACCAAACTTTGCCTTATGAACTGTCAAATATTCCAAGGGAATCCTATTTGTTCACACAATTCAATGGAAATGCCAAACCACACAACCAAACAGTTTGTTTGAATGAGAACCAGACAGAAACAATTGTCCAGATGAGAAATGTTTTGAAGTGGAACATCCCAAATAAAGCCAATCAAATCCATTTGCATTAATCCTACAAATACAAGGCAGAGCATATTGCTGTTTCAACATGGCACCATAACTAAAATTGTGTATTATGTTCCTAAAGCACAAATATATGGGCTAAATCATTAGGGATTTGGAACTAGAATCACTTGCAATGCTCAAACACTTTTTCTGTTTGTTCAATTGAAAGCATGCACATCCAAAACACACTCATGCAAAAACATGAGTGTCTGCAGAAATAGCCTGCAGATGTTTTAGTCCTTCATCACTTCCTGCCCCAATGAGACGCCACCAGGTTTCCAGGCCTAATTAAAAGGTAATTGAGTTGGACCAGTTAAGATCTACCTAACCACTGAGCACACATTCCAGACATGGCATGTTTCACCTCTTGAAGAAACAACCAAAAAAACTTTGATATTTAGAGGCATGCTGTTTTGTCTTGGGTGGGATTACTTTCACAAACGACAACTGCAGGGTCATTCAGTTATTGAAGGTGAGTCCAAATTTATTCACCTTGAATCTCACAGCGTGAAGGATGCAGTCTGACTGTGCTCAAAAATGTAAATTTGCAAAAAATAATTAAGTAATTGCAAGGAATGTTTCAGCCACTTTAACCATAAATCACAGCTGAGAACACTTAATATAATGGTAGGAGTCATATTATTCACCCTGAAAAACTTCTGACTCAAACCCTCAGGGGTTCTGGTGAAGGCAGACTTGGACAATCCCCAGTACAAGCCTTTGTCTAAAGTGTAACTGGAAAGTTACGTCAACTTTGTACTGAGGTCATTTGAAATATAGACTCTCAATACAATATTCTAGAAAATGTCTCACAGAAGAACATAAACACTACTTCCAAACTTGGACTGAGAGAAAAATACACTATGAGTCAACTGTTTAGAGCACAAAAAAGACCTCTACATTGAGAAATTAATAATAACAAAGAAATGAAAGAGTGGGGGAGAGAAAATGAAAGAAATAATTGAAAGGACAGAATAAGAAAGAAGCAGATAAGATTCAGACAAGCGAGAGAAAGGGAGAGAAACATTAAATCAAGATGGAAAGCAAAGACATAACTTGCCAAAGACTTGAATAGTGAAACTAGAAAGACTGGAAGAAGTCAAAAAAGGTTCAAAAGTGTAATTTTTTACACTTTTTAAGACACTCTTTAGGGGCTGAGAAACAAATGACCAGTTGCCAACATTTGCGGAACACTTTCACCCCCCAAAAAAGAGGAATACAATTCCGAGAACATTCATTCTCTGATGTTCTCCAGCAGTAAATCTACATGAGCTCCCTATTTAAAGGTTTTCATATTTTCAGACTCGCACATTAAACTCAAAGCTCACTCACAAGGGTCAAATATTTCATTTCTTTTCTTGCTAGACAGCCATTTAAAAATAATTAATGACCCGTTTAAATTTCCACCTAAAATGCTCTTGTGTTGAAACACCTGCAGTTCTTTAGTCCCAGATTTCAGAAGCTGTCAGTGATGCATGGTCATGACTTCACTGCAGCGCTTTAACCAATTTAAATGCTTTTTAAAGATTATTATTTAAAAAAATATTTTATGCTCAAATATTACCCCTATGCATTATGTGATTTCTTTATCTAGTTTAGAGATTTACACTGCATTTGATTTAACTTTTATAAAAAATATCTGAATGTATACTTTTTTTTTATGTGTGTACTTTTTATTGATTATTCAAATGTTGAACTCTCTCTTTCTGTTGGCATACACCAAAAAAATAAATAAAATAAAATAAAAAAATAGGGTATAATTTCCTGAGGTGAGAAAGCAGTTCACACCATTGCTGCTTTATTTTTCCAAAGGTGAGAAGTATGTACTTTAATTTGAGAGAGCAGGAGGATATTAGTTACACAGGTTTTATTGATGTTCAATGAATTTAACAGAACAGTGTGTGCGATATTCACATTCACACCTGTTTTCCTGAAACACAGTATAATTAGTTTAATGTGAGAACCTGCTTAAGAATAAACTAACACAGTTGGTTATTACAATCTTCAGTGAATAACAACCCTATAGCTTAACTCTTTAGATAGTATTATACCATAAAAGGAAATGTTTTTCATTTATTTAGAGTGACATATGCTTAGCACAAGCTTGTTTTCTTAAATATAGCCATATATTATAAAAAATATTAGGGATGCACTGATGTATAAGCCCATAATTGGTGTCGCAGATTAAAGCAATTATTTTCACTATCGGCCATCTGCAGATGATGATCAGGGCTGATTATATTCTGTCAATCAAAAAGGGTCAGAAAAACATGCCTGCAACTCGTACTGTGTGTGAATAAATTGTCTTTTGTTGAATTTAAAGCAGGCTCTATTTGACCCTATGAATGACCCGTAGTTCAAGACAGGGTTGCCAGGTTTGTTTTTTCTCTACACTAAACATTATTTGTAGCATGCAATAAGAAAATGTCTCAGCTTTCAAATTTTGTCAATTTTATCATGAAATTCAAACTATAAATGGCATTATGTATTGATTGCTGTAGCACCTCTGTTCAAAAAACCTCTACGTTTTTTCTTACACTTTTTTTTTACCAGTTACAGCACGAAAATACATGTACATCAAAAGGTATGTTGAAAGATACAGTACAACTTACCACAATGAATCACCTCTCATGTAAATTTAAATCAGAGATACAAACATGGAAAAGCATAAATTAAATAGCTTGTGAACAATGTCATGCACTTAAAGTTCCATTTACCTCAGGAAAGTTATTGACGTTCACAATTTGTTAATTATCTATAAATGAAAACACTAGAAAGGAGCTCATTTACTCTTAGTTATATGTTTGAAGTTTGGTATGCATTTAAACCCTGTGTTTAGTCCTGTCTGTCTATCGATGTTGCGTTTTAACTCGGTTGTTCTATTCATTTGTTTTGTAATTCTTGAATGTACTAGCTTGTTAATTTTGGTTTATAATAAACACTACGCTAAACTTAGATCATGCCTCGCCTTGTGACAACAACCAGCCGGTTGTACACACACACACAATTAGTACAAAATATATACAAAAAGTACAATACAATTGCTTCACATGACATGTCAAATAATAAAACTTATGTTTTGTTTGCTATTTATATAAGTTATGCAATATTTTCTAAATATTTATAATAATTGAGAGTACATGGATGAGTATATGTTATACGTGATCAATGGCATTTCAGGACTGATCAATCTGAGAAGATACAGTAGTGCAGTAATGTAATATTGCAGTAAGTACACTGTAGTGGATTCTACAGAGTGGAAAAGTTCAGCTTCTTTTTATTAGATTACTTATAAAAAGTAAGGCAACCATTTGAATTCCTGAACGTCAGTTTCATTTAAGCAGCTCCCTTAGTGCTGAGCTAAAGCAGAGATTAGTAATCAGCCTGAGGTCTGACATAAAGTCATCCACAACTAGTAACAATTATTCACAGGTCGTATGAATCTGACAACCACAAATCTCAACTAGAAATGCAAAGAACAGATAATAACCAAATGACCCATTAATGCCCCACACTGAACAAACAGTTGTGAAAATATTTCACTGAGAGATTGCTTCACTGAGAGAGATAAACGAGCAGCCACCCTACTGAGAACACTGAAAGCTGTTTATGTTGCTTGTTGTTCTGGGCCTTGAGCTCATCTGTGCTCTTGACACTAAAACCGGATGAGACCACAGAGATCAGACACTTTTTGATAGATGTGTTCTGAAATACACACTGCTTCCTGCTTGACCTGCTTAATCGGTTCAAAGGCGATCATATGGCTACCAATAACCAAACTGCATCAAGAAAGCCATATGGAATGCATTCCATTCTGTAAGCTAAACACATCAAATGTTTACAATAATTGTGGAAAGAACACTTCTACGCTGATAGCAACCAGAATGGGATGTGAAAAACACAACTGACTACTAATTTCTCAAACGGGAAACAGTCATTCAAGGGAATTTAGCAGAATTGAAAAGATAGAGCAGCTGTGTAGATTAAAAACCAAGCACACACACTACTATACTAATGCTTTTCACCATTCTTCTTTATTTTGCCCCCAAAAATACACAAAAAGCTTAACCTGTACTTCCAACCCCCTGAAGTAAAACTCTGGTTTTTACAGGTTAAAACAGTGAAATTATAGACCAAACAAACGTCTAACCAACTAATTGTTACAGAATGAGACTCAGACAGCGCTGAATGCAAAAAACCAAAGGATGTTTATTAACAGCAAGCAAATGAGATCAGGATGAATTAAGCAGTTCAGGGTAATGAGAGATGATGTACAGGTGAGCAGGAGCTCGTGGATCAAAACAGATGAGAATACACACTTAAGGGAGATGGTGGAGAAGACAGACGCTGGGGAACTAACTTTGTAGAAACATAGGGGAATACACTTCAGCAGGCTGGGTTTCTCACTAGTAGAGGGTCACGTAAGAAAGTCCACTTCATATGTGCTTATGTAGTGGTGGTGATGAGGGAGATGAGGTGCAGGGGAGCATGAATAGTACTAAGTGGAAGGCGTGTATTGTGATTTGGTGGTGCGAGAACCTGAGATTTGTGACACTGATGAAAAGAAAACTGTCATTCCATCTCCTACATAATTGAGAATCAAAGCATTAAACGTTTATATGGGGATCTAATGGAGATACAAACATGGGAAATAATGTAATGAACCCTAAAAGAAAGGTGTACGGTGTAAGAAATGTTACATTTACTTACTACAGTAAATTCTACATTATTATAAGCAGCCAACTATATAGTAAGTACAGTATGTGTTGTTAATCAATATTACTCAGTAGTTACACTGAGTAAGGATGACAACTTCAAATAAAGTGTAACCTCAAATATGATATTTAACAAAACTTAATATCACTAAAAATAATAAAACCAATAATACCAGCATAGGCTTTTATATACAAGGGTGTGAAAAAGTGTTTGCCCCCTTAAATGTTTCAGATCATCAAACTAATTGAAATATTAGTTTAAGATAACACAAGATGTAGTTTTTAAATGAAGGTTTTTATTATTAAGGGAAAACAAAATCCAAACCTACATGGCCCTGTGTGAAAAAGTGCTTGCCCTGAACCTAATGACAGGTTGGGCCACCCTTAACAACAACAACTGCAATCAAGCATTTACGATAACTTGCAATTTGTCTTTTACAGCACTGTGGAGGAATTTTGGCCCACTCATCTTTACAGAATTTGTTGTATTTCAGCCACACTGGAGGGTTTGAGCATAAACTGTCCTTTTAAGGTCATGCCACATTATCTCAATAGGATTCAGGTCAGGACTTTGACTACGCCACTTCAAAGTCTTCATTTTTTCTTCTTCAGCCATTCAGAGGTGGACTTGCTGACGTGTTCTGGATAATTGTCCTGCTGCAGAACCCAAGTTTGTTTCAGCTTGGCTGGTCCTATTTAAGTGATTTCTTGATTGAGAACATGAAACAGTTGTGACAGCAATCAGGTTATCTTTGACTAATATTTAAGTTTGTTTGATGATCTGAAACACCACTGAACTGTAAATCTGCAGCTAGTTATGACAGTTATGTCAGTTGATAACTGTCACGTAAATAAAAGAAAAACTAATTTTATTCTGTTCCTCAAATAAACCTATTGTATTGCTTCATAAATTAAATACAGTGCATAACTCATAATACATTAAGTTTATGATGCTTTTATGTGTCCTTCACAGCCCATAGTCACCATTCACTTTGACTGTATTGAAGAGCATTATAATGTGATACAATTGCTTTAAACATTCAAAGGGTGATACGTTTCACTCTTGCAGTGTGCGCTTCACATTTGCAATGTTCCTTGGCTTAAAGCTTGGTTTGTTTTGATTGCTGTGTGTGTGCAGAGGAGAGGAAGGTTATGATTTCACCCTGAACGGCAAGAGGTCAGGAGAGATGTGTATTTTTCTTGCTCTTTATGCAAAGTCTGGGGATGTTATTAATCACCAGTGTTTTACTTTAATGGAGTTGGGTGCTATTCATCATGATCGCCCACTGAAAGTTACCTGTTGAGAGTGATTAATTCAGAAAGCGGCCACCAGAAGAGGAATGAAACCACTCTACAACTCTTATTATTTCAACAGAAGTGAGGGAAAACATATTAGAACCTTCACTTTTGGAGATTTATTTTGCTTAATCTTGAAAAAAAGGAACCACTCCATAAGTTTAAACACAGATTACATTTAAACAAAACGAAGCCAAAGTGGATTAATGCAAGGCGCCTCCCGGTAAAACACCTCTTTATCCCATACACGAAATTGGGAGGAAGTTTAGACTCCTTTCAAGCCCCACCAAAATATCTGAGGGGCAACCTCGTGTATCGGACCTCCAAGCTGTCCTGACCTTTGCCTCTGTACGCCTGGGCTTCTAAAAACACCAATGCTCTGGGATTTCACACGCTCATAAGAGGGCCTCAGAGCAGAAGCTTGTTTCCCTGAGTGAGATTCTCTTTAAAGAGTTTTGTGCTGATCTAAAGGTGTGAAGGATAATAAAGCAGGTCTTACAGCTTGTTTAGTAAGTCTGCAACCTTTTTAGCAGCATTACAAATTGGACCTGCATTACTCATTATGTTCAAATAGAAACACTTTACTAAGCCCAGCTGAGTCAATAGCGTCAGGGCGAGAAATCCAGCTACCTGAAAGAGGTCGGACAGGAAGTACTGCAGAGATGACCAGCAGGGCACACTGAAGGTACATTTATTTGTTCAAAGTTCTTCACCAGAGTACAAAAGTTCAAATTCATAATGAGGAAAGCTTGACTTCCATAGCAAGAGATTAAAAATATACATTCAACCATTTACAAAGAAAACATCAATAAAAAGTAAAGTGCTCAATTTGTTCTTACTCCATCGATTTCCTGATACTCTAAACATGAGTAGATCATAGAAAGAAAGAAAAAGACCAGCTGACAGAATAATATATTTTCAGCATGAAGGGCCCCACACATTGTATACACATACCTTAAGCAAGCAAAACTAAATCTAAATGTTGGAAGGGGTAACAGTGTGGCACATATATTTTTCTCTGGCCCCATGAGATTAGTAAAGATTGTAGTCACTGTTTGGTCTTATCTGATAGAGACTGATGGATTTTGGTTCTCTGTCAAGTTTTACTTGTGAATTCCATGTTCAGCATTTTTTTTTCTTTGTCGGAAAGGTCGGAGAATAAAATAGAGTGCATATGCAAAAACACAATGCACAATTGTTTGAAAGCTTACAATAAAAATGACTAGGTTTGCATATTTTTAATAGAAATTTCTTGCTGAAACTACGCTCAGCTTCTAGGAAACCGAGAATGATTTCAGCTGTGAGCAGCAAACCCAAACCCAGACTCTTTGACGAAATTAAAGTAACACTTTAATTTGGAGTCCAATTCTCATTAATATGTATATTACTAGGATATTGGCTGCTTATTAGTACTCATAAAGCACATATTAATGCTTCATTCTGTATGGCCATATTCTACATCCCTTATATATAAACCTTACAACTACCTTACAAGTCATAATTAGGAGTTTGGGGCAAAAGTTGTAGTTAATAGTTGGTTAAAACGAACCAGATTTTTTAATAGTTTGATAATTGGAACTTAATCTGAAGTGTGACTGAAATTGATACAGAATAGAATGACTACACAAATAAAGCAAGGACATAGCCAATTGCTATATTTCAGCTATACTAAATGGAAAAAATAAAATTCACAGGAAAAATGTTCTTTGTGAATATGAGTAGAGGTAGACATGCTTAAAATAGAACTTGAGCCCTTTCTGGCTCATTCCCAAAGAAATGTGTACGTTCCTATGCTGTTCTAGATGAGAAATGCACTCTATCCCTGTGGCAAAACATCTGGTTCTCACATATGAGTTGTAATCTGTAGTGTCAGGGTAGTGTCCCCAACTTCTCACCTCTCATTGACATGAACAGGATCTATCAGATTCAGTTAAACCAACTCTATAGCTTCACATTCTGTCTCTGAGAATCTCTTTACTGGCCAGTGCCCTTGAGGCCTGACTGCTGTCAATGGGGAGAATGAAGGGTGGCGACTATATTCTGAATGGTTTATGTGATATATAAAGTATAGTATGAAGACTTCAATGCCCTGAAGTCCTTAGATCAGTTATTGGACCATTATATACAGCACGGAAAGTGGTTTCCATTTCCCATTTTGTCTGAATATAACATGTCACATCCTGACCTGTTGTCACTCTAATCATCAAATGTACTGGAGAAAAACTGGTCAAGTGTAGTTGGGTTTATTTTATTTAGAGGTTAAACATATTTTTTTAACAAACCGAACATCTAACTTGTCTAAGGCAATGAGAATATCTATCACTGGGTAAAGTCAGAAAATGGATGCTTTGCAAATTTAACCATTAACCATTATGTAACTCACTAAGTTTCTGAAATTTTTATACTGACACTTTTTATGCAAAATGACTCAAATTTAAAAGTATAACTTAAAAAAATATATGTTATAGGTATTTGTTTTCAATGCTAGATAAAAAAAAAAATCTCAATTTTTGTGAAGGATAATGTGCTAATAAAATATTTGTATCTTTTTTATTTTTTTTATTTTTAGTCTTTCTTTTTATCAAAACTAATAGTGACAAGTGGGTTATTTGTGAAGTGATTCTACAACTGCGAGTCTCTTTGCAATAACCTTTTCCTTGTACATAAATAATATATTAAGGAGTGGTCTATGTCTGCTGTTCTACCCAGGGCCATTTAGTAATCCAGAATAATGCTGCTATTCCCTCCACACTTGTTCTGAGTTCAGTCAAATTATTAGTGTACTGAATTTGACATAGGATCCAATTCGTCACAAAATCAATTTTCTCTGAAAGGTTCACCAAGGCACAGCAGAACCCCAAGCTCACATAACCTTCACTTGATTAGATTCAACTAAAAGCCAGCAAGACTAAGTAAAAAGAAAGTCCCAATAGGTTTAAATGATGGTCTGTCAAAAAGGACAGATTGCAAGAAATAAACTCTTGCTGCTAAAAGTAAATTAGATAGTGCAGCGTAAGCTGACATTATAAGAATGTAATGTCACCAGGCATAGAACACAACAAGAAGGGTCCTGGGAAAAGGAAACCACTCAAGTGGTTTTGCCTGTAAAGATATATTTTGTGAATGAATGAAGACACAGCACGGAATTTACAGTGATCTATTTGCCCCTAACTGGCACCTTGACCAGGTGCTGACAGCAGCTACGCTGGGTGCCGAGCAAGAAAAACAAAGATCGAAGCCAAGAACATGCTCTGTTTGTAATGCCAATCCATCCCATGTCAACACGATTTCCTTCCTGACTGCCAGAAGGCTGAAAGTACACATAGTTGTACTCCTCTTAGTTACGTTTTATTGACAGTCACTTAACACAAAGAGCAGGTAATGCTCTGGGAATTTATCACACTGTGTTTGTTTCAAATCTGTCCAAAGAATCCATTCCCAAAATCCTTAGTGGCCATTTTTGGACATCCTGTAACACAGTAAATTAACATTACATAACTAGAATGTATGCTCGACCCTCCAAAGAAGCATTAATCATTCCCTCCAATGTCAATTTACTGTTTATTTTTGATTATGCTAACTTATTTCTTTATAGTCCTCCGGTGCAGTGAACCCGAGGTGTCAAAGGCAAAAGACCCATACATACCTTCCAAAAATGTCAGCATATTCTGTTCATGTTTTCAAACTATTTTTAGACGTGGCCAGCCTATTCTTGACTTTATTTCTGATATTCCACATTGCACAATGTCCCCTCAAAAAACAAAAAACAAACAAAGGACACAGAGCATTATGTTTCTCCCAGAGGGGATTGTGCAACTGATACAAATTCGTGAGATGCAAGATCGATCACAATGTGTCTTACATGACCTGCAGTTGATTTTTGAAAGCTCCAGGTTTCACGCACAATAAATAAAATGACAAAAACAAAAGCAATTGGACGCTTCACGGGCTCTGACTCTGTCAGGTTGGATTTGTATACTGTTAAACTCGTTTAAGCATTGAACATATCTTTCCCCTGGGCCACTATAAGAAGGTTGCACAGTTTCAATCTTGATTCTGTATGACACTACAAACCTTGAAGAACATGACTTTACGGTGCTGAAACAAATGAAGTTTGAACCCTTCAGGTCTAGCTTGAGGTCTGGTCTCTCTAGTCGCTTAACTGACAACACAGTCTACATGTGCATTCTGAAAAAATACAGCATCCTAAATATATAGACCAAGTTAAATTGTGTGTGTGTCTGTGTGGAATAAAATAAAATAAATAATTTAATATAGCATATCCACCCTTGGGGTTGGAACCAACAACTGTACAAAATCCACTGGTTATTCATTATGAACATGCCAGTTCTAAACATGCAGAAGCATGAACAAGATCCAAGACATATTGGCATCTTTTATACGTCCAAAATCTTTTTTTTCCTCATCCTTGATTATTATCATAAAACCAGGGTCTACCAGGGTTTTCCTTATGCTTAACAAGAAGGGCACACTGCAAATTCACTAATGCTGGAAGAGAGGACAGAAATTTGGATTGGTGCTCAGCTGAACTTTAAGGTTTCTTGTAAATGATCTGTAACTGCTCTTTTTCTGATTTGGCCCCGAGTTAAATAACATCAACCTCAGGACCCAAGTATGCGCTCTGCCCTGGGCCAGACAGTCGATCTGTGAGCCTTCAGTCTCTTCCAGACTTTAAAATATATCAGTGGCTCCACCAGCTGACATGGGCAAGACAGAACGATACGGGGGGACAGTTCCTTTGACCTGAGACCCATGTCTCTCACTGACTTCTGGGAAAACAAAAAGCCCAAGTCTTGATTGGAAGCTCAGGTCTGTCCCTGTTCAATTGCATAGACTAATTGTTCAAACCCAAGGTCAACGCTTGAGAAAACAGCCAAGAAAAGAAACACTGACCTCTTCAAACTGCAAAGACACCGCATCAGTTTGTTTTCCTCAACAAAATAACATTTTAGAAAAAGGATGTAAGCATCAATCTGTTTTGCAACCTACCACAGTTACATTTCCTGTATTCTATGCATGGAATCTCCATTGGGATGCTTTTTTTGCTGAATAAGTCACAACACTGCTGTAAAAAAAAAAACAATGCCACACACATCTGTTTGTCTCATTAGAGAAAATAGAGGAAAAAGGTAATATCAGGGCACTGAACTCCTCAAGTCTTACACTGCTGCTCGAGCATCAGCAATTCTAAATGATGAACCCAGCTCTCCTGCTTACTGTAAAATGCTAATTATCCTCATAAATGTAATAGTACAGACTGTAATTACTTGAGCTTGCAGTAATGCATCAGGTAGCCTGCATACGGTCAAGAACAGTCCTCAACCGTACTACATGCTCGTGTTTATGAAGAACTAATAAAATGACTAATAACCAGCCACAGACAGAGACTGTTAACATTAGAGTAGAGTCTAAAATCTGACTTTGATGCAGAGCAGAATGAACTTGCATTTTCATTTGAACTTAAAAGGAAAACACAGGAGACTTTTAAGATTTAAAATTCATGTAAATATCCTGGGATTGCATGCATTTGTTTTTAGATACTAAATTTTTTTTTGATAGGGGGGGGGGGGGGGGGTGACTCCGTATGATTTCCGGGTCACTAGCTGAGCAGTGACTGAATTAATGAAAATAAATCAATAAAACTAAGATAAAGATAGAGCAAAATAATAATTCATAACAATACAAATATTTATATCTACCCATCCATCTGTCTATCAAAGTTTCAAACAATGCCATTTGCAGCTAAATCATAAATAAGCTCAATAAGTATGGCTTATAAATGAATAATTTGATTATTTAGCACTCAAAAGTGTCATACAGTATGTCTACTGCTCAGGGAAGCATGATCTTTCATTAATAGTGTTTAAACTGTGAATTCTTTCTCATAAAGGAAGGCATGAACTCAAAGGGGAGGTGGCACACAGCAGACGAGGGGAAACTCAGTGAAAGCATGTTTCCTACCACAGGAAAAGCCTTTAAGTCCATAAGGCCTGTCTGCAAGACTATAAAAGTGCCAGAGCCATATTTAACACACTGGTACGTTAGATGAAAATGATGAGCATGCAACACCTATATCTGCAGCCTTATTTTTATTTCTCCACACACTTTCACAAGGTTGATCTCATAACAGAAAAACAGGGAAAGGGGCTACATCTTAATGATAAATGATGATTGACTACTAAAGACTTTGATTTGAATGCAATTCGAATGCAACACTGCCAGACAAAAATTGTACAGAAGCTGTCACTGGGACGGTCCTCTTTCAAAAGGCACTAATACAAACCATTTAGGTCCTAATATGTTTCACCCTTTAGTTTAAATAAAATAAGGTACAAATATGGTAAATAAGGTACAAAGGTGGACCAATTGAAATTTTCCTTCCCCAGTGGTTATTGTAACAGTGTGTTGTTATGGGAAGAAGGAGCCAGGGACTGGCGAACATTTAACACTTTAAATTCCAAAACAAATAAACACAAAATGAAAGTACAAGCGACAGCCCCTCAAGGATGACAGCCACACACATATGAACAAAACACAAAATTTCCAGGCCTGGTCCTCTCTCATTCCTCAATGTTGCTGTTCCTCCGTGAGAGCAGTTCTCACGGCTCTCAGCCTCGTTCCGCTCACCACACTGTGTGTATATATATAAAATAAACATTCTATCATCATTAACTCAAACTCATATTGTTCTAACACGTATGAAAATATTCATTATTTCTAAAATAAAGGCGTTATTAATAACATAACATCAAAGTTACTCTTTTTAAAAGATATATATGTCTTCTTCAAAGTACTAAGCCATTGCCTTCACTGAATTATGCATCTGTACATGTTCAGTGTCACCGCAAACCGTGACAGCAGATTGGACGGACATGTTGTGTTTCGGCTGTACGCTCATTTCTGTGCTTATTAGTCTCAGGCCCTCGACTCCCCAAAGCTCTGACGCTGGATGGGGTCCCCAATGCCATTGCTGAAAAGAGACAGCACACATCACCACCTTGAACACACACACACAAAAATGGAATTCCAGACACACTTTCACCAGCCTGACCACGTCTACTCATCTGGTGAATCATTATTTTGACTACAGCTGCTTTTTCTCGTGTTTCACAAATGCTTTTTCGGCAAACGTACCTTTGCGTTATAGACTAAGGCTATAATTTGATAGTGGCTCTAGAAATCGGTTCCAGCAAACTGACACATATGCAGTGGATGATTAGAGCCCTGTGAGATTGACTCCAGAGAGAGGGAATTGCTGTCTGACACAGACACCTCAACGCCAGCGGTCTCCACACCTTCATGCCCTGTCAACACATCTGATGCGTGTATCAGTTCAGAAGAGGATATAATGGTCTTTTCAATTGCTAAATGACTTACAGATGCGTTTTAACTCAATACCGCTTAGCTAATGGACGTGATGCTACCAACTCATCCAAGCTAAATATGAAGCAAAGGCTCAAGTCATTTATCATCATCAAAATCATGGCAAACTTTTTTCTGCAGCCATTCCCTGCAAAGACTGAAGACTTTAATCACTACCATACAAAAAGAAAGGACATGAGCCTTAGAGAAGACATGTTATGATGCAATTTCTGAGTAAATTATGTTAATAGAAGTACAGTGAACAGCAGTCAGCTGTTGATAAATGTCCAATCAGTAAATGTAATTGTGCAATCAGGAACAAGTGATTATCCTCAGTGTATAAACAATTAATTCCTGCGAATAAAGACCTTAAGTTGAAATAGAAAGCTCAATCATTTCACAGGAAGTCCATCCATTTGGTCAGATAAACAATTTGTGCATTTTAGTGCATTTGTAACTCAAATCTAAACCAGAAATATTAGATCCCGACAGTGTTGTTTAGAGATATGAGAGGGTGAATTATTACAGTGATCTTTTTACAGTCCACCTGTCTGAACTGGGGTTCACGAAGAATGTGATTGAAATTGAAATGTTTTGCTGCATGGCTACAGATGTATTAGTCTCATTTCCTTCCCTAAAACTAATCTTTCTACTGTCAGGGTGCTATGGATCCATTTAATGACATACAAACGACAAATCTCACTGGACAGTTCCCGAACTCTGATTTCAGAAGTTATTATCTGTACATGATACAGCAACACAGCTGGCTTCTTAGTCTAAAAAGTGCCTAAAGTGCATTAATCAAGGGTCTTGAAGGTTTAGTACAAGTTAAGCTCGACAGCACCTTGTTATACTACATAACCTTTTCTTTTAAAAAACTAACACTAAGTCTACATTGAAAAGTGAATGGGACCAATTCATAAACATTAAAATACTTTCAATAATATAGCCACATGACATTAATATTATTTATCTTAACATGATTTCAGTGTCAACAAATCCCTTACTAACCTTTTGTGAACAGTTACATCCAAATGTACAGCCTAAAAATTATTTAAATAATAATTATTTAAATAAATTAATTTAATATTATTATTTAAATAATCTTCTTCAAATAATACTATAAATAAAGAGTTTAACAATATATATATTTTTTTTAAGTAGTTATGTGGCATTTATTTCAAGTCTATTAGTTTTGGTGCTTCTTTGTTTTGCTTAAAAGTTGCTCCTGCACAACTGAAACCGCAAGTAAGATTGAAGTCATTTAAATATCTGATTAAAAGCCCCAGATCTTTGATCTTTGAGTCAGGATTTTCTATTCGTATTGGCTGGGTGTGCACGAATGCAGGTCCATGCTAGCCCACCCGTAGTTGTGCGCCTGCTTTGTACGCGCAGTTGTGGGGAACTGCTCAAAGCATCTGTGATGTGGTGGCAAAAACCTTTAGGGACTTTTGGGTCTCCACACACATTATGTTCCCATGGTGACAATGGCAAGCAAAAGGTTAAAAAAAAGAGAGAAAGAGACTTTCGGTTCACTTCATTTTCTTCAAAGAAATCACATATTAGTCTTCCATCTCCCCTACTGATGTGGGAATTTTGGCAAGACTTAGCAGTGCTGAATTAAGAGGGCAGGGAGTTGGGAGCAGATGCCAACTCCAACTTTAACATCAGCGTCATGTCACGCAACAGTGATGCACAGCGCACGCACAGACAAACACTAGTAAATATTAACAATAAAACATTAACTTGAGTACTTGAGTATATCCTATTACTATCCTGCTATTTTCAGGATTATTTCATGAAGAGAGAGGTCAAAAGAACAGTATTTATTTGAAACAGAAATATTTGCAACATTATGAATGGCTTTACTCTTGACAGTTACTTTTGATCAATTCAATCCACTTTTGCTAAATAAGGCAGCAATTTATTTTTTGCTAGGTAGTATATTGTTAATAATATAATAGTCAAATAACATTTACAACTAAAGTAAATATTTTCTATAAAGGAAAAAAAAATCCTTCCTCTTAGTCTCTCTATTCTCCAGGCTTGTACTACTTGTAATGTACTTTTGCTTCTCCAGAATGAACCGTTTTCTATTTTCCTCAAATTGTAAGTCGCTTTGGATAAAAGTGTCTGCTAAATTATTAAACGTAACATTTAAATGTTAATATAAAACAATATTCTTTCCTGTAGCTCAATCAGTAGAGCATTTGTGTTTACAACGCCAAGGTCATGGGTTTGATCCCAGGTAAAGCAAGAACTGATTCAATGTGTTCCTTGAATGCAATGTAAGTCGTTTTGGATAAAAACGTCTGCCAAATGCATTAATGTAAATGTAATATAATTAATTTCAAATACTGCATATTTAAGTACATTTTATTTCTTAAATTGATAAAACAATACTTATCTTTTTTACTTAATGTAATTGTACAAGATACACTGCACTTTAGTCTACCAGCACCAACAGGTTTCTAAAGACATACGTACAACCATACGTACTGGTACGTCTTCAGGTAGTTGCCCAATGCCTTGGCTAACACCTTAAAAGATTTAAGAAGCAGCTCAGATATGCAGGCAAGTCAGATCAGGGAAAATCCTCCCAGTATAAAGCAAGTTTGTATTCCTCTTTACAGGTCAGCCTTTGATTCCAAACAACATTAAGAGCATATCACTTGCTGAGGTAATTCATTTGAGGCTCCATGGTTTATTTGAGTAAGCTTTCTCCACTTGACTACACACTAGACTCTCCCCTGGAGCAACATGTACACACTTGTGCTGGGAGCAATTCAAATATCAATTTCCATTTCCCTCCTCAGAGCTTTCCTCTTTTCATACACTATACATGCAGAGTAAATATTTTAAATGCCATCCACCTTCAAAAGAATTTACACAGAGAGCAGAAAGACTTAAAGCAGCAATTAAGTGATTTCGTCATACTTACACATTCGTTCATGGTGGCAGGAGATATACAGACAACTGTCATAATCTTTGATAAAATATCAAAAGAATCATAAGTAGTCAAACAACATTTGCACTATATTTCAAGTTTCGTTAGAGAAGAAGACTGAAATTTAAGTTGTTATTCACTGAAAATTTGGACGCATGCATGTCCACTTTGGGTTGATTCAATGAATGTAGTTCACAAAACTTGTCTGTATGATTTCGTTTGAGTCAGTTCTTGAATTGAACTCACTAACACAATGAAGACGCCACAGTGATTCTTCAGTTCACCAGAGAGTAAGATTAACAGTTCTTTTTTTATGTTTGCTTTTTTGCAGCAAAGCAAATCCGTTTACAGCGCCAGCAAAGGTTTAACTTAAGGTTGCTTAACTTGTTACGAACACCTTGTGAATATTCAGTACGTTATTTTGCTTCTGCTCAGCGGGTCTACGTGACTTTAAAAAAAAAAATTCACAAAAATCCATTCTCAATGTACAAACAAAAAAAATCAGCCACAACACGCTTTGTATATTTTAACAATTTCAATTTTGTTTGGTTAAGATTCCTCAGCATTTGTGAAAGAATGAGTGAAAAGTGAATATGACTTTAATTAAATCCTCTGTTTATTTTAAAATGCACTGTAAATAAACGCTGTGTACATAGACCATCGGCTTTGCATCAGTTTTTGTTCATAGTATGGAAAACGTCTCCGGTTACTATCGTAACCTCCGTTCCCTGAGAGAGGCGGGAACGAGACGGTGCATGGAAAAGCATTTGGGACCCTCCCCTTCACGTAAATTTCTGAAACCTTATAGGATAACGCCAGTTGACAACTGGCCAATTGTCGCGCGATGCGCTCTGGCTGTCAGACAGTATAAATAGCATAAGCGCGGCACTTGCGTCAGAATCATGACTGAACACGGCACAGCTGGTCAAGCGACGAACACGGCGGACGTTGCACCGTCTCGTTCCCGCCTCTCTCAGGGAACGGAGGTTACGATAGTAACCGGAGACGTTCCCTTTCGAGGGCGGGAACGAGACGGTGCATGGAAAAGCATTTGGGAACGGTGTTCAATCCCGCCGTGATTGAGACTTAGACCAGTCTGATACAGGGAAACATACACCAAACACAGCTCGTCCAATGGCAACGTCGCCACGTGTGCTCACTACTGATAGGTGCAGCTAAGCCAATGAAATCTTAGCTAAAGCTTGTCAAAATTTGCATATCAGCAGCATGAAAAATAGCGGGCTGCGTTATTACAGGGCAGACGTGACTATTCAGAAAGCATTAAAGCACAACTAGTGTGAGCGCATAGCGTCAACGGCAAAGCGGTGACCGTGAGCACATAAGCACAAACTACTGTACAGAAATCCCCAGCGTCAACAGCACAGCGGTAACAACTGTATTTTGAGAAAAGTAGCAATATCCCAGGAATAATTGATTCAATTACTCACCGAAAGCACTTGAGACGCCAAAGATGGAACATCCAGTTTATAAAACCTGGCGAAGGTGTTCTGAGAAGACCAGCCAGCAGCAAAACAGATATCCTGTATTGACGTACCTCTAGACCAGGCCCACGATGAGGCAATAGCTCTCGTCGAGTGAGCTCTGATGTTGAGAGGGCATTCCTGTCCCTGATTCGCATAAGCCAAAGCAATAGCGTCCACTATCCAGAGACAGCATTTCCTCTAGTAGCGCCACCATAGCACACAAAGAGCTGGTCCGACTGTCGGAATGTGGCGGATCGGTCCAAGTAAATACGCAAAGCCCTGACGGGGCAGATAGCCCTCTGAGCGCCGATGTCCTGTGAGGTTGACGGCTCTGAAGACAAGGCGAGCAGAGAAACTACTTGCGCTTTAAATGGAGTAGAGAGCGATTTTGGCACGAAGCCAGGTCTCGGCCGGAGAGTAACACTGCAGTCTCCGGGCCCGAAACGAATACAATCGTCACTCACTGAGAACGCATGCAAGTCCCCAATGCGCTTAGCCGATGCCAGTGCGAGAAGCAGCGCCGTCTTCTGTGAAAGCTCCTTAATCGCGACCGATTCCAAGGGCTCGAACGGCGGCAGAGAGAGAGCTCTCAGAACCAACGCCAAATCCCACGGCGGAACCGATGGGGGGCGTGGGGGGTGTAATCTCCTCGCACCTCTGAGAAATCTGACCATTAGTGGATGCCTCCCGATCGATTGCCCGTCGTCCGGTGAACGAAACGAGGCGACAGCGGCCACATAGACCTTTAGAGTAGACGGAACACTCCCGTCATCCAGCCGGAGCTGTAAAAACTGTAACACATCTGACACGGGACAGCTCACCGGGTCGATATTGTGCTCGTTGCACCATTTCACGAACACTCCCCATTTCAGGGAATAAAGGCGTCTCGTGGAAGGTGCACGAGACTCCGCGAGAGTCTCCAGCACACTAGAAGGTAGTGCGAGCTCTTCTAAGGCCCCTGAAGCGGCCACGCGTGCAGGCTCCACAGCTCGGGGCTGGGATGCCATATCTCGCCGCTCGCTTGAGACAGTAGATTCTTGCTGACGGGAATCCGCCACGGGGGGGCTGCCAGCAACTCTCGTAGGTCCGGGAACCAAGGCTGATTCGGCCAGTTCGGGGCGACTAGGATCACCGATGCTCTTTCCTCCCTTATTTTGCATAGGACTAAAGGCAGAATTTTTACCGGAGGAAACGCGTACAACCTGGCTCTCGGCCAACGCGATGTCAGAGCGTCCCCCGCTAGAGGGGCGTGCGACAGGGAGAAAAACAGCGGGCAGTGCGCGTTCTCGCTCGTCGCAAACAGATCCACTTCTGCCCTCCAGAAGCGATCCCAGATCATTTGCACCACCTTTGAGTGAAGCCTCCACTCTCCGTGAGGAATCCCGTTCCTCGAAAGCATGTCCGCTCCGCGGTTTAGTACACCCGGGATGTGCGAAGCTCTGATGGAGAGGAGATGTTGATCTGCCCACAGCAGGAGGCTCGTTGCCAGCTCGAACAGGGCCCTGGAGCGCACGCCGCCTTGGCGATTTATGTATGAAACCACGGACATGTTGTCGGTGCGAATCAACACATGCTGCTGTTCTATTTGCGGCAGGAAAGCCCTTAGGGCCAAACATACCGCTTTCAGCTCCAGGCGGTTGATATGCCACTCGCTCTGTGACTCCGACCATAGACCGGAAGTCGGAACGCCCTCGCATGTTGCACCCCAACCTGAGCTCGACGCGTCTGTCGTCACTACGGTGCGTGTCGTCACCAGCCCAAGGGGAACCCCCTGGCTGAACATGTCCTGATTGGACCATGGTTCCAGAGCGCTGATGCAGCTGCGGGAGACCGTGATGCGCATGCGCCCCGCTGTCCACGCTCTCCACGGGACACGGGTCTTCAGCCACAACTGCAGTGGACGCATTCGCAGCAGACCCAGGTGGCACACTGAAGACGCTGACGCCATAAGACCTAGAAGCCTCTGGAAAACCCTCAGGGGAACAGACCGGTCCTGTCTGAAGCCACGCAGAGCCGAAGAGATGGTCTCTATGCGTTCCGGGGCGAGGCGGGCTCGCATCGCCACTGAGTCGAAGCACACACCTAGATATGTTAAATACTGACTCGGGGTGAGCATGCTCTTCTGCATGTTCACTCGCAGGCCCAGTGACTCCAGATGATGAAGCAGCATGTCTGTATGCCTGATTAGCACCTCCCTTGTATGAGCTAGAATCAGCCAATCGTCCAGATAGTTTAGAATGCGCACTCCGCTCGCTCTGAGGGGGGAAAGTGCTGCATCCACACATTTTGAGAACGTGCGCGGTGCCAATGCCAGCCCGAACGGGAGCACGGCATACTGGTATGCTGAGCCCTCGAACGCGAATCTCAGGAAACGCCTGTGGCGTGGCGCAATCTGAATATGAAAATACGCATCTTTCAGATCTACGGACGCTAGCCAGTCCCCGGAACGTACCTGTGCCAGTATCTGCTTCAGCGTCGTCATTTTGAACGCGCGTTTGTGGAGCGCGCGGTTGATGGGTCTCAGATCCAGAATCGGACGGAGCCCTCCATCTCTCTTGGGCACCACGAAATAGCGGCTGTAGAATCCGCTCTCTAGCTCGCTCGGAGGGACGCGCTCTATCGCTCCTTTCGCGAGCAGACTGTGAACCTCCTGTCTCAGAACAGGTGCGCTTTGAGGGAGCGCCAGAGACGGGACCACACCAGTGAAACGGGGCGGTCTGCGTCTGAACTGAAGAGAATAACCGTGCTGAATTATTCCCAGCAACCAACCTGAGATGCCTGGAATGGCCCTCCAAGCTTCCAGGAAATGACGAAGCGGAGGGTAGGCTGCACGCTGCTCGACGAGTATCGGGAGCGGCGGGGAAATGTCGGCTACTATTGAGGGAGCAAGTGCATACTGTGGCTCCGCGCCGCTCTGAGGCAGGGCAAGCGACATAACACTGACAGAATGAGGAAGAAACAACTCTTTTTGTGAACAAGCATTTGTTTTTATTATTGCATCCACACAAACAGGGTTTAACACACACACATTGCAATCGTCGCCCATACGAACAGAGGGGACATAACGCACAACATGGTGTTTTGGGGGCGGCCCACCCGCGAGCTCTCTCTTCCTCTTGACGGGACCGTCAGGAAGATGGCTTGCCTGCGGGAGGCTGTGCGCCGTCACGACGGGGGCCCCCCCTGGGCGCGTGACGCCTCTTCCCGGGCCCCGGCCATTGCTTGCGTCGGACATCCGGCTCCGGGCGAGAAGCCGCCGGAACTGCAGCCGCCGATTGCTGTGTCACCGGTCTGTGGGGGAGGCGCGGCGCCGACGCCGACCGCGCCCTTGAGGGCTGCTGGTACGCGCGCCTCGGCATCACGTGGCTCATCGCTTTCGCGCGCTTTTGCGCCTCAGAAAATTTTTCCATCACCGACTCGACTGCGCCACCAAAAAGGCCGGCGGCCGCAATCGGTGCGTTGAGGAGCATTTTCCGGTCCGAGTCCCGCAGGTCCGCCAGAGTTAGCCACAGGTGCCTCAGGAGCACCACTAAAAACCCCATAGAGCGGCCGATGGCTTGCGCGGACCGCTTGGTTGCCATGAGAGCGAAATCCGTTGCCGCTCTCAGGTCCCTCACATCCTCCGCGTCCATGCTGCCGGCGTCCAGCAATTGCAGCAGTTTTGCCTGAAACACCTGCAGCACCGCCATCGAGTGGAGCGCGGACGCGGCCTCGCCAGCCGAGGTGTACGCTTTCTCTGCCTGGTGCGCCGTGAACCTGCACGGTTTTGACGGCAGCCCCAGACCTCCGCTCAGCATGGTTGAGGAAGGGCACAGGTGCGCCGCCATCGCCTCCTCCACGGGTGGCACCCGCACATAACCCCGAGCTTCAGCACCGTCCACGTGCGAAAACATGGCACGCGGTGAGGAGTGAGCGCGAGCTGACTGAGGCGCCGACCACGACCTCACCACGTGCTCATGTACCTCCGGAAAAAAGGGGGATCCCCTCCTAGCTCCGGCTTGCTGGCGGCTGGACTGGAGGAACCAGGAGTCCAGCTTACTTCTCGCGGGCTCCTGTGGAGCACTCCAGTCCAGGTCCAGCTCTTTAACTGCCCTCTCGAGGACCCTGACTAGCTCCTCCTGGAGGTCTAGAGGGCCCTCTGTGTCGAGGCACTCCGACGCCGCCCAGTCCCTGTCTGATGCAGCGAGGGATACTGAGTCCACGTCTCTGTCATCCTCGACCGGGAGGAAGTCCGCGAAGCGAACTGGTGATTGGGGAGACGGCAGAGGACGGCATGCTGCGTCGTCACCGTCACCCCGCGAGTGTGTGGGGGGGCCCGCCAGCGGCTCGACGGCGGCAAAGGACCCCTTCCCCGCGATACTGCGCGCTATGTCCCTCCTGGATCTCAGCGCGCGCCCCGGCAGATCCCCGCAGTGCGCGCAGGAGGACTCCAGCAGGGCATCCTCAGCGTGGGCCAGACCCAGACAGACGACGCAGCACGCGTGAGTATCCGGCGGGTCAATGGGACCCGCGCAAACCTTACATTTAGATCCTGTTGATTCCATTATTATCTATGTTCATAAGTCCGTGTGAAGGAAATAATCTGACGCAAGTGCCGCGCTTATGCTATTTATACTGTCTGACAGCCAGAGCGCATCGCGCGACAATTGGCCAGTTGTCAACTGGCGTTATCCTATAAGGTTTCAGAAATTTACGTGAAGGGGAGGGTCCCAAATGCTTTTCCATGCACCGTCTCGTTCCCGCCCTCGAAAGGGAACGTCTCCGGTTACTATCGTAACCTCCGTTCCCTGAGAGAGGCGGGAACGAGACGGTGCATGGAAAAGCATTTGGGACCCTCCCCTTCACGTAAATTTCTGAAACCTTATAGGATAACGCCAGTTGACAACTGGCCAATTGTCGCGCGATGCGCTCTGGCTGTCAGACAGTATAAATAGCATAAGCGCGGCACTTGCGTCAGAATCATGACTGAACACGGCACAGCTGGTCAAGCGACGAACACGGCGGACGTTGCACCGTCTCGTTCCCGCCTCTCTCAGGGAACGGAGGTTACGATAGTAACCGGAGACGTTCCCTTTCGAGGGCGGGAACGAGACGGTGCATGGAAAAGCATTTGGGAACGGTGTTCAATCCCGCCGTGATTGAGACTTAGACCAGTCTGATACAGGGAAACATACACCAAACACAGCTCGTCCAATGGCAACGTCGCCACGTGTGCTCACTACTGATAGGTGCAGCTAAGCCAATGAAATCTTAGCTAAAGCTTGTCAAAATTTGCATATCAGCAGCATGAAAAATAGCGGGCTGCGTTATTACAGGGCAGACGTGACTATTCAGAAAGCATTAAAGCACAACTAGTGTGAGCGCATAGCGTCAACGGCAAAGCGGTGACCGTGAGCACATAAGCACAAACTACTGTACAGAAATCCCCAGCGTCAACAGCACAGCGGTAACAACTGTATTTTGAGAAAAGTAGCAATATCCCAGGAATAATTGATTCAATTACTCACCGAAAGCACTTGAGACGCCAAAGATGGAACATCCAGTTTATAAAACCTGGCGAAGGTGTTCTGAGAAGACCAGCCAGCAGCAAAACAGATATCCTGTATTGACGTACCTCTAGACCAGGCCCACGATGAGGCAATAGCTCTCGTCGAGTGAGCTCTGATGTTGAGAGGGCATTCCTGTCCCTGATTCGCATAAGCCAAAGCAATAGCGTCCACTATCCAGTGAGAAAGCCTCTGTTTAGAGACAGCATTTCCTCTAGTAGCGCCACCATAGCACACAAAGAGCTGGTCCGACTGTCGGAATGTGGCGGATCGGTCCAAGTAAATACGCAAAGCCCTGACGGGGCAGATAGCCCTCTGAGCGCCGATGTCCTGTGAGGTCGACGGTTCTGAAGACAAGGCGAGCAGAGAAACTACTTGCGCTTTAAATGGAGTAGAGAGCGATTTTGGCACGAAGCCAGGTCTCGGCCGGAGAGTAACATTGCAGTCTCCGGGCCCGAAGCGAATACAATCGTCACTCACTGAGAACGCATGCAAGTCCCCAATGCGCTTAGCCGATGCCAGTGCGAGAAGCAGCGCCGTCTTCTGTGAAAGCTCCTTAATCGCGACCGATTCCAAGGGCTCGAACGGCGGCAGAGAGAGAGCTCTCAGAACCAACGCCAAATCCCACGGCGGAACCGATGGGGGGCGTGGGGGGTGTAATCTCCTCGCACCTCTGAGAAATCTGACCATTAGTGGATGCCTCCCGATCGATTGCCCGTCGTCCGGTGAACGAAACGAGGCGACAGCGGCCACATAGACCTTTAGAGTAGACGGAACACTCCCGTCATCCAGCCGGAGCTGTAAAAACTGTAACACATCTGACACGGGACAGCTCACCGGGTCGATATTGTGCTCGTTGCACCATTTCACGAACACTCCCCATTTCAGGGAATAAAGGCGTCTCGTGGAAGGTGCACGAGACTCCGCGAGAGTCTCCAGCACACTAGAAGGTAGTGCGAGCTCTTCTAAGGCCCCTGAAGCGGCCACGCGTGCAGGCTCCACAGCTCGGGGCTGGGATGCCATATCTCGCCGCTCGCTTGAGACAGTAGATTCTTGCTGACGGGAATCCGCCACGGGGGGGCTGCCAGCAACTCTCGTAGGTCCGGGAACCACGGCTGATTCGGCCAGTTCGGGGCGACTAGGATCACCGATGCTCTTTCCTCCCTTATTTTGCATAGGACTAAAGGCAGAATTTTTACCGGAGGAAACGCGTACAACCTGGCTCTCGGCCAACGCGATGTCAGAGCGTCCCCCGCTAGAGGGGCGTGCGACAGGGAGAAAAACAGCGGGCAGTGCGCGTTCTCGCTCGTCGCAAACAGATCCACTTCTGCCCTCCAGAAGCGATCCCAGATCATTTGCACCACCTTTGAGTGAAGCCTCCACTCTCCGTGAGGAATCCCGTTCCTCGAAAGCATGTCCGCTCCGCGGTTTAGTACACCCGGGATGTGCGAAGCTCTGATGGAGAGGAGATGTTGATCTGCCCACAGCAGGAGGCTCGTTGCCAGCTCGAACAGGGCCCTGGAGCGCACGCCGCCTTGGCGATTTATGTATGAAACCACGGACATGTTGTCGGTGCGAATCAACACATGCTGCTGTTCTATTTGCGGCAGGAAAGCCCTCAGGGCCAAACATACCGCTTTCAGCTCCAGGCGGTTGATATGCCACTCGCTCTGTGACTCCGACCATAGACCGGAAGTCGGAACGCCCTCGCATGTTGCACCCCAACCTGAGCTCGACGCGTCTGTCGTCACTACGGTGCGTGTCGTCACCAGCCCAAGGGGAACCCCCTGGCTGAACATGTCCTGATTGGACCATGGTTCCAGAGCGCTGATGCAGCTGCGGGAGACCGTGATGCGCATGCGCCCCGCTGTCCACGCTCTCCACGGGACACGGGTTTTCAGCCACAACTGCAGTGGCCGCATTCGCAGCAGACCCAGGTGGCACACGGAAGACGCTGACGCCATAAGACCTAGAAGCCTCTGGAAAACCCTCAGGGGAACAGACCGGTCCTGTCTGAAGCCACGCAGAGCCGAAGAGATGGTCTCTATGCGTTCCGGGGCGAGGCGGGCTCGCATCGCCACTGAGTCGAAGCACACACCTAGATATGTTAAATACTGACTCGGGGTGAGCATGCTCTTCTGCATGTTCACTCGCAGGCCCAGTGACTCCAGATGATGAAGCAGCATGTCTGTATGCCTGATTAGCACCTCCCTTGTATGAGCTAGAATCAGCCAATCGTCCAGATAGTTTAGAATGCGCACTCCGCTCGCTCTGAGGGGGGAAAGTGCTGCATCCACACATTTTGAGAACGTGCGCGGTGCCAATGCCAGCCCGAACGGGAGCACGGCATACTGGTATGCTGAGCCCTCGAACGCGAATCTCAGGAAACGCCTGTGGCGTGGCGCAATCTGAATATGAAAATACGCATCTTTCAGATCTACGGACGCTAGCCAGTCCCCGGAACGTACCTGTGCCAGTATCTGCTTCAGCGTCGTCATTTTGAACGCGCGTTTGTGGAGCGCGCGGTTGATGGGTCTCAGATCCAGAATCGGACGGAGCCCTCCATCTCTCTTGGGCACCACGAAATAGCGGCTGTAGAATCCGCTCTCTAGCTCGCTCGGAGGGACGCGCTCTATCGCTCCTTTCGCGAGCAGACTGTGAACCTCCTGTCTCAGAACAGGTGCGCTTTGAGGGAGCGCCAGAGACGGGACCACACCAGTGAAACGGGGCGGTCTGCGTCTGAACTGAAGAGAATAACCGTGCTGAATTATTCCCAGCAACCAACCTGAGATGCCTGGAATGGCCCTCCAAGCTTCCAGGAAATGATGAAGCGGAGGGTAGGCTGCACGCTGCTCGACGAGTGTCGGGAGCGGCGGGGAAATGTCGGCTACTATTGAGGGAGTAAGTGCATACTGTGGCTCCGCGCTGCTCTGGGGCAGGGCAAGCGACACAACACTGACAGAATGAGGAAGAAACAACTCTTTTTGTGAACAAGCATTTGTTTTTATTATTGCATCCACACAAACAGGGTTTAACACACACACATTGCAATCGTCGCCCATACGAACAGAGGGGACATAACGCACAACATGGTGTTTTGGGGGCGGCCCACCCGCGAGCTCTCTCTTCCTCTTGACGGGACCGTCAGGAAGATGGCTTGCCTGCGGGAGGCTGTGCGCCGTCACGACGGGGGCCCCCCCTGGGCGCGTGACGCCTCTTCCCGGGCCCCGGCCATTGCTTGCGTCGGACATCCGGCTCCGGGCGAGAAGCCGCCGGAACTGCAGCCGCCGATTGCTGTGTCACCGGTCTGTGGGGGAGGCGCGGCGCCGACGCCGACCGCGCCCTTGAGGGCTGCTGGTACGCGCGCCTCGGCATCACGTGGCTCATCGCTTTCGCGCGCTTTTGCGCCTCAGAAAATTTTTCCATCACCGACTCGACTGCGCCACCAAAAAGGCCGGCGGCCGCAATCGGTGCGTTGAGGAGCATTTTCCGGTCCGAGTCCCGCAGGTCCGCCAGAGTTAGCCACAGGTGCCTCAGGAGCACCACTAAAAACCCCATAGAGCGGCCGATGGCTTGCGCGGACCGCTTGGTTGCCATGAGAGCGAAATCCGTTGCCGCTCTCAGGTCCCTCACATCCTCCGCGTCCATGCTGCCGGCGTCCAGCAATTGCAGCAGTTTTGCCTGAAACACCTGCAGCACCGCCATCGAGTGGAGCGCGGACGCGGCCTCGCCAGCCGAGGTGTACGCTTTCTCTGCCTGGTGCGCCGTGAACCTGCACGGTTTTGACGGCAGCCCCAGACCTCCGCTCAGCATGGTTGAGGAAGGGCACAGGTGCGCCGCCATCGCCTCCTCCACGGGTGGCACCCGCACATAACCCCGAGCTTCAGCACCGTCCACGTGCGAAAACATGGCACGCGGTGAGGAGTGAGCGCGAGCTGACTGAGGCGCCGACCACGACCTCACCACGTGCTCATGTACCTCCGGAAAAAAGGGGGATCCCCTCCTAGCTCCGGCTTGCTGGCGGCTGGACTGGAGGAACCAGGAGTCCAGCTTACTTCTCGCGGGCTCCTGTGGAGCACTCCAGTCCAGGTCCAGCTCTTTAACTGCCCTCTCGAGGACCCTGACTAGCTCCTCCTGGAGGTCTAGAGGGCCCTCTGTGTCGAGGCACTCCGACGCCGCCCAGTCCCTGTCTGATGCAGCGAGGGATACTGAGTCCACGTCTCCGTCATCCTCGACCGGGAGGAAGTCCGCGAAGCGAACTGGTGACTGGGGAGACGGCAGAGGACGGCATGCTGCGTCGTCACCGTCACCCCGCGAGTGTGTGGGGGGGCCCGCCAGCGGCTCGACGGCGGCAAAGGACCCCTTCCCCGCGATACTGCGCGCTATGTCCCTCCTGGATCTCAGCGCGCGCCCCGGCAGATCCCCGCAGTGCGCGCAGGAGGACTCCAGCAGGGCATCCTCAGCGTGGGCCAGACCCAGACAGACGACGCAGCACGCGTGAGTATCCGGCGGGTCAATGGGACCCGCGCAAACCTTACATTTAGATCCTGTTGATTCCATTATTATCTATGTTCATAAGTCCGTGTGAAGGAAATAATCTGACGCAAGTGCCGCGCTTATGCTATTTATACTGTCTGACAGCCAGAGCGCATCGCGCGACAATTGGCCAGTTGTCAACTGGCGTTATCCTATAAGGTTTCAGAAATTTACGTGAAGGGGAGGGTCCCAAATGCTTTTCCATGCACCGTCTCGTTCCCGCCCTCGAAAGGGAACTAGGCAAAAAAAATAAACTGAAAAATCATACCCAGACATTAGGACCAAATTCTATAAAATATACAGAGCTGATGTAGCCATATCTCTTTTCAAGTCAAGTTAATGAAAAGTTCATTTGAAGTTTATCCAATGCACTACACTTGCTCACCAATCCACCAAGGAGTAACATTATCCCTCATATTGCACCATATTGAAGATGTAACTTCAGAGGTCAGAAACTACAAAGTAAGGGAAAGAAGTGACAGTTTAATTTATAGCATACACAAATGCTCAGGGTGATCCCCTGAAACCATCCAGGTGGTGCACAATACGGAGTATTTTACAATTTGCAGTAAAAGATTTGATGCAATTCATCACTAAAGGCTAGATTCATGTTTCGTACACATGTTTTTTTGTAACATTAATATACTATTCAGTTAATTCAAAATGAAGATTACTTAGAAGTCTGGGCTTTAAAAGTATCTGACTTTGTTTAAATGTTCCTTCATAAAAAAAAAAACACAATGCCTTTCATCTCAGAGGCATGAGACTTGTAACATTATCTATCTACACACAAACAAAAATCTGGGTTTGATTGGGTTGTTCTGAATAAGTGTAACAAAAGAGAAACGAAAACAGTTATCTTAATGTTATTTGGGATCAAAATCAACAACAAAAATAAATAAATAATGAAAAATAATTTAAAAAAAATTGTTTTTTACATTTCATTTCACTGAGCATTAATCTGAAACTTTCCACACACAAATGAAGGCCTGGTACTAAAACACAAATGCAATGTGGAACTAACAAGTTAATTCACTCATTCACTCACTAACAGATGTACGTTCAGTCTTCATATCTGCTTTTTGATGTTGGTTTTATTTAACTTTTTTATTATTAATTTGATGAATGATTTTCTCTTTTTTTAAAACATTTAGGTTGTTGAAAGATAAAACTGATAAAAATGATAAAACACTGGATATATCCGTTAGTACCTCAGTAATCCCAGGATGGCACAACACTATAAATATAATATTATTTCCTTCAGTCTTTTGGACGGAAACATAAGGGAGTGGAAAACCTGCCTTATGGATGAAAACCTCTGGCATCAAACTCAAGGACTAAGAACAATTGGATTTGGCTGGCATGATATCATCAGGAAAATAAGTAATAAAGTATAAAAGTTGTGCACACCAAGCACAGGGTATTATGGAATGGTTGTTTTCCTGATCGCTTGCTTTGATGTGTCACAAACACGGTCCTTCATTCTTTTATCATGCCATTCAGGGAACAGAAAAAAAAAACTGCATAAAACTATAATACGTACTTGCCAGTTTTAGTGGTTGGTTTCACTCGTGACTCGTCCTCATTTTTCATTTGTCTTTAAACATGACAGCACTTCACAGATGACTGCAACTCTAAACTTTGGAAGTGACTGAAGTTTGAGAGTTTGTAATATCCAACAGTTCGCCTCCACCATCTACAGTTCATTCACCAGTATTACATTGAATTTAAGGCAACTGCAAAGCCTTCTTAGCCGAATCAATACTAAACAAGACAGACATAGTCGTTCGATACTAAATTCAACCCCTTAACGAAGTTTAATGTTGCTACTGTGAAAATCAAAATATACTAAGAGTGTTTTTAAAGTAAATTCATGGAAGAGACTGTAAAATGTCTGATCTCAAGAGGACGCTGTATGACCAGTAATTCTTACAGGGACAATGTTGGAGCACTGGAATTTTTCAGTATAGAAATTCAAAAGTAGTTGTAAATATTTCGCAATATATTATAGCACAATTAATGCTCAAATATAATTAAAATATTCGGAAGTGCTTTATATTCAGTGTTTCATTGATTCATGCATTCAAAAAACTTTATATTCTACACAAATAAAAATGTTTCTGGGTTTTATCATTGGCCTTAATATAATACAAATTAATGTATTATATAGTATATACAAATGTGTATTTGTATAATTTATATTAAATTAGAACTATGGGCTATCTAATATCACTTTTCAAATATCAAAATATCTATAGACATTTTATGTATATATAAAAACAAAAGCAGAGAAAGTAGTACAAGAGATCTTTTGCGATGATTAATTTCCGCACAACATAAAACATTACTCCCACTTTCACTAGGAGGCCTTTCTGGGCTTTTATTTTGACATGTTTCCTCAGCCGGTGAGAGTTACGTTGCCTTAAACTTTCTTCCTTCACAGTTTATTATTCAGTGATTGTATAACAAGTTCACATGCTAGTAGTACACATCTAAACAACGAAAACCGAGATCTTAATGGATTTCACGTTGAACGAATAAATCATTTGAAAGAGTCGGGTCGTTGTGAAGGTTTGTTATTGGGCTTTTTTAAAGTCTGGGTTGAGTTGAGGACAAACAACAATCATATCATGTTAGCAGATAGCGAATGACCCTACAATATTGCATAAAACACTATTCAAATGGCGTATTATTTTGAAAGGTTACAATCAAATATCAGTATAACCACGTTTGTCTTCACATTTATCCATTTGTTGCGTTGTTTTTGTGTGTTACTGTGAAACCCGAGACTTTTATAGTATTCAGTTATTGTGTATTATCTTTTGTTCTTCACTTACTGTAATTGCTCAAAACACGTTTTAACCATTTTAAAGAGACAGTAACGAAAATACAAATAAACAACTTTATGATTCTATATGTCAGCCGTTATCGATAACTGTAGGGTTATTATAATAAATAAATGTAATTATTATAATATAATAAATATTATAATAGTCTTGCTTTAAGTAATAAATTATATCAAAGATTACAGTGTTAGCTCATCCTTATTCACAGTTACTTAACAATGCCAGTAGAAGGTAACGAGGACCAGGCCCTGCCTCCCCTGTCCAGCCCTGTCAGTGTCCTCACTCCTGGAGTCCAAGAAGACAATGGCCTTTCCATCCCAGGAAGCAGTAAGGAAGAGCCAGCAGCTACATGTCCAGAGAATGTTGGGGCACAAAATCCTAAAAAATCGCAGCCGCTTCTCCACATCAACCGTCAGGAGATCCAGTCAGTGGACCACAACTCTCAGGCTGCTGAACTGCAAGGTTTGGGAGTGGATGTGTATGACCACGATGTCCTTGAGCAAGGTGTGTTGCAGCAGGTGGACAGGGCCATTCAGGAGGCCAACCAGACCGCGGCCAAAGCAGAGGCAGAGAAAGAATACGAGTCCGTACTGGATGATGTCAGGTGAATTTATACTTCCTTTGTTGATGTTGAAACACTACATAATCTAAATCAAAGAATGAAATCTCAGTGTGAATGCTGGAATCTGATATCACCTTTTGTAATTGTTTTTTAATGTATTTCAGGTCATGCACAAGTGCTTTGAAGCACATCAACAAAATTTTAGAGCAGTTAGCCCCTCATGCTGCCTCTAGCAAAGACATCAGTAGGAAAATTGAGTCTGTCAAACGACAAAAAGAGAACAAGGTGAGCATATGGTGTATTGTGCCTTATACCACTACAGATTTATACACATATGCTTTTTATTGTATCTTCATAATGAAAAAAAGATTATGTAATATTCAATAACTTTTAGTTTGAAACCCTTCCCACACAATACTTCAGAAGCCTGTTTTCTTTTACAGGAGAAGCAGTTAAAAAAGATCAGAGCCAAGCAGAAGAGGTTGCAGGCTCTTCTTGATGGAGAGGATATCCAGAAGCTAGAGGCAGAATTATTGATTGAGGATGACGAAGGTAAGTTTGAAGCCCAGTCCTTTGCAGAAGCTTTACATACATTATTAGCCTTATCACTGGAGCATCATATACACTTTTGGTCTTGCTGAACAATCACTTTGCGTATATGCCATGGGCGCCATAAAGTATACACTTTCAAAATGCCTGTGTTTTAATATGCTATTGTCAGGACAATAGTGGTACTTAGTAGTGGTTCTGCTCAGAAAGTTTTTAAGGGGGAACATTGGCATCTTGGAACTTTTATAAAGATATTTTTGTCTTTTTTTAAACCACACGCCATATTGTCAATTTTGGACCACAGACTCGATCAGTTTAAATAAATTCTAATATTGACAATTAAATGCTAAATGCTACATAAAATGAATGTCAAATTCAAAAATAGATATAAACAAATGCACAATTTATGATTACTCAAATTTTCTAATGCAGTTTAAATATTTGTGAGTGCTTGATGTTCAGTGTTTTCAGAGGTTATTCATTTATTCAGGCATTCATGAAAAACACCTTTAAACATTTAAACAAAATGATACTGAATGGCTGTATCATGGAAAGTGTGACTCAGAAGAGTTCATTTCTCTCATTGTGCTCCTTTAATGCGCTTTTATAACAATAGTGGTACTAATCTACACCCTGCTTGTCTGTTAGAACCAGGCCCATCTACTCTGGGCAGCATGCTTATGCCAGCTCAAGAGTCTGAATGGGAAGAGCTCATCCGCACGGGTCACATGACCCCCTTCGGTTCACGGATCCCTCAGAAGCAAGAGAAGAAAGAGCCACGGAAGGTTATGCTCAGTGAGAGCTCCGGATTTGACAAGTACCTCACCGACCAAGCCATGTTGGCAGATAGCAGGAGGAGACCCGTCTTAAGGAAGAAGATCACAAAGAAGCACTCAGTAGAGACAACGCATGGTAAAGAGAAAAAGAACGGATCCCTTTCCAGCAAAGATAAGAAGCTCCAAAAGAGAATCTGTAAGCTCCAGAGGACCGCCTTGAGGGCTCACCCCAAAGCCAGGCCTAAGGTGGAGAAGGTGCCATCCCGAGCCAGGAGGAGGAAAGGCGATGGGGAAGAGACGTCAGATAGCGAGGGTTCAGAGTATGTCCCGAGTGATGAACTGATGGATCTTGAGGAACCAAATGGAGATGATGATGATGAGTTTTGGGTGGATAAAGATGAAGAATACAAACTTAAACCATACAAGAAGAAGAACCAGACCAAAACCAGGAAACCCAAGAAGGAGGAGGAGAGCGACGAGTACATCCCTAGCAGCTCAGAGGATGAAGACTCTCAGAAAGGCGGAAAAGTCAAGAAATGTAAGGATGATGGAGATATTGAGTGTTACAGGCAAAGGATTAGGTAAGTTTAGTCTGAATCCATCATTTCCTAAACTGTCACAGTCATTACAGTCAAAGGCCATTCATATGTTTAGTTACTTTGCCTAGCATGTATGCTAGAACAGATAGCCTAATCCACTGATGAGATTGGCTGCTGTTCCTTGACTAAGCAAATTCTATGCCTATTCATATTTTCTCATTATGGTATGCATGTATTTATTCCAGTGTTAATGTGCAAATAGATGGAAGCAAACCTAACAAGATTTATGCATTCGTATTTATAGTAAGCAAATTGAGTTGGCATGCTCTCTCTCTCCATAGTTTCCCTGCTCTGGTTGGTTTAAATGTGAATGCAGCCCCTCATTTCTGCTATGGTGGAGCGCAGCAATGCTGAGTGGTGGAGGATAGGGGGGAAAAAACATAATTAACTGAACCAATGCTTAGTCTTGACTTAATTACAAGTGCAGTCTCGGAAGCCCCAGATAAAGGGAACAGTTTCATTGCGGAGTGACAGGACCAACCCCAAATGAAGATGGATTTTTTTTCCCTACTCTCCTCTCTGTACCTTTCTGGGGGAGCTCAAACTCCTAATTGTCTGTATCAATCTTAATTTGCTTTTCTGACGACACTGCCACTAACTACTGTAGCTTTCCCTGAAGCCAGAAGTGGGTCAATTAAATCTGGCCTGCTGGAGTGAGGGGCAGAGGAAGGGAAAGGACTCTCGCTCTCTCTTCTGTTTCTGTCTTTGTCTGTCTGTATTTCTTTGCCTAGGAAATTAAAAACCGAGGCCAGGGTACCTTTGGTACCTGACTTTTACCTTGCAAACTTTCCCATAGGAGGCATCTTTAACGGAGTCAAATTTCAAATGTCAGCAGTAGACTTGTTTTAGTTTGAGAAGATTGCTAATCAAATACATTATGTGAAGTCTTCAGTGTGGAAAATGTCTCTATGGGGTCTGCCATTCAGCATGACACTGTGTCCACACTGGTTTGTGGCCTGTTTCTTTTTTCGACACAATGCTACACGACTACTCAAGCCTTTTTGTTACTGAACCTTGTGCATGGGAGTCCACCAATATGTATTATTTGATGGTTTTTGCTGATATCTTAGACCAAGGTGGCCGAAGGCCAATGTAAAGCCGCTATGTATCTCATATCACATCACACTTACATCACATTTAATTTAAACATAGTAATTAACACATGCTGCAATGAAATGTATATTAAATTTACTTAATTAGAAGAAAAAAAAATTAGGAAACAAATTAATGTGAAAAGAATAATTTTAAACTCTTTAGGATAGGAACTTCTTGATTCTGTAGTCCTAGTTGATAGTTGTTGAATGTTCTGTGATGAAACATTCAAGGGGCTTCAAGCTGATGCTGGTTGTGAAGGGAGCATTAAAAATGTTGTGGTTTTGTCTTCTTGCAGGAAGTGGAAAAGGCAAAGACTTAAGGAAAAAGAGGCCAAGAGACAAGCAGGAGAAGAGGAGTCGGAGGAGAGTGAAGTGGAGTTTGATGAAGGATTTAAAATGCCTGGTTTCCTCTGGAAGAAACTCTTCAAGTATGGCTCAGAAAACAATAAGTTGTGTTTTCTTACACATGCACGTACAATGGCTGCGTCCGAAAGCTTTTCCACTTTTGAAGTTATTTCTAGATTCAAGAAATTTCCATTTTATTAATAAAATATTAGCTTAGTTCTCTCTGTTTTGCTGTGGATCATTCTAGTTATCATTACACTGCCTCAGAGTCAGAAGTCTGTCCAAAATCAGGCAACAAGTCAGCTTCCTACGTTTTCGGACACAGCCAATGTGAAATATTTAATATGGTCAAAATGTACTCACAATTTTTACTTTATGAGTCCTTAAATGTGAGATGTGAAGTGCTTTAGGCTTAGCAAGAAGTACTCGGCTGTTGTGTTCTGGATGCGTTTTACAGTACATCAATTGGGCAACACTTACGCCCCATTTATCCAGAATCAATAGTGATAATGGCTCTATGATTAATTCATCAGCCACTGTGTTTGTGTTTGTGCTGTTACTGCGTTTTGTGTGACAAAGCGTTTGCTTTTGTTGTCCAGGTATCAGCAGACAGGTGTCAGGTGGATGTGGGAACTGCATTGCCAGCAAGCAGGAGGCATTCTGGGAGATGAAATGGGACTGGGCAAGACAATACAGATAATTGCCTTCCTGGCAGGCCTGAGCTACAGCAAGCTAAAAACACGTGGCTCCAATTACAGGCAAGGGACCCTACATGCTTGTAGACTTTTACTGTGTATATCTACTTATTTTTATGAAAATCTTTTCCTGCCTCAGAGTACAAATAATCAAATAATTCCTACATAAAATTTTATATATATATTAGTGTTATCACGATACTGGAACTTCCAACTTCAATACGATATCTTGAAAAATATCGATATTCCATACCATTTTTGATACAAGGAGGAGGAAATGGGATTCCATGGTATTTACACCTTTTCTCCCTCTTTTTCTTTCTTTTGTCATTCTGTCTTTGTGCTTCCTTTCCAAATCATGTTCATCATCAACAGTCACCGAGTCACACATCCACCCATACATGTGTACAAACACTCATAAACACAAGCACACATAAACACAGACGTCAGCTGTCTCCCCCACCCCTTCCAGACTCAAAGTCTCGATTGCAATGAATATTTCAGCAGCTGGATTTCTGGTGGAGAGAGGTTTGGCGTGAATTATTAAAGACGTTTCAATTATGATATTCCTCTAATTCTCTTAGTGGCGACATCAAAGGAGAAACAAGGACGTGACATGAAATAGAGAAGAGAGACTGCTTGCTGGGAGGGGAAGGGTGTAAAATTAAACATGAAACATGTAATTAAACATGTTGAAGGTAGTGCCTTTTTACTTTTTTTTTTTTTTTTGCCTTTCTTGCCCATCACTCTCGGGGTGGAGCCCCTCCTGGCTGGTCAATAAGCTGTCTGGCGTCGCCCTTCCGCAAATTGATTGTTTGCAAACTCAATTATGGCTCTCTATCAATGGCTTTCACAATCCAGAATATCATATCAAGCTGTAATGCTCCTAAAGCCATTTAGTGCATTTTTTAGTTCATTTCTTTAGTGAACACTCACATGGAGACAGAGTCCAGAACAGCTGTGGTCTAATCTCATGGGGTTCATCACCTTGAACTTTAATGTGTGTAATTGCAAGTAAAACATTTTAGGTGGATTTCTCCAATAGTAATATGGACAGTCAGTCAGTAATGGTATTGACACAAAACTTGCCTCGTTTCAATAAGGATGACATCACTGAAAATAATATCACTTGTTCAGTAAGTGAGGCAGATGATGATTCACTAACAGCTTTGATTCAATCCAGTGAAGGATTGGGATACACCATGTTTCCGATTCACTAGAAAGAGCTGATTCATAAGACTCATTTGTTCATGAATCATATCACACTTAAATGTCTTTTATTGCAGCACATTCAATAAATACTGCAAACTCATTCCCAACTCAGGTTATATATTTAAATATGTATCGATATTTTAATATCTGAAACAGTTCCAATACTCCTTTTCTTTGCATTCTTAGAGTGCAAACTGACACACATCCACCTTCCCTTACTCGTCTCATTTGCTCTGTAAAATAGTGCTTGTATTGTCCATAATTTTATTAATTTCCGCCGTTTTTGTGCTTACACCAAAGGCACACGCACCATTGGTCTATATAAGTAAATTGCAATTGGAACTTGTGACTCACAAGTACCAAAATGAGTGGCTTACTGCGCTTAAACGATCAAATACATACAAAATTGTCAAATGCCGTCTCCGAGTATTCAGTTAAACACAGTAAGTAAATATAGAAATTGCATATTGTGTAACAGTAGCCTATATTGGATCTGTGCATAAGCTCTTAAAGTGACAGCAGTCTAATATTCCTCCTGTTGTATGTCATATTAATAAAAAAAACTAAAGAAATAGAATGTCACTCAGTGCCTTGACTGAATGACCGAGTAGCTTTAATTGTAATCTGTATTTCAGTTTTACATGTGATTACTTATATTTCTATAATATTTCAAACCTGAATAATAGTGTTAGACTTTATTCTATGCTTTTTATTTGTGCTATAATTTTATATTTTTTGGTTTGTTATTTTATTTCTGACTGTTGTCTTTTTTGTAAATGCAGTTCATCGATTCAAGTAAAGCCTCGCTATTATAACAAAATTACCCCAATTCAAAAAAAAAATTGTGAGATATATTATTGGTATGACATATGGCAGTCTTATTGTATTGAAAATGGTATGGAATATCGATATTTTTCAAAATATAAGTTGGACTTATCAAAAAATTAGTTCAAAATTCCAACACTGACAACACGTGACAACACTAATATTTTGTGTGTATATATATATATATATATATATATATATATATAGATAGATAGATAGATACAGATTCAAAATTCAGATTTGCCATTTCTCATCTCACATTGTTCAGAAATCATTCTAATTTGATACATAAAATGGAAAAACTTAAAAAGAACAGCATTTATTTTAATTAATAAAGTGTCTTTATGATATTTTAAAAGTTCCTTACTTCATCCTCCTGTCTCCTACAACAGGTTTACATGCATCAAAGGTCAAAAACACATTCATTTTCTCGTAATATACATTGCACATCACCACATTTTTCACTGATTCTTAAATGACTGATTCTTAAATCAGATGATTCGGTTGCTCTAAATTCTTTCTTTCCACGAGCTACTCTGCTCTATTGGTCTTACGCTTACAGTGCATGTCGGAAGATAAACTACCATTACCATAACTTCATTAACTGAACTTCAACAGGCTTCCTCAACCCTCAGTGATTGTACACACTGTAAAGACTGTAACAATGACATTGATTTTACCATATTAATCATTAGTGTCTGTCCGATAATGAAACATTGGAAGAACTGGCGATTCAACCGAAACCTCAATCGCAAGGATGACTTGAGCAGGATGTTTCTCAGTGATACGCTACTCATTTTGAGGTACACTAGAGATGATGCAACTGTGATGCAGCAAGTGAATGTTCATCAACAAACCGATGTGTATATTTCTCATTTATTGCAGAGCACATGTGGGAACTGTATCATTAACTATATCAATAACAGCCAAGCACTAAACATTAAAGTTTGCAATGCTTAAACTAGTAGAGAGTGGCACTTGCAAAGACTTGGTCATGAATTTGACTCCCAGGGAAAGCAAGAACTGGTTAGAATGTCAATTTGTATCTTGAATCCAATGTAAGCCGCTTTGAATAAAATGCATAAATGCATAAAAAGCTGTGATTCTGAGGAGCAAACAACAAAATGGCGTTTTACCACCATACACTGCTGTGAAGTGTGGATCCGATTTTTATATCCTCTCGTACAAATTTATTATTTTAAGATACTTAAAATGAAAAATATAACATTAATTTCCAGTGTTACTTTGTAGAATATCTCCTAGTATAAATTCAATTTTTTATTTTGATTTTGAAATTTGAGAAGCAGTCATCAGTAAAGTCCCATGTTACAACTTAATTACGTTTATTATTAATTAATAAATTACGTTACAACTTTGCAGAATGTGTACATTCACAAACACCTATATTACACACTGCATGAAAGGGAATATTAAAAAATACATAATGGGGGACTTTAAACATCTTTTATCATATTATAACTCTTTACTGTCACTTTTTTATCAATGTAATCATCCTAAAAGTATAAATTTGTAACCCCAAAAAATCTTAATGACCCAGAATTTACAAAAAATAATTAGTAAATCCAAATTAGTACTCCAACTCATATTGTCTCCAGTGTTGTGACCACATTCCCTTCTTATATAGGTATGCTGGACTGGGGCCCACGGTCATTGTGTGTCCGGCTACAGTCATGCATCAGTGGGTGAAGGAGTTCCACACATGGTGGCCTCCTTTCCGCGTTGCTGTCCTCCACGACACTGGCTCCTTCACCAGCAAAAAGGTGAGGCACGCTCTGCTGGAGCTGAGGGAGTCCATTCTTGAGATTTCCATTATGTAAACTGTTTTGTTTACTCTCAATGTGCGTAATCTCAACACTCTAACTTTTTCATACAAAGCAACATGACAACAAGATTAAGATGAACTGTGTCGCTTCGGCCTGTAACGTTTGTGCCAGCATGAGATTTTCCCCTTGTCAGCAAATATCCTAGTGAGTGGAGTCGAATTGGCTCCAAGGAAATGTTAAATTAATTAAAGCTAAGGTAGCAGGAGCTGCTGTGGGGTGGCTGTGAAGTGTTTACTGTGAGTGGTCTTCACTGCCCCCTCCCCATCCTGCCTGACACAGTGATTAATGGGGGTTGTTGTCTGGCAGTCCGTGCTTTGCCCTCTAGGTGGAGAGTTGGTCTCAAGAGCTTGTGGGAGAGAGACAGAGGAACGTTTATGCAGTGTTGGCACCTAATGATACCGCCTTCACGCTAACACTAACACTCCTGTAGAGCAGATGTACCTGATTAATTGGCTACAAAGTTTAAAAAAAAAGTGTGGAGGGGGGTTGGGAACAGAGGTTAGTCGCTTTGCACGTCTATAATTGGAACACACTTGAGACCATTCATGTGAGACGTCAAAGCAGACGTATAGACTAGACGTTCTGATGAAGACGCTATCGCCAGGGGCCTGATACCGGCAACCTATTGCAATCTTCTCAATTTAATTAACAGCCAAAAAAGACATTGTTGAGTTTACTTTCCTGTTTTACTTTATTCCTTATTTTCAGGAGAGGCTCATACCAGAAATAGTGGCCGGTCACGGCATCCTCATCACTTCCTACTCATACATACGCATTATGCAAGATTACATCCAGAAGTATGACTGGCATTACATCATCCTGGATGAGGGCCACAAGATTAGGAACCCCAATGCTGGGGTGACTACGGCATGCAAGCAGGTGACCGTCTTTTCCCCACATCATTTTACAAATGAAGACTTGCTGGTCTCACAAAGCACACCAGTAAAGCTAGTTGACCTTTTAGAAATGATCTCCATTTAGTCTGCATCAAGTTATATGAGCTCCAGAGGTACTGATTGCTATATTAAAAAAATTTGAGATTTTGCAACGCTTTGATTTGGTATTGAATAAACAGAAAGGTAAATGGGCTTTTATTGTCAAGTAGTATCTATCTGCTTGCACAGGTATGCTTTTAAAATGATTTTGATTACTTTATCAACTTGCAGCTTGTGAATTATAAAGGATTATCACTGATTTCTTTTTTCTGCCCCGTACACAGTTCCGGACACCCCATCGTTTTATCCTCTCGGGCTCACCCATGCAGAACAACCTCAAAGAGCTCTGGTCGCTCTTTGACTTTGTGTTTCCAGGGAAGCTGGGGACTCTACCCATCTTCATGGAGCAGTTCTCTGTGCCCATTACCATGGGAGGATACTCTAATGCGTCTCCAGTTCAGGTGAGCTTATTGATCATTGCAGTTAAAATTCTCTTGTTATTCTTATATAACCTATCATTTACATAGAATATAACAGTGTAATAAATGCAGAACACATTGTATATTACACGGAGATGGAAATGCCTGTATTAATTCAAAGGCATATAAAAACCTTCTAACAGCATACTGATGTCTGCATGGTGAATGGAATCTAGATATGCCATTATTAGGAAACCTTTTTAATAGCACACTTACTTTATGGATTTCATTTCCGAACTGCTTTAAAAGGCTATTGATGTTTCCTCTGCCAATAATAAAAACCTTTACTAATTATTAATGTTATTAAATGGTTGTAGATAGCTAACCCCTGACTCATGGTGCTCTCTTCTTTCCCAGCTGTCTGCATAGTCCTGCTGACATGCCTCATACATTCATAAATTTTCTTTTAGTGGATATTCAATTGAGAAATGAGGGAAGACTTTACAATCTTGCAATTAAAATTTACATACTTTATGCAGTACGTATTTCTTTGCACCAAAAATATATGTTGGTGCACTAACTCAAATCATGTTGCCATCTTGTACAAAAGTATAGGTGTGTGTATGTTTGTGACATTCTACTTTAAGAGATACAACTTTTTATTGTGTTGTAGAATTTAAATCTGGAGTTTAAAAAAAATCTGTAAAAAAAGAGGAAACATTATGACATTATAGAGATGTTTAAGAGCCTTTTAAACAACATATAAATCTAGTCCATTTTTTATTATGCATGCAGTTTTTATGACAGCATATTAATTCAGAGACAATTTTATTTTTAAAAGTACACTTTGCAGGACCATTTAAAATGAACTAGGGAAGGATAAAATAAACTTTAAAATTCTAAGAAATATTTTGATTATTGATTAATTGAATGTAAACTAGCAGGTCCTGAAACAGGAAAAATTAATGTTGTGTATCCAGCTCTATTAATGAAGCATATGCTGTATCACTACTTATTCACAAACCTCTGTTTCTCTGTCTCTCTCTCGCGCTCTCTCTCTCTCTCTCTCTCTCTAGTCCTCTCAAATGGGTCTTAATCTGGGCTCATTGTATGCCCTGCAGTGTTGTAGTTCCACTGCAGGCTTTCTTTTGATCTGCGAACCCCTTTAAATTACAGCTAAATGGCATTTGGCCTAACGGTGGATCAGGAGAACATTATTGATAAAAGAGTGTAGCCCCCCTCTGGAGTCCAGCAGCACTCTTATGAATCTTTAATGTGTCAATCTGCTGATAGGAGGAGAGAAAGAGAACAAGCGGCTGTTGACATGCCTCAAGACACACTAATTTGTTTGGCTTTCATAAAGTGTATTGAAGTGGATGCTTGTTAATTATCCAAAAACATAAACGCACAAATATATTTTAGTTGGTATGTGTGCTTGCAAAAAGTTAAAACGTGCACTGCTGTATGTTTGGATTATAGAATTGTTTTGAAACAGATTATAGAATTGTTTTGAAAGAAGTCTCACTTATCCCCACCAAAGCTGCATATATATATATACACAATCAAAAATGATATAATATTGTGAAATAATATTCAAATAATATTTTAATATATCATTTACCTCTGTGGTGACAAAGCTTAATTTACATGAGACATTACTCTATTACTTCAGAAATCACAGTTGTGATGAGTTGTGACACAGTTGACACTTTTATCAGGATTCTTTGAGGAATAGAAAGCTCAAAAGAACAAAACAGAAATTAGAAAATAGAAACATTACATTTGTAACATTACAAATGTCTTCACTGTCACTAGCCACTATCAGTCTACAAGACCGTATCAGTCTATATAGTTTCAACTTTTTTTCATATTGCAGGGGTGAATGCATTATTACTGTCACAAATGGATTGATTTGTTTTATTTATAATCTTCAGGTCCAGACTGCTTATAAATGTGCTTGTGTTCTTCGTGACACGATTAACCCTTACCTGCTGAGAAGAATGAAGGCTGATGTGAAAGCTAACCTCTCTTTACCTGACAAAAACGAACAGGTGTGCCCATACAATACCTAAAACAAGCAAATCTATGCTCCACTAGTTATATTTGTATTCCTTATAATGCTGACAGCAGTACTTTTAGCCCAGTTAGTTCGTATTGTTTTCTCTGAAAAAGTAGTTCCAAAGAAAGCCAAAATGTTGAAACTTCCTAGTGTTGAATAATCAAATATGTTGACTATAAGCCAAAATTCGACTTGATTACAGCCCATAATGTTTTATCATCCATACAGGTCCTTTTCTGCAGATTAACGGAAGATCAGCGGCAGGTTTACCAGAATTTTTTGGACTCCAAAGAGGTTTATCAAATTCTGAATGGAGACATGCATGTAAGGGATACATGTGTAAAACACCAGTGTGATTGCTCAAAATTGATGTTCTTCTGTTGCCCGCTATGTAAAAAGCCTTATTCATTATTCAGTCCACTTGAAAGTGGTAACATCCCCTATCATTATATGTTCACATACTGTACATGTTCAAAAGAATGTCAAGAAAAACATAGAGAGCTTCTCCCAGTAGTTGGATTCCAAAATCCATATTGAGATTCAAAATCTAGTTTCATCCTAAAAATAATGTATTAGGATTTTTAAGAAAATATATTTTAAGGCATTTCATCATGTCAAATAAATACGAAATATGTATGATTCACTATTATTTCTTGGTCACAAAAAAGTAATCCAGGACATCCAGGGTTTTAAACAAACTTGTATAGATCTCACAGCTCAAGGTCGAAACGAAGGTCGAACTGTACTAATACAAACTTGACACCAATGTGAATTGGAAGAAAAAAAAGAGCTATTCATAATGTGTTCAGATATGTTTGCTTTACTGTGAATTACCTTATCACAAGCATGCAGAATCTGTTTACTTGGCGAATTTGTCAGCCTTTCACACCTATGAAGGTGCTTGTTGCATAAAAAAACAGCCCTTGTGATCTATTGACTCTGTGCAAAGTGTCATAGCAAGGAAAAGCTCCTTTATACAAACTATTCATCACAATACTCCAAATGCGTTTTGTCCAAACAAAAGCTGTGGGTTGCAGAGCAGTTTACAAACCCCTCTTATGTGGTCACAAACTCCATTAGGCCACATATATAATGCAAAGACTGCTGCATTTACTTCAAGGAAGAGACTTTACTTTGCTCTGGTCAATTACCTTCATTAAATTAACCATGTTTATTAATATTAAGATTTGTGTTTCCTATTTCTTACATGGAAAGAGAGAATTGTTTTTCTCCCTCCATTAAATGTATTAACATATCCATCCGGTGTATTAATCTTAATTCTCCCCCCTGTGGTTCTAGGTTTTCTCAGGCCTCATTGCTCTGAGGAAGATCTGCAACCACCCAGATCTGTTCACAGGTGGGCCGCGGTTGCTCCGAGGTATCCCTCACGAGCAACTGACCGAGGAAGAGCACTTCGGTTACTGGAAACGTTCTGGGAAAATGATAGTGGTGGAGTCACTGCTGCGCCTGTGGTTCAAGCAGGGACACCGAGTTTTGCTTTTCACCCAATCCAGGCAGGTCAGTAAGAAAGAGGCATCGAAAAGAGGGATAGACAAAATGCACATCAGCAAAGATGTGATTGGTTGATTTTAGCCAAATTCACACAAGTAGATCCATCAGGCCATCGCTGAAGTAAAGAAGTGAGAATAAACCCACAGTATTGATGGATAAGCTGCACTCTCGCTATCTCCAGCAGAACCACTAAAGGACCAATAAAGTTATTATGTCATTTTACCCTCTAATAGAATTCATTAGGAGATCTTATTGCATTGTAGGGTGTCTGTCAGGACCCAGCTGTCTTTGTTCAATAGAAATAAGATTTGGCTTCAGAGAGAACCTAAAACCCACACAGTTGGTACTTCTGTACATGTAATATTAATCTCACTTAATCCTATCAGCCCTAATCCTCTTCTTAATGCTCTGTCTGAAACCCATTCTCCCACACACACACACAGATGCTGGAGATCTTGGAGGTGTTTGTGAGGGAGAATGGCTTCTCCTATCTCAAAATGGACGGAACCACTACTATTGCATCCAGACAGCCTCTCATCGCTCAGTACAACCAGGTAAATATGAGATAACAGGCTGTGTCTTGCTCTCTGTGATGGTAATGGTGCTTTTGAACCTTCTTATTAATCCATCTGGTTGTTTTTCCCCCCGTTTTTACAGAACAAGGACATCTTCGTCTTCCTCCTGACAACAAGAGTTGGAGGTTTGGGAGTCAATCTGACTGGAGCAAATCGGGTTGTAATCTACGACCCAGACTGGAACCCCAGCACAGACACTCAGGTAGTATCTCACATCCAAAACGCATGTTCTTGCTTTAACTGATGCAAGATTTTCAGCTTGTAGCATGCGGTGCTGATCGGTAAGGATCTGAACTGTTGACCTCTTCCTGTAGGCTCGTGAGCGTGCCTGGAGGATTGGACAGACACAGCAGGTGACGGTTTACAGGCTGCTAACAGCTGGAACTATTGAGGAGAAGATTTACCACAGGTTAGTTTCCTGGGACTGGGCATTGAGATGGAGCTGGTAATGGTGAGGAGGACTATTACAATCCATAATGTCCTACTTCTGTCTGCAGGAGCTCAATAGACAGTAATTGAAATGCATTATTTTTTTAATTAGATATCAACACAAATTTGCTAATTGGTCGCTAAAGGCTGTCGTAGACTACTGGGTTATTTGTAGGGAGGCAATGGGAATTTCGAAACACTGCGAAGAGCAGGATTGTTTGCATATTAATTTTGCAATTTCAAACTAACCTGCATTTGTTAAGCAGATAAACTGTCCAGCAGGGTGAGATTTTGGCATGTCAGTGTTTAGACTATAAAGGAAATAATTCAGGAAATGTGGGGCTAGAGTGTATCATAATGACGATTAAAAAAAACTACAGAATTTCTTGTTTCTTTCCATAGACAAATCTTCAAACAGTTTCTCACCAACCGAGTGCTAAAAGATCCTAAGCAGAGACGTTTTTTCAAGTCTAACGACATTTATGAACTTTTCACACTGAGCAGTCCTGATGGCTCCCAGGGAACAGAAACCAGTGCAATATTTGCAGGTAATTCATGGATTTGTGAACCATTTGAGCAGATTTTCTTTGCAAGAACAGCTCTGTTCATTTGGCTGATATCACAAAGAGAAGATGTGTTGAGATCAGGAAGTGAAAATATAATTTTAGAACATTTTTCAGTGCACTGTTAGAAAAGATATTTGCTCAAATTAGACATGTTTGGGCCACAGCAGCTTGTTACTTGAACTTTGTACCTTCTAAACCTAAAAAAGTAAATACTATTACCTAGAGTAATAATATGAACCCTTAAAGTACTACAAAAAAGATGTCTGTTTGAGGGTACTTCTCCAGTGACAAGCAGTTATACTTCTACATTTCTTCTGAGTGTAGATACAGTACATAACTCTTCGGAATTGTGCTGTATTTTGTTTTGTTTTATAGGCACAGGATCAGATGTGCAGGTTCCAAAAAGACACAAGACCTCCCGTCCATCTCAGGGGACCTTGAGACCATCACAGTCTCATTCATCTTCATTTTGCATTGAAGACCAAGATTCCACATCTCAATCAGGAAACAGAAACGTTACCTCAGTCAACGGTCTCTCAAACAACACTGCTTCTGGATCACCAAACAATAACCTTGATTCTCATTCCATTGCTGACCGTTTGACAAACAGCACTAGTAAAGATCTTTCTTCTACGAACAGCCCTCAAAAGCAAAGAGAGAAGAAAAAGCACTGTGAAATGCCAGAAAAGGACACGTTACCCTCAGATGAGCACAAGCGTAGACATAAAAAGCGCAAGCACTCGGAGGATGCCAGGTTTGAGGGCTGCCGTATTTCTCACCTGGTGAAGAAGAAGAGGTGCAAGAAAGAGGTAAAAGAGGAGGAGGACGAGGAGGAAAAAAATGAGAAAAAAAGTGATGATTATGTTCTGGCCAAACTCTTTAAAAAATCAGGGATACACAGTGTCATGAAGCATGACAGCATCATGGAGTCATCGAACCCTGACTATGTACTTGTGGAAGCTGAGGCCAATAGGGTTGCGAAGGATGCTCTGAGAGCTCTGAAGGTCTCCAGGCAAAACTGCAGGCTGCCTTTCTCAAGAGGGTCTATGACAGCAACTCCACCTCCAGTCAAGTGCGTTTCATTTTATTTTATTAATCTGAATGGAAAATGAATGTCTTGTAATATTATAAAATGTCATTGACAAAATAAGGCTGTTTTAACTTCTGTTTTGCTCTTAGGAGAAGGTTTGGACAGAAGAAAAACTCCCTTCTTTCTCAGCCATCTGGGACAACGGCAAAAGCAGCAGAGAAATGCAAGGTATGTCTGTATGGGTACAATATCCTGTGAAACCACAGTAGAGTAATAAAGGTTGTTAAGCATTCATGCTCTGTTTTTTTTATATAGGATGCAGATATTATAAAGAATTCAGTGGTAAAGAAACCAGGATGTGCTGCTCACTTCAGTGGTGAAGGAGAACATGAGGAATCTGGTTCTCTTTCCTCATCCTCTCTCCTCGCTAGAATGAGGGCCAGGAATCACCTCAATCAACCACAGAGACAAGAGGATGAGGAAGAGAGAGAGACTCAGTCTGCTGCTGTTCATGCGACTCCTACAGAACACGATGAGCTTCTGGTTGATCTGAGGAACTTTGTGGCTTTCCAAGCTCAGGTGGACGGCCAGGCGAGCACCAAGGAGATCCTGGAGTACTTCACCCCGAGACTCACTTCCACACAAACACCCGTGTTCAGAGAACTGCTGAGAAATATTTGTGAGTTTCACAGACTTCCTGGGCAGGAAGGGATGTGGAAGCTTAAAGCTGACTACAGGTAAATGGAGCGAAGCATATTAAAAGCTATTAACCGAGAGGCTCCAAACGGAATGCATACCTCACACTTGGGAAAACGTGATTTGATGCATCAATTATGTTCAGATTTAAAATGTGTAAATGCAATTAATTTCAATAAACTTTCTAGAATTTTCCGGGTTGGCTATTATTACAAAACACTCCTATTATATAAATAGTATTTTTGTTTTTTGTCAACTTTGTTTCTGTAAAATTCCTGGAAATTACTTGAACTTGGAAATGTTCTAAAAACTGTGTTGGTCAGGGAACTATATTGATGAGACCAGTATTTGTTTTGCTGTACTATATTATAATGCTATTACAATACTATAATATAATTGTAATACTATTGTAATCTTTTTAAATTCAAAAGGAATTACCGGTATTGGTGTTCATTAATTGGTATTTTTGGCAAAATGGAAAATGTACATTTATATAGGGCTTCCACCCTAAAGGTGCTTGGTGCCAAATTGTTTGCATGAGGTTGTAGTAAGTGAAGGTGATTTTGAAAGTTATAGCTAATATTATTTAATGTCTTGAGAGTATCTACCTCTTCCTCCCACTTAATGTTTGTTCACTGAGAACAAATGAGATTTAATGTAATTGAAATGTGTAAAGCCAGTGATGGGGTTTAGGGAATACTGTTATATGTTTGAACAATTACATGTATTCATTAAAAGTTGCCTAATAAACATCAACCTTTACATCAACTCCTTAGTACATTTTATTAATATGATCTAGGAAATTTAATGCATGACTAGATGATGAGCCAGAAGATGCACCACCTCATGGGGGCTTATTGGAGCTCATTTTGAAAAGAACTATGATTTTCTGTGGTTGCACATTAATCACAATGCCATGGGCTTTCAGGGAATAGGTTTTATTTCTTGTAAGTTAATGTGTCAGAAATTAGTGTTCGTCTTCTATTATTTGTCAGCGCGATTTAGCACACCAGCAATGAGAAACAAACCTTTTCAAAAAAAATTCTCCAACTGTAAATAATAATAATAATTTAAATAGTGCTTTTGTAGATAGGTTTCTTTTCAAAATAAAGCGATTTAATCATTAAAATAACTGTAAAATAATTGTTTGAAACAATACCTATAAAAGAAAACAAAATATAGTTTATGAATTTATTCAATGCTCCGTTCGAGTTTCCGACCTCATTAAAACTTTATTCGTTTATGGGCTCAGAATAACAATAAGTTACTTATTCGCTTGTAGTTCATTAACCAAAAGTCTATTCTTTGTTTTTGTTTTAATTCTGTATATCTATGCGAGAGCGGTCCTGTCTCTGACCATGGTGCTGAAAGTCTTTCTCTTTCATCTATTTTCTTCTCTTTTTCTAATGAGTCCTAATGCACGCACAATTATTCTGTTAGTTAAAATTAAAAAACAGAATTGTTCATTTACATGTGCGCTTCACGCCACTCACTTCAGCAGGCACATACACTTTCTCTCTCTCCCATCCATCCTCTCAGGACCGCAGAAATCACTTGATCTATAGGTTTACTCAATCTAAATATATCTCCGTTCTGTACTACAATAATACAAAGTTTTACAGATCTTGTCCCCTAGTTTCCGATGCATTTTGACGACATCATAACACCAGCTTTATTTTCAGCGGTGCATAAATTAATTACACGCATTTAATAACTAAAATATCATTATATTCCCCTCTTAATATCATAAACGTTCTACGCCAGGGAAGCACTTAATAGTGCAGGGGGCCATAACAGGCTATTATCCTTGTGTAATGCTATTAGAGAACCAATTATGCACCATTACACTTGCTTTTTTGCCGTTTATGTGATTTCATCCAATACCGTTCTGCACTTCAAAATTTCAGCTGCTACTCGGAGCCTCATTTCCAGCAGCAGAGGAGCGGCGGCGTCTGCGCGCGGCGTCCCGCGTGCGTTTTAAAAGTAATTGAAAGGGTCCCGCTGCATATCATTTACGCGAGAGTGGGAAATAAATCCTTGGACCCCTTGCTGTGAACAAAATCAAAATTTGGACCTGCGAGCGCGCAGCCAGTGGATTCTCGTATAAAGTGGACCCCTAACCCATATAACGAGCAATTACTGGTCTGACAGCCAATTTTAAATTCAAAAACAGTCATCTAGATTTTTAATATAAAAAGCAACTGTGTTGAAAAAAAAAGTGCAGCGAGCTTGTGCCCGTGTGTTTGTGATTTGGGAATATGCATGCATCTAGATAAAGTTACGCTTTCGGAGTAGCCGAACGCCTTGGAGGATTTTGACGTTCACCGACCACGTGCGCAATCCGGTTGGGCGCGGAGAACCTATCCAAATGTCTTGAAAACGAAAATCTGATTAATTGCAATTACGTGTGAGATTATAAAGGCGAGTGCTGTCATGCTCTAAACAGTCACAAAGACATCTGGTCACTCCCTCCTCATGTGCGCGAGAGCGGATGAACAGGAGCGCTCAGTGATTGACGGAGGGAGAGCGATCGCTCTGCTGAGGTTACACGCGTAAAGACCATCTATTGGTACAGATGCCCCTTTTTTACTTCATGCACTTCAAATCGGTTGCAGACAAGTATTTGTATTGTTTAAAGTTATTTTTTTAAGACGCAGATGATTGCGGTAATAGTTGATGAACGTTACTGTTGACGTTTGGCCATTTTTCCCCCACGCAGAGTGAAATATTCTCTCCACTCGCAAAGCACCGGGAAACATGTTTTACTTTCACTGTCCTCCACAGTTAGAAGGAGAGTGCTGCAGGACCAACACATGTAAGTAGGCTTCGTTTCTTCTTTAAAAACGGGAGTTTGATCTAAAATTGTAACTTTGTAATCTTGTACAGACCTGAAACGCTTTCTTTTGCGTCGTCTATAATTTAATTTATGCGTTATATTTCACCATCAAATATACTAAATCACCCCGTGTTTGTGTTTGTTTTATGGCATTATGGTGTTTAATGTTTTGCCACATGGTAACGCGATCGAGAGCTTGACAGCCGCCCAGCTGAGACTTTTTGTTGCAGTCTGTCTGAGAACAGATGTTAGATGTCATGCCTTTCAACTGGCATTTTGTTGGTCCTGGTTTTTCATTGTGTGAAGTGATCGTTCAGGTCTCTAGCACATCACAATGAATCAACTATTCCCTGTGAATTAGTCCAGCATATGGATACAAATATGCTCACTGGAGGGGAATTATATTTCCCTGCTCATTTAGGGCTATAAGTAAATATATTTGTTTCTATCCTAGAAATGTTACATTTTAAAAGTGTCACGTTGCTGCTTTAAACAGTGAACACAAATGGGTTTGGGAATCACTCCTCTGGAGACTTTGATGACGGTTTTCTGCGCAGAAAACAACGCAGAAACAGGACAACCTTCACTTTACAACAGGTTAGTGAGAAGCAAAATTTCCACATGCATGCCTCTGTATTTATTTGCATTACAATGCTGCTTGATAAAGTCCTGTCTTTTTTTTTTTTACTTGGCACTCCGGGTGTAAATATACATTAATAGAACAAATACTCAATATTTTTTGGGAGTAAACTATTAAAGCAAAAAAGAAGCGAGTTTGCCTAGTTAATATTTACTTTATCAAGGTTGCACGACGATGGAAACATGTAAGACAAATAGCATAAAGGCCTATAGCACCGTAAAAAATATTTTCATTTTAACAACAGCTTGGTTTTTGTCCCATTTCAACTGTTTCAATAATTCTTGTCAATTTAATCAGCAAATACTAAGTTGTCACTTGTCAAAATGTCAAGGCGACAGTGAAACAACGTTCGTGAGTTTTACCCATGAAAAGCATTGTCGAGGAGCGCATCGTTTCTTTTTCTGAGTTCTAAAGTTGAGACTGAATGAAAATATGTGTCACAGTTGGAGGCTTTGGAGGCGGTGTTTGCACAGACCCACTATCCAGACGTGTTTACGAGAGAAGAGCTGGCTATGAAAATCAACTTAACAGAGGCTCGAGTTCAGGTGAGACGCTTTTCCAGAGTAACGGGCTCCATCACGTGAAGCGCTCACGGCACGTTTGGCCAGAGAAAGTAAATGAAGCCACTCTGTCATTTCCGTGATGCGCTTTAATAACATCAACATAATGTGGAATATTAGATTAGGTTGATTAATCGGTCATTCATAATTAACTAGTGGTAATGTTCTACACTAATTTGCCCTCGTCTCTGAGGTATAAAAATTGCTTAGATGCACTGCCATTTCCGTGTTCCAGCAGATTGAAAGAGGACGCAGTGCTTTTTGAGGAAGAACCACGTTTCTAGGTTCTCAAAGCGGTTCTCGAGCACCTGAAATTTCATATTCTGCGGCCTTGCAAAACATCCGCGGTAATATCAAGTCGGCCACACGTAATTGCATTCAATGTGTCTGTATGTAATTTCCTGCATTCCAGATTTGCTTTTGGGTTTCCTTCTGAGCTCAGATCTAATTGTAGGAAATATAATAGTTTCCCTTTTGTTCCCCAGGGTCATCTTACTATCGCTTAAAACCAATGACTGCGACGCGATAATGGAATTCGCTGCTGTAAATTAGGGATTGTAAACAAATTATTTCCCTCTAATCGGATTATCCGATTCCTATTATTAAATCTGAACATGAATCGGTCGCAGCATGCAGGGATATTAAACTTACATTATTATTAGGAAATAAATTTTCTGTTTTGTTGTAGTATAGTGGGCGCCCACCGTTTTTAAAGTGTCAATTGGCTTGTGCTGCATTAAGAACAAACTGCAAATTGAGATTAATGGTGCAATTATAGAGCATTCAGTGCTGGGGGATCATGACTTCTAGCTGGAAGGTGCAAGGGTGAGATAATGTTGCCACAATTACATTGTGAATATTGTTGTCCTGCCAGTAAACTGTTGTGTCATATTATGTAGAGAGAGCGGCTAGATGTGTGTGGTGTTTTGTTTGTTCGGATCATTGTACCTTTGCACAATGCTGGCCAGGCGGTGGAGATATGGCTGCATTATGCAACCTTTCCCCATTCAAATATGATTAATGCGTTAGAGAGCACAGACTTAATCGAATCTGATGTTGTCAAACAATCACTAAATAGAGAAATAAACGACTTCATCATGGTTCTCTCTCAGAAGCAGGGAGACTGTCAGTAGGAAGTCATTAAAAAATGATAATGAAAAATTGCTCAATTAAATGTTGTTATAGGCAATGACCTTCATTCAATTAACATACAAGAACTTCGCTGCATATGCTCAGCAGTTGTGTTCGTGAAGTTTGACATAAGTCACTGGCTTGTTAGTTTCTCCAGCACATTTCAGACATGTGCATTGTGTGCAAACAATCATTTTAAAATGTATGCAGCTAAAACAATTAATATGAATTTCTGTCAAGAGAAGAGATAAAAGGAATACCTTATCCAGAAATGAAAATTATGTCATTATTTATTCACCCTCGTGCTGTATGTAATTTTGTCTTCTTTGGAACACAAAAGGAGATCCGTAATATCTCCTTTTCCACAGAATAATGTTTGAAATGACATGAAAGCGCATAAAAATGAAAACAGAATTAGCATGTTTAATCAAACCGAAAGAGAAACATTTTGTACTCATTTTGTACTTTTTTAATCCTCTGCTTACCCTTTAGGTGTGGTTTCAAAATCGAAGGGCAAAGTGGAGAAAAACAGAGAGAGGAACTTCGGACCAGGAGGGAGGCAAAGAACAAATGAATGAAGGCGCCCCTCCTGCAAGAAACCTCAATCAGTCTCCTGTTGACCATGGCAGAAATAAAAAAGAACCAATGGAACTACAGCATAAGTGTGTAGATCAGCTATTCAAATGGCATGCTCACAAACAATAATTGTTTGCTTTTCAAAAAAGATGTAATGTAAACATTTCTTTTATGCACAGTATTAATAGAGTGGTGGGTTCAGGTGGACCTTTTTTCCCATCTTGTCTCCCTGGCACTCTGTTGAATACAGCCACTTATGCACAAGCCTTGTCACAAGTGGCAACTTTAAAAGGTAAGATTCAGGCTCTAATGGATGTCATAATGAAAACATGTGTTTCAAATGTTTCAGATAGGCTTGATAGTTATTATTTGTATTACTTTTTTGTTACTGCAACTGATGTGGATGAAAATGCAGCATAGTTATTGTATAGTGCTGACTCTAAAGATAGATAGATATTTAATCAGAACTGTAATCTACCGTCTGTATTGTCACTTCAAATTTGTATTCATATATATATATGCAGTGCGAAATGAAACATGTTTACAATGATAAAAGTCGTTCAATGTCCCATTATTGACACAATATTCTGGAATTCCTCATTAGGAAGTCCTTTGTGTTCCTGCTGTGTGCCTGACCCAATGGGCCTCTCCTTCCTGCCACCATATGGGTGCCAGAGTAACCGGACAGCCAGTGTCGCAGCCTTGCGGATGAAGGCCAGGGAACATTCGGAGGCCGTTCTTCAGTCAGCTAACCTGCTGGGAGCAGTGTCTACAACTGGGCCCGGAGCAGGTCCAGGGGCCGGTCTGGGACAAAGCCCTGTTTCTGCAGGAGGAAGCGATTCCGGTCCTAACTCCGGCACTTCTAAGATCACATCATTACGAAGAACTCCAGACAAGCATCTGCACTGCCAAAAGGAGGGTCCGGATAAGAAATGAGGGAATCTTGTTTTTTGTTGTTGTTGTTTTTTTCTAAGTGGAGGACACACTTTGGATGAAGGATTTATAATCAAACGTTGAATGCCTGCTGCCTCGTTTTTGAGAGCACTGACATGCCGTGGACAGGACAGTGTTAAGTGCAATCCCTTATTGTGTATTTTGTGTGTTTGTATATGTAAAACTAATAATTCAAATGTAATTTTTCCTCTTCTCGTTCACTTTTACTCATTATTCTTGACATTGTTCGGGTCCATGCAGTTGCAATTCGGTTTCTGTGGCGGAATGACTTTTAAACATGCTGTGTGGCAAGAGAAAACTCCCTGGTTGCCAATGTGAACATTTAATTTTTCACAATCCACTTTGATGTTTGACTTGTGTGCTGTGAAGTCGGGTGGTGATAGACATTCTGCATTGTGTCAAGATATATGCCATGCTGAAATATAAATGTACTAATGTGAAATAATATATGTAAGATAATATCAAGGACAGAACTGTATATTAAATGGTTTGTCATGTTTTATAATATGATCCGGGTAACTCTTACTCATGATGATGCGATGACAACTGACACCTCTCTTGTCGTTCCATCTGTACGTCCGCGATAGACTGCAAGAGTCCACACACTGGTCCTGTTTTGACATGTTCTGTAAAACAATTAAACATGTAGGCAATCATGTACATCTCCTGTTGCCTATTGCTCAGACCATCTGGCTATGATCAATTATTAATTAGTTCTCAAGCGGTAGGGCTGTAAAATGGAAGCAACGGTTGGTCTTATTATTTATTTACTTTTAAAGTACACCATGACTTTCTCTTATCACATAGCTATTTTACATGCGTCCCATAATGACAATTATGTAATAGGTGCTAATTATGACATTATGGACTGGACCTAGAACAAAGCACAGATGTCATTAAAGTTGAAAATGAAATTTAATTGTCATTAAAGAGGCTTAGTCAGGCAGATTTTGTGAAAATTATTTTACATTTTTCCTAGCAAAAAAACTAAAACATTTTAGAACATCAGTGCAATTATATAATAGTGAATGAGGAAGTGACATGTAAATGAAGAGTATATGAAGCATCAAATTGGTATTAAAAGGAAATCTGAGTACCGGTTTTCAAAAAACAGGTCATAGCAGCGTTTAAAAAACATATAGCAGCAAATTGAAAAAGAATCTGCCATCTTTGAAAAGGGGCTGGACTGATTAAATTCTTGTCCTTGAGGATTTTCAGGAAATTACTTTGATAGTCAATAACACAATTGAGTAAACTGCACACACATTAGCATTAATAATTGATGTTGAATTATGTATTATCACAAAGTAGTGATTTAATTATTCATGATGTGACACCCTGGTGACAAAGCTGAGCCAGATAATGTCAAAAGTCTTGCCTGATGAAACCGTGCAAATTGCCATTTGTGTTTTATGGTGACAATAATATACACTTTTCTCAAAATGTGTGTCAATTTGACAGTAACTGAAAACGAGAATATTTTAATGTGTATAAATAAGGTAAAGTATGAACAGGCCGCAATGTTATTAATTAGCTAGTGTGATAGCATCTTTCCATATAATAAGCAGAATTACTATTAAATATGACATTAAGTGACACTCATCATATCGCATAATAAACAGATGTAAGAACTTATTGAATCTACAACAAAATATACTGAAAAAACACATGTTCTCCACACTTTGATCAAACTAAAGTTAAAACTAGTTGTGCCATTTTTAATGATTTTATAGATTTCAGAGTAACTAGCCTATAGGTTAGAATATTATTATAGCTATATTTTACATCGCAAATCATATGAAATAAAGATTACATCTCATAATGAGTGTAAATAAAAAAATTAAATCAGAGGCCGGCTCTAAATATTTAGCTAGGCCTATTCAAAATGGCGAAAGAGCAGCTAAGATCACGTGACACATGACCTTTTCTCAGAAATCAACACAATCGCAGCTTGCGGAGCACACATAATTTGCTGATTTTTTAAATTGACGTATTTATCTTAGTTTAAACAAAAAGATTACCTGGTCCAGCTCGCAACATATAGGCCAATGCATGAGGTCTCAAACAGGTAAAGACAAAGTGCTGCTGTCTTCACAGCGCCCTCTAGATTATTCTCCCGTCATGTAGAATGACGCGATTCTTGATGGCTGACTGACAGACAGGTTTTCATCGATTTGCAAATTAGATAAATTAATGTATATATTTAGACATATTTTACGTATATATTTACCAAAAAATATTAAATATTAGACAAAAATATTAAGTCTAAGTGTATTTAAGATATTAAGATATTTTGTTTTTATTTATTATTATTATTAAACCTTTATTTAACCAGTAGAGTCCCATTGAGATTAAAAACCTCTTTTCAAGGGAGCCCGGGCCAAGAGGCAGCAAAAACTACACAATTACACAATTACAATGTACATAAAACATTAAAACAACACATCTTATGAGATGCAATCACAAATTATTGAGGAAGTCTCTGTTGTTTTAAGCCTTCTTTTTAAAGCATTTAAAGACATAAATGCAGTTAATTTCCAGTCTTTCTGCAACACATCCCAAGCTAGAGGAGCTGAATGGACAAAAGCTTTCTTCCCCTGCTCTGTTCGGGCAAAAGGAACAGAGAGCAACAGCTGATTATTTGAACGCAGAGAGTAGGCTATGAGTCAACACTTCTCTTTGTAACATATGCATGCAAATATGTAGCATACTGAATCTAAATGCTTTAAAACACTCATTCAGTCTTTTTACCTAAATATGCAGAAATGTACTGGATGAGTACACTTTTTCTTCTCAGTGTTGCTAAATTTTCTATTGTACCTATTTTGAAGGGTTTACACCTATTTTTAATAGACAGAAGGCATTTGTTTACGTGACAGCCATGAATATGGAGCCAAGAAGTAGTTTTTGATTGCACATTCAGGTGTTATTATTAATATTTTTTATCTATTTTTCAAATGTTTCAAATGACATGAATCTTTAACTCTTATGATTAAATATTTTTATTGGTCAGTTAATTTTTTTATTAAGCAATTAATTATTCTTTATATTATATGTGGGCATTTGTGGAAGAAGTTTAGGAGTGTGTTCCTCTAATCCTGTTGATTGAAGTGCAAATTATGTATCTATTAAATTGATTAAATATTATGTGTTTTTTATTTATTAGTTAAGTAGTCCATGAGGAATTTAGAAATTGTGTTTACTAATCTCTGTCATGAACAACAAGCCTTGCAATGATTATATGAAAATGTGAACTGGTGAAAACCAGGCAAGGTGTTGGTCATAGCGATCACAGTTTTCTTGTATCTAAACCTAAAACATGTTTTCTGCTCATACATGACCTGTAATCCTCTGTATGCTTCTCTCAGCCAATAGAAATACTATTGTAAGTGCACATTGCATCGGCTGATAAAGATGTCTCCGCTTTGAGAAAACCCAACTCAGGGGAAAAATCAATTTAGACGCTGTAGCTGTTGTTAATCTTTTTTCTTTTCCAAAATGAATTCTCGCACAGCAAGCAAACAGAAAAACAAATGGCCTATGATGGTTTTAAGTAATTTAGAGTTATTGTAGTAATATTTTTAGAAGATTGTTCGTAACATTCATTGCACGTGGATTATTGATTATTCAGTGCAGTAATTCATTCTATTATGAGAAGCATTGTTACATCAAATTAACTGGAGAGAGGCCAAGGAAGCCTAAAAAACCCTAAACTAAACTAAATAATGACACAAATCATTTGTTTCAAATTCTGTTTGAATGAAGTTAATGAGTTCTTTTGTTGCATTAATGATACATTGTCAGTGAAGTCATATCCAAACTCTGGTGCTCCGGTTGTTTGAGATATGGGCCTCCTGCATAGGTCAAGATACGGTCAACATTTGTGCAGTTATCACAGCTGCCCGCACTTATGTAAAAAAGAGATCAATAAGTCTGAGAAAGATAAGACAGAAATATTGTTAATGGATCTGATGATGGTCAAGGATTTTCTTACTTGGTGGTGAATATTTATTATTCCCACAGCAGTAGTCTCACAGAGCATAAAAGAAAAGAGTACTTTTAAAATTATTATCAGCCAGATTTATTAAGTACCAATAGACAAATAGATATGTTTTAGAAATATTTTGTAATAAATAATTGATTGATTTACTAGAGAATATACTTTGTACATACAAAGTGCAATGCACCCCATGTCCACTAGAGTGGTCCATTGTGCAGATACTGAAATCACTCAAACACACAATTGTATCAGTCTGTAGAACCACAGTAATGTGGTAAAGAGAGCAATGAAGCTCATTCTCAAGTTTGTTACATCAGATAATACCTGCATTTCTTTAATGTATTAACTTTTTAATGGATTCTGTGTGAGAAAATAGCATCCAGCCAAAACATTTCTATTTAAAGTCTTTCTTTAATGATGATGAATGAGCTTCCGAAAGACTGTAAAAGTAGTACGTTGCAAGTACAGTAGTTGTTTATAAGGCAATCATTTTATAGTCATACATCATCAACCATGGCAAGGAAAAGACAGACCACAACTTTCTAATATACAATCTGCCAGAGAACGTTTGCACTTTATGGCACAAGTACTCATAGTTTTACACTGACAAACCTTCATAGTGTACAGTTTACATGCATATTGTAGGTCATTTGAAAAATCTGATTAAAAAAATAAAAACTGCCAAAATGATCAGTGAAGGTTCTGACTGGGTCTGAGGATGAGGCTGTAGCATTTAGCACCAAAATGCTAACATGACTTTATAAATGGCGTACTAGGTGGTTTACAGGCATGGTCTTTGTTGTATAATAAACAAGTACACTGCAAAATTATTTTAACTTAACATAATTAATTGGAATGCTTCACAGTTCTTCCGTTGACCTTTTCTGACAATAAAGAGCCCCTGCACTTCCTGATTCCGGTTACCTCAGCTACAAAACACAATGCAGTTTAACAGCAATCCTTAAATAAAAATCAAAAACAATTTAAGAACTCATTTAACTTACTTAAAAGTCACAGTTAAATAGCTTAGACAGTTACAGTCATGTAACTTTAGATTTGTGTACAAACAGTATTTACCCATCTAAACAACTTTACTCGTCATGTGCTCTCCATTGCAAAGTCCTCTAATTCACTCATTGTTATAATATCTGTATGTCTTTCATTGGTGTTAATGCTGTTTTCCGCATTCTGCGGATAAACATTCTGTCTCCACAGTTCACTACCTGTCTCAAGAGTATCCTGTTCGTCTGTTAACGCAGCCGGTGTTGACACTTCAGACGCTGACCTCAAGGGTTGTAATGAAGATGCACCCATTGGCAGAAACCCACGGTACAGCATGTAGGGAGCATTTAACATCTCCACTGATGCTGGCTGCGTTAGAGCACTCTGAGACCTCTGACGGACATTCAACTGTACGTATTTACCAGTTTCTGGGTCATAAAATGTCTTTGTCTTCACCGGTAATGGTACATCCACCATAAAATATTGCCCTGAGTTTGGGTCTTGCAAAAGCTTTCTCTGTGTCATGGGGAAAGGTTGGGCAACTATACTGTGTGTTGGGTGGGTGTAATTTGGCTGGATGTCATACTGTGAAAGAGGAGGTGAGGCTTGTAACGCTAGATGTGTTGACAGTATGTCCGAAGGTGAGGAGGGCTTGCCAGGGACCTCTCTGATTGATTTGGACTCTAGCTGTTCTTGGTTTTCTGGTATCTTGGGGGTCTCTGCCTTTTTCATACGCCTCGTTGCAAGTCTTTGTGCTCGTCGAAGAGCTTTTTCAGATTTGGGGGGCACCGTTGGAGGTTTACCTAGTGGCCTCATATCACTACAGGCTGATTCTGGCCTTTCATAGCACGCTGACTCTGGTCGTTCGTAGCAAGCAGATGCAGGCCTTTGGTAGGCGTCTTTGTAAGTTTCATTCTTGGGCATGAAGGCCAAACTTATGTCAGCCACATCTGTGAGGTTCGCTGCACAGTTCTTTGTATCCTCTGACATTGTGCTAATGACAGAATGAATTTCTTCTTCATCAAAATGTTGGCTTCTTCTCTGATAGCTATTTGATTGTTTTGTTGTGTATTCTGCTGAGGACGAGTTGTTGTGGACCGTCTCTTTAACATTGTGGGGCCGATGGACAACAATTGCTGGTTCATGTAAGATTAGAGGGTTAGCAGGCTGTTTGAGGTGAATTTCATCTTCTTTCTCTGAACCGCTTAAGTTTTCCTTTGGTGAGCCAATCCTGAAGTCATCAGATAATGATCTGTGAAAGCATGGCTTGACAGTTTTGGTCACAGAAGACGTTCTCATGGTATTATCCTTCACTCTGAACATGATGGGTTTCCCCATCGCTGGAGACGAAGAGTTGGATCGTGGTCCTGATGCAACTTTACCATAGTCTGTTAGACTTTGCAAAAACAAGCTATCTTCCTTTTTCTCTTCCTCTGATTTTTCAGTTGAGTATTTGTTTTGAGACAATTTGAGACTTGGAGGAGGAGGTTCACTTGTTTCCTTTTGCTTTAGATCAGTGTCAAGAGCATTCACTGTGTAATATTGTAGTTCTTCCATTTCTTCTCCAGAGTGTGATGCCATATTTATTTGGTTGTCTGAGAGTTTTACCGTGTTAGAGGAAGGCAAGTTTGCAAGGGATTCTTGTCTTCCAGAATGAGAAATATTGGCCTTTTCAGATGTTTTGTCATGAATCAGTTGTCTTGATCTGCTTATTATACTTTTGGGTTGCAATGGTACAGTATTTGCACCTTGGGGATTCTTGAGTTGATACAGTTTATTATTTTCTCCTCTATTTGCATGCTCCATGAAAGCTGATTTAGTATTTGATTCCTTACGATTTATTACAGTCCCCAGTTGAGTGCCCATTGATGTTGCTCCATCTTGTGAACCTGAAGCTACCAGTGTTATAGGTTTTGGTTGAGGTGCAATCATGCTGGTATTCAAGTGATTGTGTTTTTGAGATAAAACCTCTTGATCTGTTTGTTTTTTCAATTGTGATAGCGTTTGCTTGAGATTTCTACCTTCCTCTCTTGAAATGATCTTTCTTTCAGACTCTCCCCCTGTATCTGGCACATTTACATCTGAATCTTTATGAATTCTTAAAACTGACTGATCATAACTGTTGTAGAAGTCCAGTTTGGGGAATATATCATGTTCATTTGTTTCATCTTCAGCAGAGATGACTTTCAGTCTAGCATAGTCTGCGATAGCTGATATTTCTGGTCTAGCCCCCTTCTTGTTCCCTTGTATAGCCTCTGATTTGGATAATATTGCTTCTGTACTTGTGTTCTGTTTACTTAACTGAGAATTCTCTTTTTCAGAACTTGCGGCGCTTCCTTTTGTTTCAGGGACAAAACTTCTCCCTGCCTGATACTGGTTTGTATTCGTCCATTCAGCCTGTTTTGTCTCCGTAGCTTCAACATTTCTTTCTTTCTTCTCTCTTAGACTGCTTCTGTTTTCATTAACATTCAAATCACCATCATTTTGTCCACTCAGACTTAATACAGGGTCTTCTTTCTTTCTTTTGTCACTGTTCAGTGTAGGTTGTTTATTATCATAGACATTTATCTCTTGTTTCCGAATTGGTCCTTGACTGGTCTTTTCTGATTCAATGGGACCATCTTTCTTAGGTGGTGTGATTTCTTTTCCAATCTCATATGTATGTTTGGGTGTTGTTTCACCGGTCCCTTTCATTTTATCCATGGTTTTGGGTTCATTTTGGGCTGATAGGGTCTTCACTGGTAACTTTATTTGCTCTGTAAAGTCTTTCTCTCGGTCAATCACGACAGCTCCTTTCAGATTTTCCCTCTTTATCACTTCATGTTTGTTTTTGTGGCCTGCCATGAATTCTTTGTTGGAGGACACTTCCTCTGTAGACACTTTTATGTCCTCAAAAGAGGCCTGGTCTTGTTTTACAACAGTACACACATCCTCACCACTACTGCTAGCTTTATCCTTATAATTATTAACATCTGTGGCAGCGCCATCATTTGAAACCATCTTCATCCTGTTTGTAATTTCATTATCCGTTTTAAATTCAACTTGTAACTTCTCTTCTGCCCTCTTCTCCCCCAAACCCCCCTTTCCATTCTTTTGTAGAGCTTGGGCATCTTTGTTTGAGACAGACTCTTGTTTCATAGCTATTAGGGTAGAATCCTCTTGTTTTGTCTCATGAGTAATTTTCTGAGCTTTTAAGTGAACTGTTTCTCTTCCATTTATTTTATTCTTTTGTGACATAAATGTATCGGTATGATTAAACAATTTTTCTTCACCTTCCACCATTTGAGGCTTCTTTTTAGGCATTGTCCATTCAGGAATTGTACTTTCAGTGAATTTATTGTTGACTGCATCCTTTGCCATGGATGCGTTAGAAACGGCTCCCTTTACGACTTCAGTCTTTGTTGCTTTTGTTGATTCACATATACCTGCAGGTTGTTTAGCAGTCAGGGACACATTCTCAGTTTTCTTTGGGGACTTTCTAGAGTTAGATATATCATCTGTATTTTTTCCTATCATACTCAGACTTTGTGTTTTCTCATTGTTTATCATTTGCTCTTCAACTTTCTTTTCCTTTGACTGAATATCATTTCTCCTACTTTGCCTTGATGGGTCAATATTATGAGTATCTTGATCTTGTTGTTCAACATTTTCTACATCTTCTGGTATTAGGGTGGCATTGTTTGTAGAATGAATAAGCTTTGGTATATCATTTCCTGTATTCTGTTGCTTGCTGTGGGAGCAAGTTATTGAAGGGATATGTTGCACTTGCTTGGTTTTGCTCTCACTCTCTTTAAAAGGTTGACTTGAAATGTATGCTTGCTGAATGCGTGCTTGTCTTGTGTCATCTGGATGTGTTTGTGTGTAATCTAAGCTTTTCTCTTTGGATGCTCTTTTGCTGATTCCATGTTTTATTGGTTTGTCTGACAGGTGAGTTTCAGTTTCCTCCTTTTCTTTTCTTTCACTCTCATCCTGCATATATTTTGATGTGAGATGAACGTGATCTCTGACTGGAAGCCCATATTTAACTAAGAGGTCATCATATGATGTACTGATTCTTCCTATGGCACTTGGCTTATCCGTAGTTTCAGATGGTTCACATTTCCCAATCTTGTCTTCTTTGTCTTCAATTTTTGAAGATACTTCAGTTTGTCTTTGAACATCATCATGATCATTTTCTGCTTTGTCATTTTTAATACGAAAGCTTTCATCCTTCACACATCTCTCAGTTTCAACAGAACTTTCCTCATCTTGTTTTCCTGTATTTTGTTGCTCATCAATATGACAGTTACTTGACACACAAATACTGTAGATCATAGGTTCATCATCTGAAGCGGCTTCTGTTTTTCTAGACACACAAATACTGTAAATCATGGGTTCTTCTACAGGTTCCTCGGCAGGCACCTCTTTGCTAGGTATATGAATGGTGCTGTTTGATGTATCTGATGTGGATTCTATGTTTTGAGTTGAAACAGGATGTGCATTGTTCTTTTGAGTTTCACCCTTGTCTACTATTACTTTTTGCTGAGAGAAAACATTTGGTTCTAGTTTGTCTTCAGCTGCTTTTTGGGGTTCGGAATTGCCTGGAATCCCTTTATGAGACTCTTTTGTGGACTTAGGATTGTTTTTCTCTTGTGATATTTCCAATGGTCTAGGAAATCCTTGCTCTTTTTGTTTTGGGCTTGCACTTTCTGTTCTTTTATCTCCGTGTTGACTGTTATTTACTGCTTCTGAATTGTTTTTTATTCTTGACGTGCTCAGATGGTTTCTAGGGAGTTCATTTATGTCAGCTGAGAGCAGAGTCTTTGTTTTTTCATCATCTTGAAGGTGTTCTTTTTGCTGACAGCTTTCTTTTGCTTTATCTGTTAGTGATTGTTTATTTGTTCCTGATTTTGACTGACTCTCCACCATTTGGTTTGCATAGATAGCTTCCACAGCTTTTACTTGTGAAGTATTGTTTTGTTGCCTAGCCAAGTCATTTTCTTTTGTTGTATTGTTATTGATTATTAATGCTTGTGCATCTTCATAATTAGAAAGTTTTAGTGTTTCTGTCTCCCAGGTTCTATGTGAGGCCGGATTATTTGTTGTTACAGAGTTGATTCTGACCATATTTTCTGTTGATGATGCCTCTGAATCTGAACGTTCCCCAGAATTATGTTTGCAGGTTGTATTTATAAGTTTCTCTGCACTCAATGTATTGGTTTGAAGTGAGTTTGAGGTGAGTTCTGATTTGGCATGTTCCATTAGTCGTTTAGCTGGTGGAATTCCATTTTTAAAATTCATGTCACTTGATGAGGATGTCAGTTGACTAGCTGTAACCCCAGAGCTATTTTTGATTGGTTCATTTTTAGACTGCTCCACAGTAGCAGTAATCTTACTTTTATGATCTACATTAGGTTCCTCAACTCTAAGTGTGTTTCTGTCCAATCCCAAGAGAGAATTTTTATTCAAGCTGCTTTTAGATTTTGTAGTCTCCATGTTTGTAACTTGTAAGTCTTTTTTGGTTTGATCAGCAGGTTTAGTCATAGCTTTTTCAGAATAAGTATACTGATGTCCATACAGATTTTCTTTCTGATCATGCTGAATTGTTTGTTTTTCATTATAGTTTGCAGGTAGATTCTGGGGAGGGGAGATTTCTCTCTTGACTGCGGCTGTCAAATGACCTGACATCAACTCACTTGGTGGCATTTCATACCTCTCCTTTGCAGATTCCTCGTTAGTGTTTACATCCTCTGGAGAGCTTGTCATACTTATGTTTTTATCTTCTGAGATTCTGGATGGCTGGCTGTTTATATCTCCCAATGTTGCCCCTCCGTGCGGAGTAAAATGTTCCTTCTTCATCTCTTTATCATCTCCTGGATGGTTGTCATTCTGCATTGCTACAGCCAAAGGTTTATATTTTACAGTTTCACCCTTCTTTTCCGAGCCTGCTTTCTGATTATCTTCAAAATGAAGAGGCTGTTTTTCCATTGATGGTGGAGATCCATTCTTGGGATTATCGTTGTGTATTTTAATTTGTTCTTTGTTCTGGGTTACACTAGAATAAGTGATATCTTGAAACAAGTGATTCAGCTTGTCTGCTGTAATTTCCTTCTTAACAGAGTGACCTTGTTGACCATCGTTATTTATAGTCACGCCTGTTTTTGTTGCCTTTATTGCAAGAATGCCTTGTTTGGCAAGTCCTTTTTCTTTAATCGCAGATATTTCCTTTTGAGCATGTGCTTTCAATTTCGACGTCAATATTTCTTGTTTGCTTTGGCCTCTTTCCTTGTAAGAAAACACTCTTGGTGAGACCTTGTCAGTATCTTTATTCATATTTGTTTCATTTGTATTGTGGAAATCCTTTCTTACATAGCCAGGTGATGGACTTGTGACATCCTGCACTTTGTAGCCTTGTTGTTCTTGCTTTTTCACAGGCTCTGAAATCGTTAGTTTATCAGCTTTATCATATTTAATTTGATCTTGTGAGTGTTCTGATTTAGCCAAAACAAATGGATTATCCTTTAGTCTCCTTGCTTGATCATTATCTCTAATGGCAAGAATATCATTGATGCTGAACCTTTCATCTTGTTTAGTTGTATTATTTTGATCTGAGGTGTTAGGTGGTTCGTTTGAATCTTTATCTTGAAAATCAGGATTTGGTGCGCCATTGTTGGTGGAAAGCTCATTGTGGTTTATGTGTCGAGTACTTGACAATGTATTGGGCATTTTATAACTCTTGGCAGCAGTTTGTTCCATCATCTCTGATTGTTTCTGTGTACATACACTCTCCTTGTTGTGTCTATCATCACTTGTTGATGCCATGTGCCACTGTTTGTTTGGCTCATACTTATATGGCTGATATGAGTACAATCCTTCATTCTTTTGACCTTCATGTCTTTTTAAAGGTACATTAGCTCTCATCTTTGCTATACTGTTGGAAGAAGCAATTTGCTCTGGTACACCTTTAACAAGATCATTGTTGACATTGAAGCTTTGTAAACCACAGTGCACTTCCTTTAGAGGAGATGTTTTGTTCTGGAGACTGTTTCTTGATATTCTGTATGATTCAGTAGGCTCTGAAAATATGTTTAATTGTTTGTCATGAACAGATTTATCACTGTAAGATGTTTTCCTGGGTAATATTGTGTCTTCTTTGACCTCTTTCTCTTCCTCCTTTGCAAGTCGACCGAGTTTTATGTCGTCATTGACTTTCTGCATGTATGTTTCCTTTCGGACATAAGAACTGTCGTTAGCAGAGTATTGCTTAGCGGTGGCCTTCCTCTGTTTGTCCATCTCAATCAGTGCTGCTATTTCTCCTCTAAATGGCCGTGATTCTGATCTACTGTCTGTTTCCTTGACAGAACCAACATGGTCCTTTCTTTGTTTTAGATCATTTTGACTCATGTTGTCGCTCTGACCGTATCTCTCTAATGTCTGAGCTGTCAGAGAATGTGTCGGTGGGTAAGCCTTTGGAAGCACATTTGCTATTTCCGACCTAGCAGGACTAAAAGCACCGTTGAGATCTTTTAATTGACCTTCTGAAGTCGGAGAGCTTTTATCCTGTGCTGAAAGATTGTGTGTTGAGAGATCTGTGTTAGCCAGCAGATCTGTGCTGTGAGGGTGACCTTCTGAACTTCCACGGAACGATTTGTAATTAGCGACTCTGTCTTGAATTTGAGGTGAAGCTAATGTCAAATTATCATATGATCCAAAGCCATCAGTATAAACTTGAGGGGTGATAGAGGCTGCACTGGGCTCTCGGATTAGATTACATGAGGTCCGTATATCCATTCCAATAAAATTCTCCTGAGCCGTTTCTTGGGATGCAAGAATATCCGAAAATCTGGATTCACGGCCCTCCAGCTTTGAGGTCTGCTTATTTAGATCTGTTATTTCTAGCCCTTTGAATTTAGTTGGACTGTATGTACTCTTTACTCTTTTTCGGTTGTCTTTGAGGTTGAACAGCAGACTTGAAGCTTTGGATTTGTAGCTGTCACGCAGATGTTTGACATCAGTCTGAAGTTTAGGGTCAGTTTCCCCCTGATTGGAATAATCAGAAACAGAAGGAGTGTGTGCAAACTGCAGGATCTCAGATGTCTCAGTTTCTTGTCTTGTATGAATAACTGGTGTGAGGAGCTGAGTGATGTTGAACGGCGTCACACTGCTAGGCAAGGTGCTCTCAACCACTACCTCATGTGTAACTTTGATATTGCTAAACAAATTTGAATCTGGCCTACATGTTCTCTGATTAGTAGGTGAGACAGTGGAGGGTCGGTTGCCTGGAAGTTTGTTCCTTACAAAGTTATTGTTTTTCTTCCAAGGTGGATAGTTGGAAGCCATCTCAGATTCACACCTCTTCTCAATCGCTGAGGCTTTCTGGACAACCGTGGACCTGGAGTGCTGGCTGGCCACAGCATCCTGAATTTGTCTCTTACTGAAGTGTTGACTTTCGCACTGAGAGTTCGGAATTCTGTGGTTGTTTTTTAGCTCTTTGTACATGGGTGAATCGTACCAGCTTGGGAATTCATTAGCTGACATAAACCTTGATAAATTCGTACTTTCGAAGGGGAACCTATTGTACTCTTCCCAGAGCTGGAAGGGACTGAATTCGCTATGGAAAAAACAGTTTGTAGAGTTTAGTGTCTTTCTTTTTGAAGATTTCATAAGGACTGTTGTGTCCATCTGGGCTACCGCGGCAGCTACGTCAGATATGTACAAATGGTTTCTGTAAGACTGAAAGGGGCCTGACTTAAAATTCTGATGATATCCTGAGAACTCGGAGAGTTCTCTCTGGATGCTTACCAGAGCTGATCTGTCCCATGATTCACTTCCAAAGTCTCTATACCTGTCCCTTGCCAGAATAACGTCATCATGATAATACTCCCCTGAACTAAATGCTTTGATCAGAGATGACACTCTGGATGAGCTCCTGCTCTGCTGCCACGTCACCTCCTTGGAGCCGTTGTTCAAATAAGACAAGCCTCCCTCCCTAAAAGCCTGTTCCTGATGGGTTACATCCGTGTAGGAATGCTGGAATGTTGAGGCCATGTCGGACTGTACTTCTGCCTCTCCATATTGCTGAACCCTGTATGAAACTGCCTCCTGGGAGACTGTCATTTGCTGAGTTTCCTCTGCAAAAGCCTTATGTCGTTCGGTCGGAGATGAGTGGAATTCCGAGTCATTGTAAATGGCCTCCTCTCCAATGCACAGGCTCCTAAAAGCACGATCGGTGAGGTTGCTCACCTCCCTATCTGTGTCATCCATAAAGCTGCCACTGCTGGATGTGTCACTGAAGCCATCTGAGTATTTGTGGTGGCCCTGCATGCTTCCCCGCTGGCCTGTGTGGCGCTTTTCCAGGGAGCTCATTTCACGCGGTTACTCTCATGGACAGGGCACAGTTGTCCCTGTCAGTCTTGGAGATGGCTGATGCAGGGTGTCTTGCATTTAAGTAGTTCACCTTCTAAAAGGTGATCAAAATGCCCTCCTTTCCTGCAAGAGTAGCAGAGATGTCATAAACTTGCAATTCACTGTAGTTTTTAACAAAATTCTTGAAAATCACACTGCTTTTGCTGAGTGATTTAAATGTCTAGTGCACAATTGAAATTTTATAAAATATGACACCCAAACCGCTGAGCTGCACCTTGCATACTGTACTTTCATATCACGTGAAGTATATTTAGACAAGGAAACTGCTTCCCATTCTTAAACAGGATCACAAATTAATCTCTGGCACTTGCTTACATGCACATGGCTTTCATATGGTAGTATTGGTATAATTATAAAGCATTATATTTGTGGTGGTTGAGGAGATTCCCCCTTCTATATGTAAAGTGCTTTGAGTGCAGAGAAAAGTGCTATTTAAATGTGACATTATTATTATTATTATTATTATTATTATTATTATTATTATTATCATCATCATTATTATTATCCAATATTAAATAATTTTGCTTTTTGGGTTTTGAAGCAAGTAGAATTTAATTTTGAATTTACATATTATAATAGAATGCATAAAATATGTTTGAAGCCAATATCCCATGTATATTACAGTTCTGACCATTGTCAATTAAGATTCTTAAATTTAAGCTTCTTATGCAGAACAAAATTCAATACAACAAATGTAATGAAAATTATTTAAAGATGCTTTGTTAATTCTGTGGAATAGCTCTAAATTTAAATATGTAAGTGAAAATAAAATTGCAAGGCATGTTAGTGGGAATAACCTTTGAATAGCCTTTGCTTTGTGCTGATCTTGTATATTGTTCTAGTATGGGTCTAGTATAGAGACAAACACAGACACACACACACACACACACACACACACACACACATATATATATATATATATATATATATATATATATATATATATATATATATATACTTTATTATACACTGAATAAAAACAGTGCAATGGTTTGTTTATTTATTAGCAAAGAATAAGGTACTTGTTTGAAGCCAATTTGTATAGTCACATAATTATTTTATTTTATTTATATAGTCACTCTTTTATTCTTGTCCCTGCCTACCTTGCCTTCACAGAGCAGTTGGAACGCTGCTTAAGCAACTTTCATAGAGCACTGTAACCACCATGGACTCATCACCTTAATAATCAGATTAGTGCTCATCTAAGAAGACCGATTCTTAAACTTTTACATCTGGCACCCCTACATTTTTAACATTAAGTTACGTCTTTGCTTTTTATAAGTATGAAAACATAATTAACAATACATTGTAGTTAAACTGGTAAGTGCATGTAGGTAAACTGCATATTCATCATATGTTTTATTAAAAATAAATAAAATAATTTAAAGAATTAAGAATTCATGGATTCATTACAATATATCATAGGTTGGATCACTTCAGTCAAATGTGTTTAGCATTACAGTATTCTTTACGGCTTTAAATTGTTTTTTAAGAGTTTGATTCTCATATGCACATAGTAACAACTATAAACCATATTATTCTATAAATCTTATAGAAATAAGCAACACATTTTCAGCTTGACATTTTTATAACAGCCTGCATAAACTATATACATGTAACATTCTGAACTCAAGTGAGCTTTTTTCTTACCTTTTGCTCTTATATCTCATTTTTTAGTGGTGAAAATATTTCTTGTGCTTCAGAAAGAAGCCATTCCTTATCCATAGCATACTATATGTGGCAAACAGCAGTAAAAAGATCTCTGAGATTCTCTTCAGCAACACTTTTGCTGGGTTCTCCTTAAAGTTGACAAAGAGCAGATGTAAAGACCGCTTTGTGCAAGGGCCCCGGCGGGGCTAAAGCAATGAGAGTTCAAAAACTGAAATAGCAGTGGCATCAGGCAGAGACGACCGAGCTGGAAACATGGGATGATGGCTTGAGACAGCACACGTATTGGAATAACCATGTGGTGTCAAGTGTCAAGCAGATGAAAAAAACAAAAGAAAAAACAAGCTTGTAATTCTGTTGTGCAGTGCCAGGCCTTAAGAGTCAAAATCACATTTGAGCACCACTGGGTTTATAAATGCCAACAGAAAAAGAAACAAAAAATCCCTGTTGTTCCCTGTGGCATGACATGTATCCACTTGTGGAGTTGTTGTGGTGGATAGCATGTAACTAACCAGAAGAACATGTACCCATGGTGTAAAAATAGCTTGTTGCTTCACTAACAAGTGTCACCCACTTCTTTTGGCTGAATCGTCCCTTAGACTTTTCAACAGATGATATCTGATCCCTCCTTGGAATTTTAAGAGTTAAAACTGTCCATTTAGCCTTTTTCCATCCTGTATTGTCATCTCAGTATTTAATTGTACTTAATATAAAACAAGCCCAGTAACTGTCAGTTATTCAGTTCCAAGAATATTTTATGTACTGCACAGTCTCTGTTGTCAATTATCTTAATAAAAGCAGGCAAGAAATGGGTCACAATAGGAGGGGTATTTTTTGAGCTGGCACCTTCCCCCTCAATCAGTCCATTTTCAAATGTCCCCCTGATGTCAAGCTGTCTCACGCTAGTCTTAACTTTGCAGCCAGGCACTGCTATAATAGGACATGGGTGCAGTGAGCTCTTTCCCAGGAGCCTTGGCTGCAGCAGAGGGCCTGGTGTGTAAAGGTGATGGACACTCACATATGGAGCAGCAGAGCCGCCCTCTCTCCTCTTTAGATCTCTGTTGCTAAGCTCTCGTCAGAGCTGTTGCACCACTGTTCTTCCCCACCACTCACAGCTGTAGTTTACAGTATTGCCTGATATCCTCAGCTGAACAAGATGACTTGTTATGATCAAAAAAACATGAGTCTAACAGCATGAGAACATGAGTGATAGTTACATTATTAAAATTAAGAAATGCCTAATTTTTATAGTTTTGCGTGAACGTTTTTGATAATGAAATGGGCTTTTTATTTACTGGGAAAAAGTCCTAAACGGCTACAAAACAAGATTTACAAAATTACTTCTTGAGACAAAATTTCAAAGTACAGCATAAGCACATAAATTGTTTGTTTGAGTAGCCCAAAACAGCAAGAAATCTGAACAGTTCTTATCTTCCCATCTTATCTAGAGAATTTAGTTTCTTAAATAAGCATGTTTGTACTAGTAAACAAGAAAAATGCTGATTTATATGTATTATTGTTACGTGTAGCTGCTGGTGTGCAATGCGGAGTAAACGAGGAGACTAGAAGTCCAACCAAAAATACTTTATTTACAAAATGAAAACCAAAACACTTTAGAAAACAAAAGGCGGCACTCATGTGCAAAATGTTCAACTAGAAGAACCAGGAAGGCACGGAACATGGCGCTAACATCCACAAACGCGTACACAACATTACATAACGTTAACAAGAGACAAAGACATGAGAACACAAGAGGGTATATATAGACAAACACAGGATTAGGAACAGCTGACAAGACTTGGGCAGTGATTAGACACAGACGGGAGCGTGCAGGACCTGGAAGATGCATAAAGGACAAGACAGGACAATTATATGTATATTACATGATTATGTTAATTCACGCACACAGACGTACACCACATTCTGAAGATAAGATGGGGATATTTGAACTGTTCAGATTTCTTGCTGTTTTACATATATACAGATTACATATCAACATATTATGGGAGCATCTGTCGCTATCATAGCAAAATAAGATTTAAGGGGGCTCAGTGGGATACTGCAATCTTGTAAAAGTTCTGATTATATTACATATGTATGTCTGGCCCAAAGAGATCAGGTTAGGAATGGTCTCCTCCAAGAACTGGGCATTCCCTCTGTGACTCAACCTGCGCTGACATTTTGCTAGTTAAATATTTTTTAATGCTTTATCAGGTATAACTGTTGTTTTAATACACTCTTAGTTTATTTTTGTACAGATGTGAATGCAAAGTTGTTATCATGGCATTGAGACTGCTGCTTGCACACTCCTTCTATTTTATTTGTATGTGTAGTGTCAGTATAAGCACATAAACGCTGTTTGTTGGGGTAGCCGAACACAGGAACATTGGCTCAACCAATGGCGTGAGTTTGGGGGTGAGGCTATCTTTTTATCTAACCAATGGCAGGCAGGGAGAGTGTTAATCGTTTTGTCATTATATGAAGTCCACATAATACAGTTTGCGATGGAATCTGTTTTTATATAAACTGTAGTGTGGCTTCAATTATTTTCCTATCAAAGGCTAATAATTAACACAGTCAATAATCACAGTCCCTGAAAGTACTTAAGCCATCAAATATTAGAATAACATCACTACTCCCAGGCTCATTTACAAAATCCCGTTGAGAGAAAATAACGCATAGCCCTTCTTATGGCGCCTGTAATGTTCTGGGATATTGATTGTATCAGGGATATTAGCTGGTCTGTGACTTAATCAGCCACCGCCCCCATCTGAATAAAGCTTGAGCTAAATGACTCCCTCCTGAGGGGCCTGCTCTGTCTCTTTTTATTAAAACCCCACAGTCATTTGAATGAAAATGTCAATAGATCTTCCCTTACATGCTTTTACAAGAGAAGGAACTGGATTGTGATGAATTCTAAGTGACAATACACTTTTATAAACAGCCCTTTTTATTTGATTTAATTCATATCTTATGGGATTTTAAAAAAAGAAAAAAAGAAAAAGATGATCCACTGGGCCTACTACAGTATTTCAGTGGTTCACAGCTAATAAGCCTTATTCCAAACTTTCAAAGATCATGATTCAAGAGGTTTATTCCCAGAAATGTACGTCCTGGTTTACTGATACTGCAAGGCTGGTGGGGAATGGCAACAGGCTATAATATGTAAATAATCTAGGACATTAAACAGTTCCATTTCGTCGCTGGGTCTTTTTTACAGTGCCACAACGCCGGTCCTCCGCATATCCAGTGGTATAATTATAAAACCAATTAACTGAGAATAATTTGCCCTAATGGCAGAGCCAATAAACAAATAAACTGAGCGAGTGTTTTAATGGAAGGGTGTCTTTGTGTTGCTTTGTTGCCTTGCGAGTGGCCCAAATGAGTTTAACAAGAGCTCCCTTGAGATGCTACATATACCAGAGATATGAGAGAGCATCTCTTTTTGATTTCCCCTGATCCTCGACTCCCATTAAAAACTTTAAGAGGCATCTGTGGAGGACAGTCGAGCAACTTACTGCACCTATAGCACTGACCATACCGGAGATGTCCGGAGTAGAGACGGGAGCCGAGGCTCTTGTGTTAGCCAAGATGTTTTTATTGCGTGTTGTTCCGTATCTCCCGCTGACTTGTGTATTACATTAACAAGCCAGTTAATGATTGACTGAGAGCTTCTCTCCATGAGCCCTTTTAATCTACTCTGATATGAAATGCATGATTTCGCTGCAGGAGTAAGGTCTGCGGGTGGGCGATGTCTTAAACTGTAATTGAATAAGTGCAAGAATCACTGTGTCTTACGTTATCTACAAGGGTAACGTAAGTGATAACACTTCACCCTTTTTGATTGGCCTGCACACACACACACACACACACACATACATATTCAGTGAAGTTGGGACCTTGTGTGCAAATATCATCCAGATTATAAGCTTCCAGACTGTTAACAAAGTGAATTATTTTATATCTTCATGAACTATAAAAGCCATATATATAATAATGACGTTAATCTCATATTTCATATTGAGATTATCTTGATTTTTGCTGGCCTGATTAACTGGTTAATTAGAATAGAATAGAAAAAAGCAGGTGTTTTGCAATGAAAATATCAGTATAACTTTTCTTGCACATACTTTGGATGAGTTTTTTTTTTTAAATATATCTTACTGTAGACCGTGAAATTCTCAGGAGGCTTTGTCTCCAGACAGCATATTACAACATGTTGTATATATGTTTTACATTTGTCCTTAATCCAGTAAGAATAATGAAATGATCTTTTTTACAAACATTACAGAGTTAAAGACAAAAGCTGAAGCAGGACACGTGTTAAGCTGTAGCCCTATATTCTGTTGCTATATATAAGCAATTGTGTAATTCAACTCCTCTTGGCAGCAGTTCTCAGCTGAAGAAACCACTAGCTCAGCACATTACTCTACCCAATAAACTATTATGCTTCAAACCACGAGATGGGTGGACAAGAATTATGTGCTGAAAACAGAAAACTGCATTACAACTTCAGACCATAAACATATTTTCAATAGTCAAGGTTTAAAGAATTTTACACCAAAGTTGTCAACATTTGCTTATCCTTGTGTCATTTCAAACGTGTAAGACTTTTTTTCTTCCCTAGAATATAAAGTATAGATTTTGAAAGATATTTTGGTCATTTTGTAAATTGCTACACAAAGATGTATGGACAATGTTTTAAAATTATACTTTAATGATTGTTTTGCATCCTTTTTAAAGCTTAAACGCCTCAGTCCCAATCATTGTAACTGCATAGAAAAAATTAATCAGCACATTAAAATATCTACTAGTAGTCAATACGAGTTTGGATCACCATTCATTTAAATCTTTGGGTGAGCTATACCTTTAAATGTATTTCTGTTTAAATTTTTAAACATAGTATGAATAATAAAAACCGTAAACAAATTTTTTACCTCTGTCATAATAAATTTACAATTTATATAAAGGGGAGTTCGGACTCTAAAAAGTGAGTCGCCATGAGACAGGCCACTGTCTTCTCTCATTATCTAAGCTGAGTTTGTAAACCGCTGCTCCTACTTTCGTATGCTGTAGGTCCAGCTGATCATTTGTGCAGCTTCCAAAGATTCTCTCAGGAAATGACATTTCCTACGTACTTTTCACTGGCAGGGGGAGTGATTTCAGGATAGAGAAAGAAAATGAGTGCGGTGAAAAAAGAAAGACTGGGAAAGAGGGGAGTTTCTAACTGGGAACAGAGCACGCACTGTTTCAGATTACACTCGCACAGTGAGAGGGAGAAAGAGAAAGAAAAGGAGAAAAAATCCCAGGGACTCCTTTCTTTTCTTGACGTTTAGTTGGGTTTATGGAGCCTGCGGGTCTGCAAAATGAAGCTCTCCGCTGTTGCGATAGTTCTCCTGACTAGGGCTTTTATTGGAGGTAAGGATGTGTGTTTATGTTGGCCTTTTAATATGCAATGACGAAACTTGCAAAATAGCTTTCAAGGGGGTACAAGGTCAGTGAGATGATTTTTCAGACAGCTGCTTCATGTTTGTAACACATGTCAGTAACTGCTGCCTTTATCTGCATGCAAAAAATCAACTGAACTTTTAAACCTCTTTGACCTAATTTTACTCTATATTTGTGCATATTCCAAAATTTGTCTTACTGCATTGTTCTGAACAGTTTTAGTTAAGCAGCAAGAGAGGTCAGGATTGTACTCAGCCTTATTATTGTGCGGCTTTTTGTTTATGTCCAAATCTTTCTTGTGATGTGGTTTTGGCATTGAAAACAGAGCCTCGGTTGACCCCTGAGGGACTCCGGGTAATTGGGACACAACATAAACACAACATAGGCTTTTAACAGCTGGATACAATCTTGTTGTCGTGTTCCCTGCTCGATCCCCTAGTTCAAGAAGGCAGACAAATGTTTTCCACCTGTAGTTTCTGTTTGGCAGAGCATATTGAGCCCAGATGCATTCAGATATTTTACACCCTTTAGGGGTCATGGATTTGAGCCAGACTAGAAAATATCACCAATAAAGCTTTAAAAAAAAAGAAAGATAAATACTATTGATATTATACGTAAAAGAAAAACTATGGTAAATCATATATATATATATATATATATATATATAGTTAAAGTTAAAAATCTTATAGTTAAAAATCTTATATATGCACATTTAAATTAGGAATGACTGTCTTTGATTTAAATCAATATCACAGAATAAAATCTATATAATATAAAATAATATATTAGCAGCAAAAATACAGAGAAACATTTTATTTTAATTTTGTTTTACAGAGCTGAGTAATGGTTTAAATGTGTCCGTCACCCCTGGGCCAGTCAGCATGTGTATGGAAGGAGACAACATCACTTTGTCCTGCTTAGTGTCTCAGAGGAAGAGAAGCAGCAGTGTTCTGGTGCTTCGTTGGCTCTTTTTCCCCACTCCTGAAGATGAGCACCTCGTGGTTAGGATGGGCATGAAGAAAGCAAGGTATTATGGCAACTACAGCAAGCACTTTCCCCAGACAAAGTTCCACCTGTGGGAAGAAATGGATGGACAGATCTATCGTCTATTGATCCTGAATGTGTCCTTGGAAGACGGGGGCAACTATACCTGTAAAGTACAGGAAATACGGAAGCACAGAAACAAGTGGAGGGCCTCGTCGAATGGAACAGGGAGCATGGAATTGCGAGGTAACTTGAGGATTTTTTGAGCTGTGTCTTAATTTTTGTAAAATACATTATGTACTTAGCCATATAGTACATGAATTTTGAAGGCTCAAATGAAACACAATTTAAAAAAAAAAACTATTATATAGAAGCATTTACCTTTTTCAGTTGACATCCTCTCATTTAGTGCTGTTGTTAGCTTCTTTAACATTTTGCACAAATACAAATATTGAATAATTAATCACACACTGAACTCACATTTGCAATGTGTTTTGGTAGTTGACATGTCGGCCATTTTGACATTTTTGTTAAACTAGCTTTGTAGCTTTTGCACACAAAAACAGAGTATAATGTAAAATGAGTACAGTCCGGATGTGTTAAAGTTTGGACAATTCAACATTCAACTAATCCAGATTATACTCATAAGACATCAGACATTTTTTTTTTTTAATATGATGGTTTCATTAACATGTAATGTATAAATATGGTGATTATCTTGAATTTTGGACACCCAACTTAATATATGATATTTACCATCTGAAACTAACCATGTCAAGTTAACAAATGGAAACATCATCAAGCTATTCATTTTCATGTATGCCTTTAGCCCCAGTGGTGCTTTTTACCCCAATTACCGTACTTTTTACATATTCTTCTGTTATTGAAAAAACAATGTTTTAATTACCTTGAACAACACTGAAAAACAATAGCAAGACCTTTGTCTCAAAATATAGTCAATCATTATTTATCCAATCTCATTTGTTAAATAAATCTCCAACATTTTATAAAACATGACATGAATGCTAAGTATTTTCATAAAACCTAATGTGTAGCTTTCAAAGTACACCCAGTAATACAGTTTGTGAACACAGACACGTGTACATTAGAAAGTTTAGTTCTTATCCAGTGTCTGTGCTTTATCTTCTGAAATTATGACCGATAAAAAAAATTTTTTTAACTACCATTAGATTCGATTTTTTTTCTAAACCCCCCACACACTAGCATGTCAATGTGGGCATCAGTTGTTGTTGTTGTGTCTTCTGTAGTTTATTGCCATCGTTCCTGGATCACCTCCTCCATGTTCTTTTGTACAAACAAATTAGTGCAACAAAAAAAAAGCGAGGAGCACATAAAAATTATGCATAGTTAGAGAAATTGCGTTTTGTGCAAGTAAGCAATCTGGAGAATCAGAGTTTAAAACTAGCTGTTCAATTCATAGGCTAGTCACTAGTGCCAGCGAACACTGTGGTTGAGTTGAGTGGTGTGGAAGAGTGATGTCTTGCCATGGTCAGGGCTAACCACACAACAGCTGTTTCCTCCAGTTCACTAATCCTTCAGTTCATCCAGCACAGGGTCAATTCCAATTCCACAATTAGTGACAAAGGTCATTGTTAGTTATTTGTAAACCTCTTTTACAGAAGGGATGGTCTGTCTTTTTAGAACATCACAAAAGAGTGACTATATCAGATTCACAGTGACATTACCCCATGTCACCAATTCAAAGCCCGAATCCAAACAGTTTTAGAATGGTCCATAAAATGTTCAAATAATCAACAAGAAAATGAGGCGTAAACGTTCCCATTTCTCATGTTGTAGTCTTTTCTTACATGCTAGCTTTGGTGTGTTTGTATGTCTCAGGGTTCCACCTTCCACATATATACATCATTTCCACTATAAATGTATTTTGGGCCAATACAAACAGACCATGAGGCTGTTAACGAGAGCAACCTGGACATGCTGTGGGGACAGAGTGAGGGGCTTGGCAAGGATGCAACTGAAAATATTTACTCTGGCTGCATTATGAGTTTTCCTATGGTGTTCGGACAGCAAGAGGTCCCCACTGCCTCAGCGTCCATTGGATTAATCATCTGTCTGATAAACGGCAATTGCAACAATGAAGAGAACAAAGAAGTGTTTGTTTGCTCTTAAAGGGACCGTTCACTCAAAAATAAATATTTTGCCAAAATTGACTTAATGCCTGACATGTGATTTTATTTCTTCCATAGAAGACAAAAGCAGATAATCTGAAGAATTTTATACTTTAAATATACTTTATACATTATTCCATAATGCCGTGTTTTACTGTATATAAATCTTCTGAAATTACTTTGTGCGATCAATGGACTAAAATATAATATTTCACTGATAATCTTCACGATCAACAGTTTTTGTTATGATTTTATAAACTGGAACGTTCAAGTCATTTGAAAAGCATAATGCGTTCACAAACCAGACATTGCTTTTCTCGTGCCAGTGAGATCTAGGGCAGATGTAAAGTGTATAATAATTTCAGTGTATAATAAATTACATTTCAATCTGTTCCTCACACAAAGCTATTATAGGTTTCAGAAGATTTGGAATGTAGTGCACATGTCATATTTCTTCTTTTATATTCCACTGAAGAAAGAAAGTCATATGGGTTTGTAATGACACGAGGGCGAGTAAATTATGATACAGTTTTCATTTTTGGATGAATCATTTCTTTAAAGTAGCTCAGTACTTTGTACCATTTCAAAAAGTGAAGTTATTTATTATGCTTCATCACTGGCTATGAATAACCATTGCATCTTTGTTTGTATAAGTAATGTGTTAGTAGCTAAATCCAAAATTCTGAAAGCAATAAGTATTTGAAATTTCTGTATATTTAAGCAATTTATTTCGGGAAGAGAAAAACAATTACATAAAGTGCACATATGGCTGATGATTTGTTTGAAGAAAAACACCAGCATATATCTCACTGATTTAAAGATGAGGATTGAGGGATATAAGCAATAGAATATTACTGTAGAGTTTAGATAACCACAGATAACCCTCTTTACACAGGGAAACACAAGTGAAAGAGTAAACAAACAAGAGGCAATAAGGAAGGAAACAGAGGCTGTAGGTTGAATTAACCTGGGAATTTGTCTTGAACAACAAAACAATGTCAACTAGCTGAGATACCCCATAAACATAGACCAAAGCAGGACCACAGAGCAGGGTTAACCACTTCAACCATCACTATAGCCACAGGGTCGGCCAGCAAATGACTTAATGCTTTTCCAAAACAAAAGCGGCACTCAAACATATGCTGTTCCCCACCCGTTTGACTTCGGATGTAGTGTGCACTTTGTTCTCAAGTGTTATTGCGCAGTGTTTCTGCAGATCTGAAAATGTGCTGAACCCTTCAGTTTAGCAGGGGTTTTATAGAACGGTTTTGACTTGAAAGAAAATGCAGATCAGATGTGTAACCGTATACCTGGTGTGGACAAAGTAGGTTGTTTTTTTTCCTTTGGAAGAATTTCTCTAGAGCTCTGCTCTTGTTCCTTTCACTCCTCTAGTAATTAAGAAAAAGTAACGGCAACATTGACTTAAGCAATGGTGTTGGTTTGGGGGCAGAACGGTTTCTGGCTGACTGTTGGCACATTTTTGTCATGCTAGTGAAACAAATGAGAAAGTGTCACATTTTTATAATTCAATCTACATTTTATTTAGGTCATTTGAAGTTTTAGCTTTCTTAAAATTATCTTTAAAAGTTATCCTCTCCAAAATCTCCTTTACATGTTTAGAAAATGCCATGCAGAAAGCATTGAAAGAAGAAAAATGAAAGAAAGAATGAATGAATGAGAGCAAAAAAAAAAGTTCTCAAAAAGAATCTGAATTTAGTTTCCCAGGTAAACAAATATTAAGAGTAATTAAGAGTTGGCTAAGTTATTTAAATATTGATGTAATGCATGTTGAATGTATTAATAGCTGTTTATAAGCTTTCCGTGATAGATTTATTAAAGCCACATTTCTCAGGGTCAAAGGTTAAGTATTTTTAGAGGCTACTAATGCAACTTCCTTTTAAACTAAATGTCCTTGCCGGTCATATTGAAGCCTCATCAAGCTGCAAACCTTGCAAAACATCAAGCTGCAACAACCCTGCAAAACAATCTCCAACGTATACAAGATGTTGGAGAGAATGACAATTGTAAAATTGCTATACAAATGTTAAGCACAATAAAATCCACAACAGCAAACATTATGTTGCAAGCATTGAAAGAATAAAAAGTACAGCGAGAATGAGAGAAAAAGTATGATTTTCAATGTATTAAAAAAGGTGAGGTGTTCACATTGTTTTCTAAATAGCTAAATATTCAAAAACTTGTTAACAATATCATGAGTTATCTGATATATTCTGATTATCACATATGTGCAAGTGAACTATATAATCATCATGTTAGTTGATCTATAATGTGAGATGTGTTAGTAAATTCATAGAATCATCAATTTCTCTGGACTGGGAGAAGAATAGAGTAAACTTAGTTATCCTTGTATCTGATACATACGTTGTCAAATTATATTTGAAAGGATTATTATTATACATATTATTGCTGCTACGGCTTCCATAGACATCAGTGTGCATTTAGCAGAAGAAAAATCTAATAATTTTAAATGTCCGAAACCTAAATAAACATTATGGTTAAGAGTTGTGAAGTTTGACACATATGGAGGACATTCTGAACATTCTGATCCCTCTAGTGAGTTTCACAAACGTTTATGCTAATAACATTTGAACCATAAGGTCTAGAAACAAAAGGGAAGTTCTCTGATTTCATTAGTTCAAGACAATTCGATTGCAACCTATGCTTTCCGACATGAAACATTTTCCACCATTTTTAATTTCCAGAAAACCCTACTTCTTCAAATTCATCCTAGATGGTACGTGCCAAAATGCATTCGGATCATCTTCAGACCATGCCGGCAAAAATGTATTAAAAGCTTTTTGATAAACCCAACTGTTCTTGAATAACGAACATGCCAAATAGGATGCAATGCTAGTGTGTCTATATCTTTATTTAAGACAAATCTTGCTCAGGAGATATGAAAAATGGCTGTTTTTGCTTCGGAAAATTTCATAAAATGCTTTATTTTATGAACGCATTAGTGTATCATTAAAAACTGCAAGAGTCATCAGGACCATGACTTAAAGAAAAGAAAAAGAAAAACACCTTCTGGTCAAACTTTATAATGAAAAAATGCTAATAGTGTAATGGAACGTACTCACAGGCAGAGATCCAATAGCGTGTCTTTAATAAGAATGGTTGTACAGGCAGATAGTCAGGACAGGCAGAGAACATACATAAACGATAATCCAGGCAAAGGTAGGGGCGGGCAGACAGAATCAATGACGGGTTGGCAGCAGAATCGGTAACAGAACAACAGGCAGGATAATAAACGCTCAGAATTGTGCACAATAGCAAAACAAGACTTCGCAAAGATATTATGTGTGTGTGTGAGTCTTGTATAGTCTGTGATATGGAGTTCAACTGGTGCAATAATCAGTCCGCTGAACAGCATCATGGGAAATGTAGTTTGTGTGTCTGTGTCAGTATACGTGTGAGAGCTCCCTCTGGAGCCAGACGGGGGAGTAACAGAGTCTATGATTGTTACAAATAGCTTCTGATTAATTTTGCATATTTAATTGAAACTAGCCTTGATACATTTCTTGAGTCGTACCAAGAACAATGATACCAGTTATGCGAACTTGCTATCCATTTTGAATTTCTTTGAAAACCTACTTTTTCAAACTCCTCTTAGACCATTGGTCTGATTTTCACCAAAATCATCTACAGACCATGTTGGCAAAGGCATTGTTTCCTCACACTAACAATAGAACACACAATAGTGCCACCTATGTCAAAAGTGATTAGTAATTTAATCCTATTACAAGCGATTGTATTTGAGATTAGACTAGAATAATATAAAAATGTCTTTAGTTATTCATTGTAGTAGTTGCTCTGATGTATAACTCATCGTGACATTTTTGTGGTTGGCCCTTTAAATGCTGCTTGTTTTACTTATGTCTTTCTCTCTCTCTCTCTCTCTCTCTCTCTCTCTCTTAATGTTTTCAGTACATCATATACCAAGCAAAGGAAAAGCTGATGTCATATGGCGCATGTTTGAAGGTATGCTGTTACCTCAATATACAATAGAGAAACTTGTTTATTACAGTCTCCCTGTCACTGATAAAGACACATTTTGTGTGCTGGCTTGGATCACAGCTAAGTGTTAGACAGCTTTTGGCTAGAGTGCTACATCTCCTCCCTTCTGGTGGAGGAAGACCAAACCAAATTCAACCAAGTGCAAACCAAGTGTGCTCACAGTGTTTGGTTTATTTTTGTGGTCAGCTTTGCCCAAGCTTTTATTGGAATAAAGATTTTCCTTGGTTATGAAACTTTACAACATTTTCACTATGTTATTAAAAAATCCACTACATTTTAAATACAAAATAAAATGACATTATTGTGGGTGAAATGTTAACAAAAAAGATTTGTAATGCTGATGTATGACCATTCGAGAATGTTTTCATTTGTTTTCTGCAGGGTTCTCGCTCCTTGTAATTTACAGTACATTATTTTGCTGTGCTCTTTCTTCAGATTTATATCTGTGTGCTGTGCTCATCTGCTCTATCGGTCTGGTCTGTATGCTTGTCTTCGCCATGACCATCACATTTCAGCATCTGCAGCGCAAACGAAGACTACGAGGTGATGAGCGTTTTACTCTAGAGTCCATATCGTTTACTTTAATTAGGTATTTTAACAATACTATATCATCAGTGCGAAATTAATTTTTAAATGAAATAATGTTCTTATGTCACATCACAGAGTATTCATTTGTTTCTAAAGTTTTTTTAAACTTGTTCTGTCTCCATCTAGCTAATTATTATCTAGTGAAGTGCCCAGAAAACAGGTAACCCTATGTAATAAGATTTACCAGTACTTTACTGTTGATTCTTAGATTGATTCAAAGACTAAAATTGTTCTGTTTTAAATATCCAGCTCAGGAGAGACAGTAACCAGTGTGTCCAGCTCCTCTCCTGCAATGCACAGAAAAGAGAAACGACACAAAACTCAGCTCAGAGACGTTACTGAACCACTACCACCACCTCAGATACCAACTAAAGGTACATTAAAACACCAAATCAAAGAAATATGGGGTAACACTGTACGTATTAACATTGGTTAATAAATTAGGTAATTTTTCAATAGCATTTAATAATATAGGTTAATGTTAAATTATAAATACCCAATTGTATATACGTTTATGCATTTGTCAGATGATTTTGTCCATTGTACATTCACAATCATTAAATATACATTAATTACTGTTAATTTAACACTTAAACATGTATTGGTGTTTGTTGAAGTAAACGTTAATAAATGCTTCCGAATGTTGAACCCGTGAAAATATTGTACATTTCATGATTTCTTTGGTTTTCTCTCTAGCACCTGTACCAAGAAAACCACGTAGAACCAAACTTTTAAAGCCACAACCTACAAAAATGGTAGGAATGCCGGCTCATATTATATAGCATTATTTGCTTTCATGCTAAAACATTAAAAAGATTAAGTGATGCTGATGTGGTTTCATAATGGTCCTAAATATATATCATGCTAAATTACTTTTATAATTTTTTTCAAATGTTTTATAATTTGTAATCTTTTTATTCACAATTTTATAATATTTGCATCTAACGACGTACTTTCTTTAGCCTCTCAATTGAATTTTCACAGTCTAGAAACATGCAAGAGGGAAATAATGTGGCTTTCTCATAGAGCTTTATGTTCGCCACAGTTATTGCTATACCTACCTCCATTTATGGCTGTTATAATTTTATTTACTATTATTGCTTTCCAAAGCGTGATTATTTATTTAACATGCTTGATTCTTATTAGATTACTTTCCAGGGAAATCATCACAGAAATGCAGAAAAGCAGCAAAAAAGAGAAAATGTTTTATGATCCAGCATTCTGTTGTGAAATCTGGTTGCGATCCCGTTGGTCAATGATGACAATCTTTATGACAAGGCTTTATATAGAACACAGACTCTTTTAAATGATTTAATTGATAGGATATCAGAGGACATGGATGTGTCTATGCTTCTACTCTGCCCACTTGCTTTGTTTGCATTCCTTTTTAGAAGTATTTGCTTTGACCATCTGCTTATCAGTTATTGAGACTCACAGTTATAACTGTTTATGAACAATCCTAAAATTATACCTATAATTTTATGTTGTTCTCTGGCCTCACATTCCCCGTTGAATATACTAAACGCCTCTTTCAGACGTCTGACCGCATGCTGAAGTCTTCATATATCTGAAACGCCCTGTTCTCTTCTTGTCCTCAAGCCAAGGGTGGTAGAGGACAGTCTGACATACGCAGAGCTGGAGCTGGTGAAACCCAAGCCTGAGCTGAAAACAGACTCGACTGGATATGCACAACTTGAGCCCAATACACACTGCACAGGGACTGTATACGCCCAAATACTTTTTGTGGAGAAGCAAGTGTAAATATGTATATTAAGAGTTTCATACCGAAATTATTTATGAGATTGTTTAAACTATTTTTTACCTACTTATGTTCTGGTATTTCACATGGATTAGTATAAATCTGTTCTGCAACAGCAGCATTTTCTTTTTATATATTTGGGCACATTTATGTACTTATGGATTTAAGACCTTCCTTTCTTTGGCAAAAAAGAAAGGATTACATTATGGATTTTACTCCAAACATGTGTCATTTGACTATGCAATTTTGCAAAATATGTAACAATTAAAAATTTTTCTATGTTTTATGAAATAAAGATTACTCCTCTAAAAGCAGAGGACGATACAGTATGAGCAAAAGAGCTTGCAGATTTATTGTCTAATTTATGTCCGCTTAAACAGGCAGTCATAACGTATTGTGTATTGAAGCATATCGAAGGATATTTAACCCTCTGATGTAACCAGATAACAAAAAGGCAAACAAAACTTTGTTTGTTGAAGTTTGCTTTCCATAACTGAAAACACATATCAGCTGTTGTATTAAACAGTGTTTTGGATATTTAAGTTTAGCTCGACTGTAACTATTTATAAAAAATAATCAATTTTTACGATTATATTTGAATGCATAATATTTGATATAATGTAAATTATATATTTTAAAAGAAATAACTATGTATGACAAATAGAAACATATTTAGATTTACAAACAGCAATAGGAACTTACGGTATAGACACAATATGAATATGCAATCGCAGCATTTGCTTCTTTAAACATTTTTTATAGTAATAACATTTTAATATTTTACTCATCATTTATTATGTTTTATAACAGCTCAAAAATCTATCCATACAATTATGTTTGAACAAGTTATAAGTATGAAGTCACTTATACAATGCGCATTCTGTGCTCTCCTCTCCTGTCGTCTGTTCTTGAGTTTATTCTGTCTCACTCTCTTCCTCCATTTCTCCCACACACAACTTAGAACCAGTGACTGTGATGAACCTTTTAATGGTTACATTTATTAAAATCATACTAATTGTAATCATGCTTAATAATTAGCTTTACAGTGCATTATAATTGGGTTAGGCTACAAGATGGTTCTGCCTAGGTGCTATAATTTATTTGATTTAATTATTCAGAAGAGCCCAAATGGTTTGACATTTAATATCATAAAATCACTGACGTATTAAAATTGAGATGGCTATTGTCTTTTCAGAAGGTCATTTGCTTCTCTTCGTAAGATATACAGTGATTATTTTCCACTCTATTAAGCGCCTCTACTTAGCACAATTAGCCGCATGCACAAAGGTTAAAGAGAGCGACTCTCCCCCCTTCCTTGTGGTCACAGCGCATATTAATGAGCAGATGCAGCGTGAGGATGGCAGAGGGGCCCGAAAAGGAGAGGGAGTGACAGAGCGAGATACAGTTTGTCCTGCGCCCTCAGCTCTGGATCACAATAAAACATTAGCGTCAAGCGTAAACACAGCTATACTCTTCATCAAAGCCTGCCTGTTTTGTCTCATCTAAACTTACACTGACCTTCTGCCGCTCCGTTTTGTTTTTGCTCAGCAGGAGTGCTACAGCAAGCGGAGCATTTTCTGACCGGGTCTTCTCAGAGAGAGGCCTCTGTGCTGTTTTGTGTGGATATGTGCAGATGTTGCAAGCACAAAACAAAGAACAAAGCGAGAATGTCAACTGTTCTCAAGGGAGAGACATCCACAAACACAGTGTACCGCAAACTACACCGAGATGCTTGCATATTAGGCCATCAAAAGCAGGGCAAATTCATCTGCTCTTAATTCTGTTGTGTTTTGAACAACACCCTATAAAAACGCAATAGTAAAAAAAAAAAAAAGACAGGGAGAAAAAAAAATAAAAAAAAAATTTCCCCACTCTGAAATGCAACTTCAGCAAAAAAAAAAAAAAAAAAAAAAAAGAGTGTGTGATTATTTACTCACGCCTGTTGTCGTTCCAAACCCATATGTTGGTATTTTCATGGAGAAGCTCCAGAAGACAGAATCTGAAGGATTTTACATAGTTATTTTCCTCTCAGTTCATAGTCACCTATAGGGGAGATTTGTATCATCCTTTTACACTAGTCAGTTGGATATATATATATATATATATATATATATATATATATATATATATATATATATATATATATATATATATATGAACACACACACACATATAAATTAATGTATGTGTGTGTATATGTATATATAAATAAATAAATAAAGCAGCACAATCCAACCCATCCCTACGTATATCCCTGTACTCCCTGTATAATATATATATATATATATATATATATATATATATATATATATATATATATATATATATATATATATATATATACACACACGGATAAATATATATGTACACACATTGGATTGTGCTGTTTTTATATAATATATAGATATGCTATATCTCTCAATGAAGGGCTGATTTGTACTCTGTGAAATATGACATTTTCTATAGGCTATATCACACAAACTCTCATGTTACTGCAGTGAATACAGTGGACATTAATATTTCTTTATTTCCCACATTTTGAGAGCAAGTAGCTACATTACACCAATCTCCCTATACACACAAGAGCACAGAGGAGATATAAGCTTATGGAACAGTTGATCTCAGATTTCCATCCCTGTTTTCTTTATGGCCCGACCCCCATCGCTGGATTATTCATGCTGCTTAATGACGGCTATTAGGAGAAGACGGTCTCCAAAGGTTGGAGGGGAGCAACAATTAGCCCTCTTCCCCAGAGAGGGAAGTGGAGCGTGGCCTGGTGGGAGCTCCCAGTAATCACAGCTCTTTCCCTGCTGTCCGCCTGCTTGAGAACCAGACTCAGACTCAAAGAGCCTCTTCATTCACAGCAAACTTACACATCTGGACAGCTGAACAGAGGAAGATCAGAAGCCTTTCTTTTTTCTTTTTTTTTGCTGCTGGTCTGTTCAGCAAGTTAGTCCTGGAAGCCTTATATCTAGTCTATATATATATATAAGGCTTCCAGGACTAACTTGTTAACCTGGGTCCACATCGCAGTTTTTGCAAAAGCATGTGTTGTTCTGCATGTAGTGACCCATATTCTTAAACTTAATGGACATCTGTGTTTATTCTATGAATTTAACTACCGCAGTAGCCCTGACAACTTCCAAAAACATTACATCAACTGCCGGATGCTGCCAGGAGACCACACGTACAAATGGACAATTCACAGAAAGCTTATATTCGTTAGCATTTCTGTAGAACAAACATACTCGTTCATTCATTAAGTATGTCAGAAAATACAGGCTATTATATTAATCGTGGCTGCATGCAAACAGAAGCGCTATTCAAGGTCATGACTAAATGATGCTATTCAAATCATAAGATTCATTAATATTCCTGGCATCTTTAGCAGATGATGTTACACATTTGCACTGTGTGTTGATGACATCTGAGAAATTAATCAGATTAAATATGCATTAGTGGGTTAAATTAATATATTCTACATTGTAAAGCTGATGATAAAATGAACAATTGTTGCATTTGCCAAAACAAGGCATAGTTTGGGAATGCTGGAATGAGTGTTGGGATCTTGAGCCTGTGAGTGAGGGCATGTACAGTACAACAAAGAATATTGCTTTCCAGCCCAATACCACATTGTAAAAACAAAATGCTCCACAATTAAATTCTGTAAGAAAAACTTTGGGGTCAGAATTTTTGGGGGTTAGTGTTTTTTTGTTTGTTTTTTATTCAGTAAAAGCACAAAATTGATCAAAAGTGACAGTAAAAACCTACTCAAATTCTGTTCTTTCTAAAAATTCTAAATAAAATGTATCACAATTTACAGAAAAAGATTAAGCAGCAACTGTTTCCAACAGTGGCGACAAGAAATGTTTATATAAGACCTAATTAGCATATTATAATATTTTTAAAACATACAAATGGAAAACTTATTTTTCTTTTATTATTATTTTTCTTTTTGCTGTTTGTGAAATGTTTTCGAAACCCCAAAGTGCTGGCAAAAATAACACATACTTATACACCGATAAAACAGCACATCACAGTTTTTTCCTATATGCCATAATTTTGTGGCATTTATTTCAGATTTCTCCAGATCATGGAATGCGTGTAAATGCAGAGTTACAAATCCGCACCCTCTATGACGGGAATCTGGGGCACATTGCCAATGGAAACTCTGACTCTAATTGGCTGAGGAAGGTTGATTCAGCCCTTAAACAGAAGCCAGACTAAGATAGCAGGACCACATAAGTAAATAATTTTATTTTGATTAAATTACAGATTGTTAAGTTTAACAAATAAAATGATCTTGATATACAGTATATACTGTATAAAAAAATCCCCATGGTAAGCAGAACCCGGCTGCTTTGCAAGTACACATATATCCACTAATGTAATATAAAGCAAAAATATGAAATGGCATTCAAGCGAACGACTCCAGCATACCAGTGTTTGTAAAATAAACAGTACTTTGGCTTTCTGAGAGTCCAGCAAGAGAAAGAGAGATGCTATAAAATAAAAACCGATCCACCGAATGGGCCTAATTTTTTTTCTTTTTTTTTTAAATGGCATCATCTTTCATTTCTTAAATAAGCGGTGTTGTGTTTCTGGCCCTGGCCAGCGAGCCTCACCCAGTCCAAGAAAGAATGTGTCATCCTTGTAATTCACCAGACCCAGAGTGGGTCTCCTGAAGTCAGCAGTCCTGCTGGAAGTGGTGAGAGCAAAGTGCGTACGTAGGCAGCTCTTAAGCTGAACTCTCCGCTCGCATGCATCTGCAGTTACTGCCGACTTTAACGCTCACCGACGGATGATTGATTGATCCTAGCTCTCGCAGGACCAGCCGTACACCCTGCCCCAGGCATCACCTACCAGCAGCGTGCCATGCGTTCTGAAATCACATTACAATGATACCAAGACAATGGAGATCATCCAGCTTTCAAACTATATTTTGTTCCGAGAGAGCGGCCTTTCTTTCATCAATACCTGGATATGCCCAGCGCCGTAACCGCAGGGTTATTTTTGCAGCGTCGACGGGAGGCGGCCTGATTGCGGTTTAACTCTCGACAGAGCACCAGGTGTCTTTCCCACTTCCACGAGCTGCTGCTGCTGTCTAAGAAAAGCAAAAGCAAGAGTGAGATATGAGACAGAGATTATTTATGGTCAGCACGTTGCTAAATTGAGAGAAATACATCTAATATAAAGAAGCCTTCACTGTTACAACGAGTTCCCCCAATTTAATTTAAACGTGTTGATACTTACACGCGCTGACGCTGTGCTGTAACCAATGTGTACCAAATTGGATTTGGTTATTATTGCTTTCTAAATTGCATGCCTACATCAGCAAAATTGCTCATCAGTGTTTACAGGCTGTATGTTTAATAACTTTGCCCCATAATTCCTCGCAGCTAGCCCTAATGCGTCGCACAAAACGGTAGATCATTATGAACTTTTCTTGCGGATCGCTCAAAAAAAACCAACCTCCGGCTGAGTGTCTGTGCTATCACACTTAAGAACAGACGTAATCCGATTTCAACAGCATTTTTGAAGGATGTCTAGTATTTGGTCTGGCTATTTAATTTCAAACATTACTTGTATATTAGAAAATAACGATCCTCATGACGTCATAAAGTATATTGTTTTCCAATATTCCGAGCGAGTTCCTGTTATTTCATGCTGGCCATTAAGGAAGCTTGTGGGTTTTTCCGTCCTATGACCGGAGGCGAGAGCGAAAGCACAAAATTCACGCTCTAGTTCAATTCTGCACTTAAGGTGAAGTGTATTAGTGTTACCTGCTTCCTCAGGAGCTGATGACAAAACATGCCCTTGAGACACCGAGCACTCCTCATGTCCAGGTAATTGTACTCTAGTATATTCAGTCTTCCATATCTGCAACAGAACCATACAGTTAATGAAAAAAAGAAAGAAAAAAAATCGAATGCAATTGAAGCTATATTCATAAATCAAATCTGCCGGCCATTGATGTCACAGGTCTAGGCTCCAATTGATGCCTAATTTAAGAAGCATTTTGATTTAATAACTGCTCTTACCTCATCTAAAGTGAGCACATGTAACTATTAATGCTTCAGTGGGACTTCTCAGCCAAGCCTGTGAGCCCCATTTCAATATCCCAGTTACCATATTTTAATATTTTTCCGCTATATTACCTGACTATTAAGCAGGAAACGCTCCAGGAAAGATTTATTGCTTAAACACAAAGGTGTAGTCTTTGGAGAAGACTTCTCATCTAAACATTCTCATTATAAAGTGCCCTATCCGAACGCTACGTTCCACCATCTTTCAGTCAGAGCATCGAAAAGGCCCGTTCCGCACATACCCGAACGGTGCCGTCAGCGCTGCCGGTGATGATCACGTTGCGAGAGTCCCACTCGTACTTCTGTGTGAAACAACAGCACAGAATGTCTCCTTCAGGCCAACGGGAAGTGTTTACGGATGCCAGTAGCTGCCCCTTCATGCTCCACAGGTACAAATGGGTCCCTGCACACGATGCAATCTCACCCTGAGAGAGACGGAGAGCCACACATCAGGCAATGAAAGTCAATCAAAAGTCTACATTATTGTTCAAAAGAATTTAATACTTTTATTCACCAAGGATGCATTAAATTGATCAAAAGTGACAGTAAAGACTTTTATATTTTTGTTATAAAAAAAATAAAAAATAAAAATTCTTCACTTTATATTCATCAAAGATGAATGAATGATGAAAAATGTATCATGGTTTTCAGAATTTTAAGCAGCAACTCTTTTCAACCATAAAAATAAGTGTTTCTTGAGCATAAAATCATCATATTCTGAAAAAACACTTTTGACAACACAGGAATAAATTACATTTTAAAATCTATTATAACAGAAAACGGTTTTAAATTAAAAAATGTCACAATATTATTTTTTTCCATAGTTCTGATCAAACGAACGCAACCTTTTTCGAACAAAAAACACTTTTAAACTACTATAAGTTAGAATTGATTTAATTTTTAAAACTTTCAAACAAGTTAACGTTCAAAGCTCGTCTTGAAAAATTCAGTTTTTCTACTTAAAAACGATGTATAAATTCTCTCTCTTCACATACATTTTTTTTAGAAATGTAACTGAAATTTTAACTGCATTTTTATTTAATTTCTAATATATTTGGATATTTAAGCTAACCTTAACATGTATAATAATAATGTATAATAATATGTATAATAATAATAATATTTTTAAATTATCTTAAATACTCTCAATTTGTTGTAATATTTGAAGGAGTTTTGGAATATATTCATTCACTTGTGTTTTATTAACAGGTACGCTTTTATCAAACTGTGGATTTAAGTGTTACAGCAGGTCTGAAGGGAAGGATGTGCCCACCCTTCCTTCACACAACTGGCTGAAGGGAGTTGCAGAATCCACTCTGTGAGTGCAAATGAGCCGGTATAAATGTGTCATCCAGACGCAACACGAGCCGAACGGCCCTAACCAAATTAAATGTGCGGGAGTGAGATGGATGGAGAGAGATTTGGGAGCTGAAAAATGCATGCTGACCTCACAGCGTGTATGTTTTTGCTGGAGGGTACTCACGGTCAGGTCATTAATAGCCAGGGCAGAAACGGCAGAGGAATGTTCTGGTAACTGTGTGATGTAGCTGAGCTCCTCCAGGTCCCACAGGATGCAGGTCTGGTCAAGAGAGCCGCTAATAATCACGCTATGTGCTTCTGATGCTACCAGACATGTCACGGTGTCTGTGTGACCGTACAAGATCTAGGGTGGAAAACAACAAATCATTTTTTTTATTCATCTTTTTATTAAAAACTGATACCGTCTAATCACAAAACTACGGTAAGTGTGAACATGGCTCTTGATGATTGAACAAGTGTGAATCTGACCTCTTTGAGTTGCATGTGTTTGAGTTTGTCCTTGCTAATGGAGACGTCCCACACACACACTACAGTGCTGGTCCCTGCTGTGATGATGGTGCTGTTGTTGGGACAGGCAGCACACGTAGCCTCTCCCCAGTCCGACAGGCTCTCAAACACTCCAAAGCTCTGCGGCACAGGCAATAAATCTATCAAACTTTAACAGCCAACCAGAAGTAATCTTGTTATATCATAAACAATAATCCAGTTACACAATAGGAAAGCCATTTATGGATCTACAGAAAATATAAAAGCAAACCTTTTCGGCTGTATAGCTCCCAAAAGAGCAGGTTTGGTCATAAGATCCCCAGCAGAAGTACGTGTTCCAGTGTGGAGGGATGAGAAGTTTGTTTTTTTCCACGACCAATACATCCTTCTCTCTACACACAATTTGACCAACAGGCCCCAGCGAGAGCTCTATGAAGAAAAAAAACAGAAAATCCGCTTCAACCTTGCTCCAAAAAGTTTTAATGTGTGTATGTGCATGTGTGTGTATACGTACGTACATATATATATACACACACACGCACACACACGCATTTATACACAAAAATCCTTCAGAAATCATTCTAATATGCTGATTTGGTGCTCAAGCAACATTTCTTATTTTTGTCAATATCATTCAGTTTGATGAATATTTTTGTGGAAACCTTGATACATTTTTCAGGATTCTTTGATGAATAGAAAGTTCAAAAGATCAGCATTTAAAAGTAATATGTAAAAGAAAAAAAAATCTAAAAACTACATGAAGACTATAAATTGAGGAAGACTTGCTATTTCAATAAAAACATGTTAGTGATTAATCCTGTTAAATTATTAAAAAAGTAAATGTTTTTTGTCAGCCACCTTTTTACACTGTTATTGTATCAATCTATCTAGAATGTTTGAATCAGGCATTTTAACTGAATTGGAACTGAACGGTCTCAGGTTTAAGGATTAAAGTATTTAATTAGTCTGGTGGAAGACTAAGAGGAAGAGTTTTCAACTTTCAAATGACCTACATATGCGATATCTCCACAACTACACATCTCCTCACTCACTGACAGTAGAACAGTAACAGAAATCATAATGAAGCCTGAGACAATTGCAAATTTCTCTCAAGATGCCCTTTAAATCTTTCAATGTTGGATTTACTGATCAGAATGATAAAGTAATGCCTGATGTTAGAACAAGATATTGAGTGAGAGACAATAGAGCGAGAGAGATGGTAACACAGCAAAAGAGAATCATCTAATTTTCTAAGAGAGTTCCTTTTGGGATATTCAGATTATTAAATAAGCCTCAGTGGCTGTATCATCAAGAACGGTCTAACAAATAGCAAGAGCTGAATGGAACCGAGCTGAGCTACGACTGAGAAAATGAGCCTGTGAAAAGTCTAGCCAGCATCTTCTGCCTCGCAGCTCCTATTGCTCCCTGTAGATGTGGCCCCATCTTGTAAAAAATAATTGAGGAATGGAATAAAATAACTATGAATGATTAAATGGGGGGTCTCGACCACAGATCTGAGAATGTTCATTTTAAGCAGGCAATGTACCTTTTATTGCCTGGGTGGAGGGCTTGAGCTTGTCCAGTTTAAAGAAAAAGGGGGTTATCTGACTGGATACCGATGTCTCTTTCGCAGCAGGACCCTTGTGAGATGTGCGGCTAGGGTGTGGTTTTGTGAAGAGCTGGAAGCACAAAACCTCTTTCAGTATGATATTTAACATGCAGCACCACAATAAATCATCTCATTACAGGAAAATAACTTTTAAACTGTTGCAATTTTAGCATATATTAAGCATGCCTTCCTGAAGCTCAAACAGTAGAGCATGGCGCTTGCAACACCAAGGTCATGGGTTTGATTCCCAGGGGAAGCAAGAACTGATTAGAATGTCAATGTGTGCTTCAATGCAATGCAAGTCGCTTTGGATAAAATTGTCTGCCAAATGCATAAATGTAATTGCATAAATTGCATGCATGATATTTTGGAACTATATTGGTTATTGGCTGTTATTAGAGACTTTTATTGTATTGCTCGATATTGGATATTTAATAGCGTGTTCTCATTCCACATATTTTTACATTTAGATTACCTTTGGTGTCATCTAATGCTCCCTTAGATCATTTTTTAAAATAGTAATCATTTAATAACACTGTTAAATGTGATATTTATTTCAATTCAAAATTATTTTTAATGGTTTTATACCATTACATACTTAGTAAACCATAACATGAAATAATAACCAGCTTATCAGTATTGACCCTAGTATATATTTTTGTCAAAAGGCCTTTAATATTACATTCTGTATTTACAACCAAAAACGAAATAAAGATTTGAATAGAGGATGTCCTTATTTTCTTTAAACCGATCAACTCGTTTACCTGTTTTGGCATTTGGCCAAAGTTGTTGATATAGCCAAGGACGGTACTTTTCACGACAGGATCCTTCATGCTTGCTCTATCATGTTTGTCAGTATAGAAGTACGGGTGAAAGGTGTTGAGGGCCTCCACTGCAGGCGGACCCTGCTGTCTGTAGCCGAAGATCAGATCAATCCAAAGATGCAGGCGTGCACTCACGTAATCGCTCTCAAGAGCCTGCAGAGAACGCAAACCCGGTCAGTCAGCAAATCTGGATGGGTCTAATATATTAACTTTTATTTCCATAGAAGTGCAGGTGGAAAACGTTACACATTTCAGGTCAAAGAGATTGCACAATAATGCATTTTTAAAAGATATTATTCCATCCAGACAACAGATTACAGTTTGAACAATCTGATCTAAAAATGATATTCCAAAAGTGTGTATTCCTATACCATGTTAATAAGTTATTTACATATATTAGAAGCATATTTAAAGTGCCCAGAAATAAAACATATACCAAAAACAAAACAAAAAAAACACTTAAAATAACAAGTATAATCAAAGCAGCTCTAAGTCACAAGTACTAAATTGTGAAAGATCCCTATATTACCCTTCATTTGCATATGAAGGAAAGCGAGCAGACAGAATAGCTCATTTTATACCATCAGGAAATGATACAAATATTGCTCTGTAGATTGGGAACTGATAAAGCCTGGCCCTTATATGCCTGCAG
>JAWRVZ010000013.1:6280000-6367500 GCA_037043235.1 Rhodeus uyekii
CTGTTGGACACTCACCGTACCCACGGTTATCTGGTATTAGCCTTAATTAGAGAACAGTATTATCCTAAAAGATCCCTTTAGGGTGAGTTGGGTGAGTGAGTCTGGGTGTAAACATTACACCCCTATCATTCCCCAAACGGCCCGATACCTCCACGCTCCCCGATACTGCCTGTGGGCATACATGATACCTCTTTCCCTATGCAAACAACTAAACTGTCCCGTCATTAAGTCATACATGTTTAAAGATACGAGGTCCTGAAATAATAATTGCATGACTTGAGTTAAGGCTTAATCAAATTGATGCTTCAGAAGCATTTAACCATTAATCTGTGTCTTTACAGGTCCATGGCTAAAGGGAAGAGGGCAAATGCTGTCAAGGGCACAAAGATAACACTGAAAATGGCTAAAAATGGTCTCAGGGTAACTCAAGACGGTAAACTGCGCCTCGATCTGAGCAACGTAGGGATTGCCACATTTCCCAAATGCCTCCTAAAGTTAAGAAACGTAGAGGAAATTGACCTAAGCCGAAACAAATTGAAAATAATCCCAGAATTCATAGGCCAGCTGACTGGACTGCGTTGGTTAGACCTTCACAGCAACCAAATTGAACAACTGCCTGAAAGCATTGGACTCCTGGGATCTCTGGTCCACCTCAACCTCTGTAACAACAACCTGGGCTCAGCTGGCTTGTCGCCTCAAATAGGAAACCTAAGAAACCTCCAGGTTCTGAACTTGGGGATGAATCGTCTAAACAGCCTCCCACCCACCTTGGCTGCCTTGACAAACCTGACAGAGCTGGGACTTTTTGATAACTTGCTCACACAGGTACCTGAATGCATCCCTATGCTGCCCAACCTGACCAAGTTGAACACCAAACGCAATCCTGTGGTCTACACACAGCAAGATGGCAAAGACTCTGACTCTGTAAAGATGATGGGAGGTTTGTATTTGTTGAGAGAAGGAGATTTGTGCAATCCTTGTCAAGAGAAGTGCAGAAGGAAAAAGCTGCTTGATAGGTCGCAAAGGAAGATTAATTTTTCAGGGCTGATCTCGCCAAACTCAGTGGCTCAAGGTATTCAAGAAAATTGGAGACAGAAGACTACTACCTCACCTCCAAGTTTTCACAGAGAACAAGACAGACCTGCTGGAGACACCAATACATTGTCTTTTGTTAACAACCTTAATACATAATGACAATTGAATCTACTCCTGAAATGTTAGGCTTTGCAGAGGGTCCACCAATTATTGTTTGATCTCAAACTCTTGTGGAAAAATAAATTAAAATATGTCTAACTAAATCACAAAAAATCTTAACTTCAAGTGTACCGCTAGCTGTTTTATTGTGCCTCCCAAATTAATTAGAATTAACATGTAATGTACCGATATATGTAATAATAATAATAATTATTATTAATTATTAAAATGTATTATCATATGAATTTGTACATCATTAATGATTAATTAAATATGTAAACATATTAATTGTCACTAGAATAAAGGTTTTTGTAGGCCAGTTTTTAAAAAGCAACACTTATTTTTTCACAATACGTTTCATCTCTCTATCCACCAAGGGGTCCTTCGATGTACTATCTGTAAACTGTACAGTATCATTAAAAAAATTCATCAAATTACTGTACATTTCTCACTGTAAGAAAAAACTTTGGCTTTGAAGCCGATGGGAAACAAATGCTGATATTAAGTCCATTCCCTCTTCATCATGTCAAAAAGTCAGGGGAACTAAATATGATAAAACTAAATTGAGCAGAAATTGAAATCGTGAGTTAAGGAATGGTAATTTGAAACAAAACAACATCTGAAATAACAAATAGGTAGAAAGCTTATGGCACCCTTGCAGACAATTAACAACTATAAAATCGTGACTATTGGCAGCTTATGACTTTGAAAAGTTACTGAGGCTGTTTTAATGAATGTGCTGAAGATGCAGTAATTGTAGTTTCAGTGTAATGCCGGGATATTGTTGAGGGGATTGAGAGTCTTCCTGTCGATATTTAACCGCATACATACGAGAATGTCTTTTCTGGAAACTTTGAAACCGCAAAACTCTGTTTCAATACAAAGGCATCACAGTCTCTCCAACTGAAGTGGCAGCTGTCTGCAAGATCTGGTAGATGCTTTTGACACTCACCTCACATTAAGTATAGTCTCTCCCCTTCCCTTTAATGAGGAGACCACAGAGCACAACCTGGAAAGAAGGACAAAGAGAGAGAGAGAGAGAGAGAGAGATCAAGATAAATCAATTTAGTCTGTCACCTTACACACAGTTCTTTAACTGCCTTAAGAACAAGAACTCTCTCGCTTTACCTCTTATATGCATTGAAGTGGTCATTGTTGAAGAATACCAGGAATACCGAAGTTCCGTTCTTTAAGAATATTTCCAGAGCGTTGTCCTAAAGCATCATCAAGAAAATACCCCCCCAAAAAATCATTTACTGGTAAACTAACAAACAACAAAAATTAAACAGAATGGCTAATAACTGTACTGAGCAACACAGGCATGCATGCTAAGACAAACTATGTTTATAAGAAAATAAATCAATTCAAAAATAACTATAGGTTCTGTGAGTCTCACCTCAAGCAGAAAGCGCATGAAATTTGCCTCTTTGATGTCATCATATGACAAGCGTTTGCATCTCGGGCTCACTGAGTTTTTCTCTTTATTCATCATGTTGCAAATATATGAGTCTCTCACACTATAAAGATATTTATACAGAAAATTGAAGATACTGTTGTATTTATAAACAAAAATAAATAACGTTGTTCTATCATAGTAAAATTATTGTTAACCATCTCATTTATCATGTTTTACTATAAAAAAAGAGAATTATTAATAACTTACATAATTTTGATAAATGAGTATTTTGCATTTTATAATAAATATACACTACCATTCAAAAGATATTATTAATAATTTTACTCAGCAAGGATGCATTCATTGGATAAAAAGGGACAGTAAAGACATTATGTTGCAAAACCTTTCTATGAAATGCTGTTCAGTGAAACTTTCCTTTCATCAAAATTAGATTTCCACAAAAATATTAAGCAGCACAGCTTTAAAAAACTGATAATAATTAAGAAATGCTTCTTGAGCAGCAAATCAGCATATTAGAATGATTTCTGAAGGATCACGTGATACTGAGGACTAGAGTAATGATGTTGAAATTACACAGAAATAAATTACATTTTTTTAATCGAAAAGGTTTAAGGTTTATTTTGCAATATTACCGTTTTTACTTTACTTCCCTACCACAAATTTTGCTAGTGCGTGTATGTACATATAAACACACACACACACACACACACACACACACACACACACACACACACACACACACACACACTATATATCTATATGCTGAAAGAAAAGAAAACAGTAGCTTTACTTGGTCTGATGATGGATTCTACAGCACACATCTCCTGTGGAGGTCAACGTGAAGCCCTCACATATGTAGAGGTCAGCTTTACCAAACAACAACACTCCTTCGGTCACCATGTGACCACTGACGACCACCACGCAGTGTTTGGCTTTGACCTGAAATATGGACACATTACAGCAGACAACATGTGTATCAAGTAGCTTAAACAGGAGCCAGTATTGTGCATTGAACCGTTGAAAATAAAGCTGTAATTTGTTTTACATGCTGCCAAAATCAATGGATGAGTAAACACAGTCAAGCCAAGTTTTCAACAGTTGTACGAAGTGTCACTGCAGCCTGCCTTTTGAATTGTGCCCTGGGGCTAACGTGTCAAAGAAGCGACACCCTGGCCTTGATTGATCACTGTTACCACTTCATTATCTAAACAACATGGTGAAAAGACAGAAATTAAAGGGAGAAAAAGGCAAGATGCTGAATGGTTGGGGTGTTTGCGAAACAGGGCCAATACTCCGCAGGCGGAGTTCGCACGAAACCTCTCGATTATGCACGGCTAATTGTATTGTCTCCCTTCATTTCACACCAAGCAGCTGCACCTGGCCTCAGCCCTGAGTCACCACGACTCTGGGCTCCGGGGATCCGCGTCCCCAAAACATATGGGGTCCAGCCGTACTGCCAGCCGCTCCACAATTAATACAAATCAAATCAGAGCCTCCTCTCCATGCAAGCGCCCCCTCACCAGTGCAGAAAGAGGGCCCCACTGTTTATTACCAGAATTAATCAATGACACAGCAACAATAGGAACACGCTAATTGATTAAGGCCCTGTTTAAATATATGGTCCACCTGGTAGGGTTTTGGTTTCAGAAAGAGCTTTAAAACAGAATCATTCCTGACCCGAGTCAGTCCTAATTCTTATTACTTATTACACCCTACTTCAGAATATTTCTGAGAGCTCAGTGATAGTTCACATTAGAATTTATATAGAAAAATACACATACATTAAATGTAACCAGTTTCAGACTGGGTTCTAAGCAATCATAATGACACATCTAGATATAAACTTAAGAGACATTGCTTAAGATATAAACAATAATTTATATCATACAATTCTTATTTCTCTATAGAAATGGTAATCACAAAAAAAGGTGTGAAAATATTGATATCTATAAGCAAATTATCAGATTAAGTGAGCAGTTTTGTTTTCTATCCATCATCAAACTACACACAAAAATTAATTTAAAATTTAAAATTAATTCCCTCCCTTTGTGCCAAAGGTGCAAAAAAGGCTAAAATAAAAATTAAAATAATTATTATCATTATTATTGTCATAAAGAAAATCATTATTTATAGAACAGCAATCTTTTTGCACCTTTTGACAGGATTAGTTAAGAGAGAACAGGAAATGATGGGTATAGGATTGGGAAATGAAATGAGCTAGATTCAAACTTACATTGCTTACATGAGCACCACAGCTAAATGTGTCAGTATGTGCACTAACCGCCACACCTCGGCTCTGTATGAAAGCAATAATTAACAACTCGTAATATTGCATCTTTAAAGTTATTTCCTGTTTGAGTAATAATGAAAAGCTAAGCCTCGGAGGACAAGGTGCCTGTAAATTACAGTCATCACATTGCCTCTGGAATTGAGGCGTAGGCCGCATCAAGCGTTTGCATTTCTATATTAATAAGTATGGAGAGGGCAATTCGACTGGCACGCAGCACAGCAGGACGCACCACCTACTGAACGAATACAAGACAGCAGACATCACCCCCTACTGTTCCTTATTAATACTTCTGTCAGACACTCTCTGCCCTGTTAATGCTGAAGAGCGCTGACAAGCTCACACACACACTACAGCTGTCCTTTTTTTTCATACCAAAAGAATGTGGTGAATATAGGATCACTCTCACCTCTTCATTGGGTTCCAGCTCCTTCAGTATGAGCTGAGTGTCCATGCACTTATCGGACATGTCTTCGGGCAGAAGTGAGGCCTCGTTCAGCACAGGGAAAAAGGTCAAATGCTCACAGTCTAAACCAGGTTCCTCCTCAACCTCCCGGCCTGCCTCACACAGGATCCTGGGGTCTGGGACACACATAAAATAGATATACTGAAACAGATGTGCAAATTCAGCTGTTGCTGTACAATATAAAATGTTATAAAATGAATCATAAAAATGACATAAAAAATATGATACCTGAATCAGCCTCAACAACTTCAGCTGCTCCTTTGCTTTCTTCAGTGAAATTCTTTCGAATAAGCCCAGAAGTCAGTGTTGGCATCTATGTAAAATAGAAAAATAAATACTTAACATCAGAATAGAACTGAAATTGATACAGAAGACAAATCATTTTCCAAGGATAATCATTCAACAGTGAGAGGGAAAAAATTTAAATTATAAAATAAATATGATTATTATATAAATTAAATTAATCTAAAAAACCTGGAAGAAAAAACACCTTAAAATATTATAGTTAATAAAAATATATATAACGTATTAATTTAAATCAATGCTAAGAATGTTATGCTATTACGATTTTTCAATCAGAAATGATTATCCTTAGGCACGAGAGCCATAGTTCACCTTTTTGGATCGACGTAGCTGCTTTATGCGAATTCGGGACCGGGTGCGATTGCGACCTTCTGCGGTGTTCTGCACCCAGCTTCGTTTAAGTAAGACTCCCGGACCAGGGCCGAAGAGACCCCTCTCTCTGAGCAGGTCTTCCTCTATTCTTAGCCACTGAACTGCAATACGGTCATTCTCACTATGAGACATCTACACAAAACATAAAAGCAAAAAAATAAAAACTGTTTTTGTTGGATTCCTGGGGCACAGCATTATATGCATTAGTGTAAAAAACAAACCTGTGCGTGACTCCTCAACATGCTATCAAATATGGTCTCACAGGTTTGCCAGTGTGCTTCCATGTCCGACACGAACCCCTAATGGAAACAAACGCACACACACAACAGGCGCACCCATGAAGGTACATTATAACAAGCAGACAGTTATATGTATGTAAACGGTCCTCTGTAGCTACTAGGTTTGCACAGAGTTACAATAACATTTCGCAAATTGCATTCATGTGGGAAAAACAAGCTAGTGGCTATTTAACCATACAATAAAGCTGTCTCCAATAGTCCTCAGTGTGCTCTAATTAACTTAAAGTATAATATAAGCACAGTGTGAGGTGGCTGCTGGCCCTGCGCCATGCTCTGTGTCCTGCTGATTTATTGTACTGATAGGCATTAGCCCTTCAGGAAGCCTGTGTACTTCACCACCGACCCGCTCATATCCAGATTTACTTAAAGGCTCATTAAACCAATCATCACAGTGGTGTCCTCTCGGAGCCGCCCAACAGCCACACTGACTGCAGTTCAGAGACTAGAGGTGAACCATAAGAGTACTGAATCCAGCACATTTACAACTCAAACTGAGACAAGCATGAATTAGGCACAAGATAAAACTAAAATGAATAAAAAGTGTGATGAAAAATGCATGAAAAAAAAAAAATCGGATCATTTCATGTTTTGTTGACTTAATTTTCCTGTTTGTTGCTTCTACTTAATACTGACTATATAACAATACAGTGGCGAACTGCGCAGTGACGTGATTGATAATCACTGTATCTCACAGAGGAGCGACGCCAGTGAAGGACGAGAGAGGAACCAGGCCTGGATTTACTTAGTTTTGTTTGTGTGTGTGTGTGTGTGTGTGTGTGTGTGTGTGTTTGTGTGGGCCATTTTATTATTAAAAGTTTGCCAGTTCGGGCCACCTTCTTCCCCAAACAACACACTTTGCTATAAATACATTTTGACAAATTTATAGAAATGTTTTTAGGTTATTTTTATTTAAAAGCAGCAAATTAAATCATCTGTGGAAAAATAATAAAATAATAAAACATGAACATTTCCTATGTGGCGAATGGTTTTTTGTAGGCACAGTACAAAAAGCATTTCTGCAAGGAAAATAATAATTTAAAACATCTACAAACATATTAATTCACTGGGAAAGCAATAAAACAGTTATTCAATTTGTAGTTTTACTCCATTTGTTTCACCTAGAAAAATCCGACAAAAAAATAAAAATGAAAAATGCTATTTGGGAGAATTTGAATGAAAAATAGTGACAAGCTATACAACTTGAAAAAATGGAAATTGTGTGCGCCAAATGGATGGCAGGATTAAGAAGTGTTACAAAGTAGTTCACAGGAGTAATTATGGCCCTGTGTTGACAGATAAACACTGAATCATCGCCTAATCGTATTCTTTTATTTAGAGAATCATAAGTAATATATAGCATTAATTACTCCATTTACCCAAACAGCAAACTTATTGGCCTTGTACGAGTGCCACATTAAACAGCATCCCTCTGCAATTAACATCACACTGATTTCCATTTTAATTACTTTCTACAGAAAAAGACTACCTTAGATGATAACATAATGTCAGCTTCATTTTAGGCTGTTGGTGAATTTGTAATAAACTTAACTTGATCATTAGCCATGTTAATTATCTTTCCATTATGAAGATATAATTAGTCTGTAGCATATATCTGAAATGAATCCCGAGGAAAGTTTGCCTTGAGTCGTGCTGTATGGGGAAGTTCTCTGGCGTACAGGCAACTGGATTAAACACCGTAAACAAAATATACATTTTAAAATGCTGAAATTGATTTATCACCCATTAAACACATGTAGGGCCATTTTTCCTTACTGCAACTATTCTTCTCATGTTCATAATTATTAATAATCACTGTGCTATTAACTGAAATCTGAAGAAAGTGTCTATTGCATAAGGCCATACAATCAGAAAAAGGTGATACTATGGAAAATTCCTTACTGATTTACGGTTTAACCAAAAAATATGACAATAAATGAGAGATAAATTCCAAAGCTTTATCTTGCTGGACATCAGTCACATTTTCATAAAACGCCTTGGAAAAGGTTTGATATTTAAAATATATGAATGCAGCAGTGAATTGCCCCTCTTTTATAATACCGTTTGTTAAAGCATATTCTGCATCTAGAGCAAATATTTCTATTAATTAAACAGCTAATCGATTAGGCAAATCTTGATGTTTCTGTTATGAGCTAAAGTTAACTTTCTATCAAAACCCAAAGGAACTAAATTATGATCTGAAGTATTCATGTACCACATGATGCGTTGGTACAGTTTTCAGGAGAAATTCAGAATCCACAAAACTCACAGTAAAATTAAGCCGCACGTTTCTGAGGAGAACAATTCATCAAGACAGCCGATAGGCTGTCACAAGCTGATATGATACAGAGTAACACAAAATGAATGTTTTCATCGGATCGGGACTGCCTATAATTACCGCCCCCTGTTTCTGAGGCGGAGACGGAGATAGCAGCAGTTGCAAAGAAACAGCAATTTCATGCCCTTGTGCCTGAGTAATATCTCTGTGCATCCTTTTCCAGATGGCGACGTCTTCAGTGGTGGGAACTAATGATGTGGGCTGCGTTTTCGGGGGGGAAAAACAACAATAACAGCGTCTTTAACCTTCAACAGCAAACGCAATGTTCTAGTGAGTGTTCCCATGGAAAAAATTAACAAATATCAATTACATTGCCCACTGAGGTGTACTCAGCTGTAATAATCCAAATTGATTTAGAAACAGGATTGAGACAGTGCCACAGGGTAAGTGGTGGCGTCCAGTTGTGGTGACATTGGGATGGTGTGAGGGCACCATGAGAAGGAATTCACATTGACTAAACCACTCACTTCCTGTCTGGCCAAAGTGGTTCTAGACATGCATCATGTCATGGCACTGCAATCCAACAGAAAGATTTGTGCCAAAACAAATTTGTTTGTCCTACCTCAGCACTGCCGGCCGATTCCTTCCCAAACCTCTTCTGAACAGATTGCAATGCACTGCTGAGAAGTCCTGTCCTCTTTTGGTGACCATTATTTGATTTTTTCTTTTGAGAATCTGAGAGAAAAAAGTTAAATGAAATTATAAACAGGAAAATAACTTTCTACTTTGGCAACCTACTGTATATAATTCAAGTGCCTTCTCCTATTATTTCAGTCAACTACAACTGTAAAGTAAAGCAAGAGGATCAAAATAAGAAAGCTTTTGGTAATCTCAAATGTTGACACACAAGTCGCAGTGACTGACCTATAAACAGCTGCCAAGATTTCATTGCTGTCTCCTCCCACAGAGGGCTCACATCACCCATAGAGACCTGGCCCTCCTTGCCAGCTGCCTTAGCAGACAGGTCGATTTTATAGGCCTCCTCAAGTGCCTGTCTTCGCTCCTGCATGACTCTACTCCAGGTCTTTTCCACAAGCATCATCAGCTCCGACTCGACTACAAGGATCACAACCATATTCAAAACTTTTCATTTTACTCCTGTATCTGGCAGTTGATAAATAAAAATGCAAAAAAGAAAGAAAAAGAAACCTTCTGCTGAATCAGTGACATTGGTCTGCGACATCACCCGGCTGTTCTTGTGTGGAAAAAGATGCCTCCAGATGTTTCTTGAGGGTTTTTTATGGACTTCACATCCAAAGCCTTCAAGAAAGCTAAAAGACAGAGATAAATTCTATATTCATGAATAATCTATATTAATTGATGGAGTTAAAGAAGAGAGGAAATTCTTTAAACAAAATGACAGGATGTTCCTAACTTGAGGAAAATGTTGATTCAACTAAATACTATATTAGCTGTTTTATGTTACATATTTTTAAAATAGATTTTGGAAAAATATAGTTGATCTAATATCAAAACACCTAGTTTACTCATTTGTATCTATTTATTACAAGCAATGATTCTGGATTATGATTATGAGAGATTCTGACCTCTACATTAAGACTTCTGAGGATTTCTCTCAAAAGACAAAATTTTCAGGTGTTTGTGATTTTTTTAAAATATGATTTATCTAATAACAAACATAAACAATAACAACAACAACACAATAATGCATAGCATAATGTGTAAAAGTTGCAGATTTATCCTAAATGAGCCTGTCACTCATTAAGCAATCAAACATGTTCACAGTTATTTATAAATTTATACATTTCATAAATTCAAGACAAATTACCAAAAATAATCATTTAATAACCAAACAAATTGCAAAAAGTATGCAAAAAGAATGAGATGTGGAATTTTCGCCTTTTAATACTTATTAACTAAATAGTGGAAAGTTTTTATTATCAGTAACAATGAAACCCACCTGCCGGAGCGTATAAGGACGAGGCAGTGCATGAGACAGTTGATGAAATGAACATTGGCATTGTATGTTGCCATGATCACATCCCAGTGCTGCTGCAAGATTTTAAGTGTTTGAATAATGAGTTCCTGCTCTGCTGAAGTCTGTCTGGATCGAGACAGGAAGTAGAGCAGGGACTGGTTCAAGCTTTTATACAGAATGCTGACCGTTATCTCCCGATGACCTGGACCTCTCTCCAGTGCCTGGTGTCAGTACAAACGTGCAGTGTAAATACAGGAGTCTCTAAGCTAAAAACAATAACATAGTGTAAGTGAAATCAGAAGATAAACTCACTACTGCTATCTGTTCAGTCATGAAGACCAAGAGGTTCTCTGGTTCCACCACAAACATGCCAGAGTAGAGTTTTTCCACTAGCTTTTTACTGAAGAACGCCACATTCTCAACCAAAACGGCAGATTTTCTGTCCTGCTTGGACCTGGAAGGATCTTAGGGGAATTTAGTGGGGCATGTTAGAGGTATAAAAGCACCCATAAACACTTCTCATATTTAAGACACATCCTAAAAGATGGAACAAATTTCTGACATGCAACACATCCATTAAAATTGTTTTTATAGTGCCTGATATATTTTACCATCTCTGGCCACATGTGTAGATTCTTCCTGTCCTGTCATGTGGATGATGTCCATCATAAACTCCAGGAGTTCAGTCTGAAAGCTCTGCCTCTGTTCTTGACAAACACCATCTGGGGAAAACTAAAAACAAAACCTTCAGAATGGTAAAATAATGGCTTCGCTATAGTCCACAAGGGCACTACTGGCTAGACTGTATAAATGGAAGTTATCGTCCTCCAGTGAGCAGTAATGTGCATCTCATGATCAAAACTGAGCAAAGAGTGGCACCTTATGGAGAAAATATATTATACACAGCATCAGATGCTGGTTTAACAGGTCTGATGTGATTCCTGCATTACAAAAGTAGTATTTATTATTATTAACTGTAGTCATACAACACAAATTATTATTATATTATATATAAAAAAAAAAAAAAAAAAAAAAAATATATATATATATACACACACACATATATATACACATACACACACATATATTTACTTGTTTATATGCATTTATTTATTCATTTAATATAATAATAATGTAAGTTATATGATTACAGTTAATAATAAAAGTTTATATACAGTTTATTTTATATATATATATATATATATATATATATATACCGTATTTATTCGAGTATATCGCGCACACATGTATAACGCGCACCCCTAATTTTCGATTAAAAATCTGTATAAAATTTTGTTTCACACCAAGCATTGTAATTGACAAAAAAAAACTTTGTTGAACACGTGCAGCCATGATAAAAAACATTTATTTATTGTATAACATATACTTATATAACATATATTTATTGACAACATAAACTAATGAACACAATACCGAAATAGAATTACCGGTAAAAATATTTATTTAAAATCCTTCAACGTCAGATTCCTCATCAGAGACACTAAAGAGTTGCTCCCATTCTTCTGGAGTTAATTTTTCATCAGTGTCCCAGTTGGCAGGAACATCTGTTTCTCCGGTTTCTTCTGCGTCTGAATTCCACAGCAGGTCGTCTTCTGTGCCGTCCATTTTATTGCTAATGCCTGTCTTCACAAAAAAACAAAAAATGCCTGTCTTCTCCGTAACGTGTGGGCGAGGAAATGAAGCGGCGAAGGGACGTTTTTTTTTTCTTCTTCGCCCTCGCGTACAGTGAGAGGCTGCAGCCTGTAAAATGCGCGGCGCGAACTCACAATTCGCCGGCGCCCTCAAAGGACCGGCCGTCAAAACAAACCCCAGCCCAGCCCTCGTGCATAACGCGCATCCCTAACTTTGATTTATTTTTTTGGTAGAAAATTTTGCGCGTTATACTCGAATAAATACGGTATATATATATATACACACACACACATATATACACACATATATACACACACACCAATAAAAAAATTACATAAATTCTTATTAAAATGTATTTATAATCTATTTTACTATCTTCACAACAATACTAATTAATAATACCGATAATAATCAATGTATACTTTTTATTATACTTTTTACTAATATATATATATATATATATATATATATAGTAAAAAGTATACATTTTACAAATGTTATTATTATGATTATGATATTGATTATTATCGGTATTATTAATTAGTATTGTTGTGAAGATAGTAAAATAGATTATAAATACATTTTAATAAGAATTTATGTAATTTTTTTATTGGTGTGTGTGTGTGTGTGTGTGTGTGTGTGTGTGTGTGTGTGTATATATATATATATATATATATATACACACATACAAAAAAAATAAAAAAGTAGTTTGATTTATTAAATGTCAATATTTTATATCACTCACCTCTAACAGTTGTATTAAAGGATGAAGGCCATCTTTGGCAGGGATGTTAATGAGGCTGTCCATCAAGAGGATGCGGATGAAGTCACACACCTGCTTCCTGCCTGGGTGGGACAGACGATGCAAGGGAGGCTCCCCCACCACATCGCCAGTTTCTTTGATACCCTGGAGACCTATAGTGCTCTGTTACGAGAAGATGAGAAGCAGAATATCACTTCTATAAACTACTTTCCGATGGGGAAATAAAATGTCTCTTGGGTATACTTTTAAGTTGCACAGAAAACGTACGGTGCAGCCCCCAAGTCTCACCTCTGGGGTTTCAAAGGGGAAAACAGCATTGGCTAGAGAACTGAGGAAATCAGGGGATGTCCAGAGAGGATCTTGAGGAAATAAACTGTTCACTAGGCAGAGGAACTGCATCACACTACCTGGGTAATGGACTTCCCAGCCATCTGCACTTTCTGTTACAGGCTTATTAAAGAAATACAAATGCACAACATGAGAAACCCTGGATTAGAACCTGAAAGACTGGTATTGCATCATTGACTTGTTTGCAAAAAGGACTGTAATGATGCAAACTGCCACTCAAATATACAATATTACATCCAATTGTCTGTCAGTCTATTTTAGTATTGCCTTTTTGAGCACTAGGTGTTGCAATACCTTATTTTGCACTAATGCGGTCATCTGATTTTTTTTTTTTTACAATTTTTTATTTAAAGTACAGTAATACCTCTAGATACGAGCATAATCCGTTCCAGGGCGGAGCTCGTAACTCGAATTGTTTGTATCTCGAATCATGTTTTCCCATAAGAAATAATAGAAAACAAATTAATCTGTTCCAGATCCATAACAATGGAAAAAAATATGTTTTTTATTGGTATAGACACACATACACAATTATAATACATGTATACTGTGTGATATATGTGTGATATCAAATAAAATGTGGGTGGTTTTAATTATAAGTTGTTACAGACAATAGCGGCAGGTGTGGAGGAGGGAGGGAGGGGGTTGATACGCAGACATTCCGTTACACCAGTGCTTCTCAATTATTTTCTGTCACGCCCCCCCTAGGAAGAGGTAAACATTTTGCGCTTCCCCCCCCCCTCCCCCCGTTTTGGAACTTTCGCCTGATTGTTTCCATGGCAACGCGTCATGCTTGTCACGTGACATACCGTCACAAAAAGCGCTGTATAATAGATCAAATTTATTTAGTTTTTTCTTTTTTATTCAAAATAGTCACCAACTTGTTGGCTCAACTTGTTGAAACCTAAAATAAACCTTATGTGGTTGAAAACACTAAATTGTTGTGATAAATGACAAGCTCTGAGCGCATCTTTTTTTGGATCAGTGCCAGATAACGCGTGAAAACACGTGTGAATTGAGCGGTTGATCACGTGACATGAACAGTGGTGTGATCGTACACGTCAAAGGGTGAGTGGATGGTTATCTAAACTTCATATATGCTGCTCTTGTTCAGTGCAAGAAAACTACTCCCTGGCAAAAAAAAAAGCATGTACCCCAGGGTCACGCGCGCCCCCCCCGGCATCGCCCCACTATTTGAGAACCACTGCGTTACACAAACACTACATAACTTAAATAACATAACTTAAGGGCCAGTCACACAGTGAAAATGCATGAATCACGCACGAATTACGCACAGATTTTCGTTTCTGCGTGGAGCGTGCGTCGTATGCGCATTTCGTCGGTGGAAAGAACGTGGACCATCAGTGATTATAAGTGGATGTGCGTCGAAGGCGGTTTGTGCATGATTTTGAGTTTTGAACGGTTCAAAATTTTTCGGTGTCGGTGTGCGTAATTTATGCGTTGAGTATGCGTGACTATGCACGGGACACGCGTCGGCCGTCAGTGCTTATGCGTCGGAACTGGCTCGAAACCGCGCACGCCCACTGACGCCCCATGTTCATATCACTCATGAACCGCGCACCGTGACGCACGTATCATGTTAATTCCACTGACAATGTGGATTCTGAAAGTGCTTGTACGTGGAATGTTCGCGAAGCGTGTGTGTTTGGACGCGCTCCGTCAGTAATTCATGCGTCGGGCGTGCGTCAAATGTTCGTGGAATACTTTGGTCAATTTCTCGACGCACAAGCACGCGCAAACCCAATCTGTGCGTGATTCGTGAGTGATTCGTGCGTGATCGGCTGTGTGACTGGCCCTTTAGCTTATGTATTTTGTTTTTACTTTTCTATTTTATATTATTTTTTAGATTTTTTTAGATTTGTATTCTTTACTTTTGATCACTTTTCATACCTCTTTCGTTTAGTAAAAACTGTAATTTAATTGAATAGCAGGAACTAAGCATAACTGAATTTAGCTTTCGTATTTTTTTTAAACGTTTCTATTTTATATTATTGTTTTGATTTTTTTTTTATTTGTATTCTTTACTTTTGATCACTTTTCTTACCTTTTTTCGCCTGACTACCCTCACTTTCACTTGGCGCAGACCTTTTAACAAAATATATAGAGGCACATCTGCTTCTCCTTTATCCACAACAACAGTAGCCTGTCCATCTCATCATTTATATTGGAGCATAACTTCGATATAATCGTCACGCCCTTGGAAGGATTTACACTCTTGATAACATCCTTCTGCTTTAGGATGATACATATTCTGAATATATTGCGATCATAAGTGCGTGCTGGATGACTCACGCGGGCACCGCACTCATATTTATCCACAATTTCATGCTTCATTTCCATGGTCATCACGCGTTTCTTCTTCTCACTACCATCCTTACCACTCACTTTCTTAGAAATCATCGCTATTATGAAGAATAATGCACAAATAGAGAGAAAATCAGCTACTCGCAGGCTATGCTTACAGAAGTCAGCGATCATGAAGTAATTGTGCGTCGGCATCGGCGTCAGTACGCGTGCTCGTATCTTGAATACTTACTCGTATCTAGAAGCAAAAATCTTGCTTGCTCATATCTTGGAATACTCGTAGGTAGAGACGCTCGTATCTCGAGGTGTTACTGTATATTATATTAGATAATATTATATTATCTTATGGCAATAAATCTTAAACTTACCTTAGAAATGACAATCTTAATCAACTCTAAAAGTACACAAGCTGCATCTGAACATAGTTGAATGCCCTCAGATCCACCGCAGCTGTCAATCAAACTCTGAAGCATCATGTCAATTTCAACCTGCTTTCCAAAAGACAAAGCACATGCATAACTCCAAGATTCATCACAACCATGAAAGACATAAGGGGGAGCAGGTAATTTAACCTTCAAAAATAAATATAAATGCCAATAAAATACATTTTGTCACATGAGAAAATTAGGCAATGTGATTTACCTGCCCAGCAGGAACCTGGAAATCAGATTTGCCTATAAGCAGTGCAGCTAGAGCTCCATACATTTCAGGCAGGTGGATATGGTTGACAAGAAGCTTCTGCAGAACTTCAAACCCTGGGCAGATACAGCTTAAACATTCAAAAGACCATGAGCGAGACTTCAAATTATCTAGAGAAAAATGGCAAAATCAAAAACACAAATATTTAATTATATTATTTTAAATTGTTATAATGCTACATATACACACATATATATACATATATACATATATAGCAATGACAAACAGCCATATTAATGGAAATGCCATCCAGAAATACAGTACCTGTGATACTGGTAGGCATTTCCATGGTCTCCACTAAAGTTCCTGGTGACACACCCTCTCTAAACTTGGTCAGTATGTTTGGATACGAAAGAAAGTGAGTAAGCAATGTGAGAACCAGCAGCACTGTACTGGTGTGGATGTGGCCCTGTAAAAAGAGGAGGAACCAATCCGACCCCAGTGCGAAGAACACCTCTTCCTGGTTACTGCCATTTGAGAAACATTTGAAAACGTATTTAGAATTCAAGATATGCATCAATGGGAAGGTAAACGAGGATAAAGAGCGCAAGAGTTGTTGTTGTTACATTGCTAAACTCGACTCACATGCTAGAAGTTTTTGGGATGATTAGAGAAGACAGCACAGATAGCAACTGGTTCCTTATCCAAACTGATCTTCCAGGAGTCTGACTCCAGCCTAGAGCCAAAGAGTTTAAAAAAACATGTAAGGAGTGAATGTAAGAATCTTTAAATGTCAAGATTTGGGAGAAATCTAAAATCATTAACAAAATTAGTGCTTATTGAAAAAAAATGTACCTTGTGATTGATCATCAAAATCCAAATCTGAGAAAGTGCTTTTCTCGTTCAAAGTAGGAGGCAAAAGACTATGAACTAAGAAGAGTCCAAGCCTGACAAACAAAAATGTCAAGAAATCACACTGGGGGACTTATTTTTATTCATTTGGTGTCTTAAAGCTTTGGCGGTTTTCCCAAAAAAGATTCAATTTAAACTGAGCTTGTAAAAGTTAACATGCCTCTTGATGTCGGTGATGTTGAAATGCTCCTCGAGGAGGGATTTGATGATGGTACAGATGACTGACACCTTTCTGCGGGTCACAGTGTTATCATGCAGAAGGATCAGGAGTTTGCTCATCATGTTGAGTATGTGCATGACTTCAGCGTTCTTTTGACTCCCACTGGAAAAGACTCACCATCAACACACGTATCCACAGCAAACAGCACTAGGACAGCATGTTTTGAGTAATAAGGTTTATGCATGGTTGAAAAACAGGAAGAGGGCCATGTGTTTCACATCACTTTATGATGCAAACTAAAAATGAACTCACAACCACTTGACAGTAGCCAACAACGTACCTTGAGTTCAGGATATCAGCAAAATGATTTAAAACGCAAATGTCAAGATTTTCTGGAGCACTCTGCCACACCTACAGGAAAAAGAAGAATGAAACTTCTGATGATTTAAGCAAGAAGGTTGCTGTTTCTTAAACACTTTTGCACTTTCGGGTTTTGTGAAACAATAGAGCTGCTAAGCTCGTTGTCCTAAAACAAAGAGAATTATCATTTGAGTAACGACAACTCAGACGAGTTGTTAGAATCACATTCAAATAAGGTCTTTGATTAACATTGCGTGATGAGAGATATTTTTTCCAAGATTTTTTATCTGTCGTATCTCAAATCTGACTAAATATACAAAATATACAAATCTGACTAAATATTCAAAAATATACACAACCACTCAAAAGATTGGAGTCAGCAAGATGGAAAATGAAAGACATTTATTATGTGACAAAATATTTCTACTTCAAATAAATGCTGTCAAAAATGTATCACTGTAAAAAATATTAAGTAGCACAACTATTTACAACATAATAATAATAGTTTTTCTGAGCAGCAAATCAGCATATTAATAAGACGTCTGAAGGATCATGTGACACTGAAGACTAAACTAATGATGCTTAAAATTCGGTTTTGCCATCACAGGAATAAATTACATTTTAAGATATATTAAAATAGAAATCAGTTTTGTAAATTGTACTAATATTTCACAAAATTACTGTTAATACTCTGTTTTTGACCAAGTAAATGCAGTCTTGGTGAGCACACATAAGAAACTACATAAGGGTTGCTACATAAGGGTGATTTTTTTAGCTTAATTGCACATCATTAATCAAGCATGAACAGTTGCAACCTTATTTTGCCTGCAGAAAGAAGTGTTGGTACAATTTTCATCCTTACAGAAAAACCACAAGAATTTTACATCTGCAAAAGTACATGTGGTGACATGGGAAACCTGGTTTTGGAACAGTTACCATGTGAAATAGATGTTTGATCAATATGCTAGCCACATGTATTTAATAACTGAAAGGGGAAAAAAACAGAACATAAAATAAACCTGTCAGAGCAGGTGGTTTGACTTGCAACCCAGTCCTTAGACTGTGGTTTACACTCCTATCTGAAGAACATGGTCACTAACCCTTTGTAAAGACAACAAGTTAGCCTTCTACAAATAGACACCATGACTGAACAGCTCTATAAAAATTTATTAAAAGTCATTCAGAATCCAACTGCATTCACCAAAGCAGGTAATAATGTAGCTATGAAGAAACATACAGCACACCAATCTTAAACGTACCTCAAAGTCACAGAGGACGTCCTGGAAAGCATTGATGTTTGGGATACGAGCAGCAACAATGCCCAGCTCCATTGTGCCCACTATGGCCAGAATGAGCTGAAAAATCCTGCTGCTGATCAGCTGAGACTTCATCTTCAGCAGGAAGGACAAGAGCTGACAATACAAAAATCAAATCTTAAGCTTGGATTTGCAATGCTAGAAGTCTTAACTTTAATTGACAGTACTACCTTATAGCCATTAATACGCTTCATCTCCTCCTCCATCACAGGATTTGTCTCTAAAACTGAGAGCAGAACTTTGACAGCAGCATACAAGGATCCATCATCTGAGGCCATCGCCACCAAACTCAGGATGGCAGCGGGGCCACCAATATACTGAAAGCTACTTGCAGCACTGAATGACTTGAACGTCCTTACACCTGTAAATAAAAGTTTAACATCTGCTTCAAATCAGAAGTTTACTACAAAGACACATGCTTCAGTCTTGTCTTACAGTAAGCACTTTAGAGCAGTAGCTAGTGGGCTTGTGCTTTTTACCAAAACAACCAACCAGGGCTGCCCCAATCGTCCGGGCAGTTCCACTGAGGTGCTGGCTAATATTATGAGCCAGGAAAACAGGAGTAGAGTTATCACGTGACGTAATCCCCATCTGTGATCAAAATAATGATTAAATCAGTCATGATTATGTAATCAAAATAATTAAATCCATGCATTTAAAAAAGTAAATAAAAGCACCTCTTTGGCAATAAGGCGGCAGTCCACCTCATTGTACTGGTCTCTAATATTCACTATTGTAGTGATGGTGGAAACTGCTGGGTTTATGGCAAAGGAAATCCTCTCTGGAGAGACCATCCTAATTTGTCTGTCTGTCTCACCTCCAATTAAACATATGTATATTTGTGTGAATACAGATATTTTAGATTTTATATTTTTGAACAGAGAGAAGCAAACTTTCTCACCTTGAACGTTGAGAGCAAGGTAGTTGCCAATGTATTTGGTGCCTTGTCCATAAATAGTCTCCACCTGATCAGAACTCAAAACTTCCTCGAACAAGTATGTAGGACCGACACGCCAGACCAGAGCTGCATGCTGTTTCCATAAAGACGGAGTGCCAATAATCCCACAAACATCAATGACGGCAGAGGGATCCATTGAGATGGACTGACCGGGAAATGGCTGAATGTACTTAATCTGCAAAAAGAGTATTTTTAACAACATGTTAGCATTGGGGATATTTACATCGCAAACACAAAGTAAACAATCATTTTGGCAGAACCTTTTATCCTAAGTGACTTAAATTGCATTCAAGGTATAAATTTTTCAGGTTATGCAATGCCTGGGAATTTAACCCATGATCTTGGTATTGAAAGAAATTCAATTCCGTGTTGTATTTTTTTAAGAAATTAATATTTTTGTTCCACAAGGTTCAAGATTAGGTAAAGATTCAATTTAGTCAAAGACATTTATAATGTTCCAAAAAATTTCTATTCCAAATAAATTAAATGTATGAAAAAAAAAAAGTTTACTTTTTGAACTTTCTAATAATCAAAGAATCCAAAAATAAATGCATCACGGTTTCCACAAAACTTTTAATCTGCACATTGCTTATAAGAAATGTTTCTTGCGCAGCAAATCAATGACTTGATTGAAGACTGGAGTAATGATGCTGAAAATTCAGTGTTGCCATTACAGGAATAAATTACAAGTTTACATACATTTTAATTGTAGTAATTTTTCGCAATATTAATACTTTACCATTTTTTGACAAAAAAATGCAGCTTTGTTAAACATAAGTGTTAAAAAAAAAATTCTTTCAGAAACAAAAATGATTTTCTTTTTTCTTTTTTAAGATTTTGATTTTTTAAATCTAACCGACCCCCCAAAAATTGGAACAGTAATGTCACACCAAACCCATAAATTTTATATATATATATAAAAATTTTTTTTAAGAATCCTCATTGAACAAAACATCAAAAATTCTTGCAAAATGTAATTTAAGACAAACATTCATCAAACTTTCTAAAAATGTGTCATTTGTGACAAGGAGTAATTTTTTTTTGGATGAACTATACTTTTAAGAAAAATAAACTCCCTGCACCAACCTTTGCTGTACCGATTGCTGTTGCATTCAGATAAGCAGTGACTAAACAGCTCTTCTTGATTCCTTTAGACATAACCACACAAAGTTGGTGCCACTGGCCTGGTATCAGTTGTTTGGAACAATTAAACTGCACTGAGGACGGCAGCGTGCTGGGAGACGGCATCTCTGGCTCCATCATGTCTGTAGAGTAAAATAGACACTATAAATAACGCATGGCTAAACTAGTAAAAAAAAAAAAGTGCAAATTAAAAGTAATCCCAAATGAAAATGTTCACCTAAGAACTGATATGCTTCCTCCTCAGTGGAGATCACCAAACAGCCTTCAGAGATTTTGACAGACAGGCAGCTGAACTGCTGCTCAGCACGAGACATGTGGCGCACTACCGTCAGCAGACGCACAGGGTGGGACTCAAACGCCAAGCTGAACCTACAGATCATAAACCAGCAGGAGAAAGACAGGCCGGCTGAAGGAGGGAAGCCTCTGCAGTCTGAAGACAAACAAAAGGAAATAAAAGAACTGAACCTTAACAGCGCTTTCGTGTAAATTATAAAAGCATCTGGTAAATGGATCTTCCTAAAGCAGATAAATCCATTTGGAAACTTTTATTAATATATTAGATTTCATACCAAATATATTTTAGTTCTCCTTATATGTCTCATGTGATTTTAGATGGGGTATTTATTTGAATGTCATTATTTTTATGCAACAATGTAATTCAATAGTATTTCTTACCAGTGCCCAAGCCTCCAGTAGAGATAAAGTCTGCGCTGACACCTTTCACTGTGGCAAGGGATGGCAGGAACAAACATCTGTGGAGAGACAAACCGTTTTATGCAACTTATTAAAATAAATAAAGTTTGATTATTGTATCAGTAGTTTTACTTCCAGTAACATCTTAAGATTGGTAATGGTATGGTAAATTTTACATTAAAACTTGATGCCTTTCAGCTTTTCTTTTTTTAGTTTATCACTCATAATTTTATTTTTATATAAAGCCAGTTAAAGCAGTGGTTTTTAGCCATTTTGATTCGAAGGCTCCTTTTGTCCAACACATTATTTAAAGGAATTGAGAAACACTGTCTTAAAGGACACAAATCTCTATAAAATATACTTACCCATAGCCACTGTCTATCATGTCAAACTCCACAAAAGAAGGGGAAATGGAAATTTTGTGTGGCTGAAAGGACCGTGGCGACGTGATGGAGACAAGACTTATGATTCTATGAAGAGAAACTGCCATTCCATTCTCTGAAGAGGTTTTCAGTAGACTGAAACTTCTTTTCATTGCCTTTTTCGAGGATTTTCGGTCATCCTCTTCAGAGTCTTTTGTCTGGTCTGTGCAGTAGATAAAAGAAAATTATGATAAATAGATGTAACTTTATGTTCAAACGTTGTTGGAAACAGGAAGCAATCCAAAAAGGAAGCCTGCGAGGACTAAGAGGAACTGTACTTGTGCAGTTGGCCTCTTCACAGGAAGCAGAAAGCATTTCTCCACTACACATCAGAGGATCCCCAAGACACAGGAACTGCCTAAGATAAGATACACTATTGTAATGCCATACAAAATATATATACTTATTTTTTTTATCATATTGTGTATTTTACATCAACGTTTGCATACTGCAAACCTATGCTGACCTCAGGCACTTGTGATCCATGGACTGAGAAGCAAGTTTCTCCAGGATCCGAACTATGGGCAGGTGTAGTGAATGGGAATTGTCGATGAGGATATGTTTGCAGTGAGTCAGCAGTGTGGACACCAGACCAAACTCACACATGATCTGCCTGTTTCTCTCTGACTTCACCAGAGTCTGCACATGATGAGCCACAGCCAGCTGTAGCTCTTCTGATAACTATAGGACAGAATGTAAGCCATTATTGTAATTTCATCATTTGCTATTTGTTTGTGTAATCTAAGGCAATTACTGCCTTTTAGTCATTACATCAAATACAAATTATGACCGAGGAATGACTGTGATTGTAGTTTTACTTACATGAGGGTCACTGTGACAGTAAATACTAGGCAGAAGAGTCATGATGAGCTTAACAGCTCCTGGATGAAGAATGGTGAGCTCAGAGTAAACCCTGAATAAACAATTACATGTTTAACAATCATAGACAGGCAGACAAGGAAAATAAATTGTCCCAAAATTGATTTACTGGCTTTTCTGGACAACAGCAAATCTATAGCAAATTACTGTTATGCTGTACAGCAATTTTATGTTATTTTATTATCATTATTTGTCCATTATAGTCAATATCAGCTAATATTTATAATATACAATAATAATAAAAAAAGTTGATTGCGAGTACCTACCTCCCAGAATCTGGTGATACTAAAGACACACTTGTGGCAACAGAGCGATTCACCAACTCATCCTCATTGGATGGCTCCCCTATCCTCGGACTTGAGACCGTGATCTGACTCTCAACAGCATCATTATTCTCCTGCAAGTCAGTGCATGGATCTGCAGCCAAGCGTACACCTGTAGCAAACTGCTCCAGGAATCCCAGCAGCTTAACACAGTCTCTTAAAGGTGGTGGCAGCTGGGGATCTGGCCTCTCTGCCGCTTCCACAAACTGCTGGAAACTCTTGCAGTCTGAGCTGTTTTTGTCTATTTCCACAGGGGCACCTCTCTGGAAACAACCCAGCTGCAGCAGAGCCTCACCCAGCTTTTCGCAGACTCCGGTTGTGTGAAAAAAGTGGCCGTTGACCGGGTGCACATGCACAGCAAGGGCGATGGTGTGCAGGGTAAGGAGCAGCAGTTCAACAAGGCTCTGACGGCTCAGTGAGGCCCACATTCCTGTTGGGGCGTCCAGCAGGGATCCTTCCATGTCCACAACAATGGAGAGCAGGCCGTTGAAGCCTCCAGCAGTGCGGAAGCCATTCCAACTGGTTGGATTCTCAAGAACTTTCATAATAGACTGTGCAAATGCAAGATCCAAAGGATTATGATTACAAATACACTACTATTCAAATGTCTGGGTTTGGCTTTTTTTTTTTAAGTCACTTATGCTGCTCATAGAGTCTGAATTTATTTGATCAACAGTAGAGTAAAACAGTAATATTGTGAAATGTAATTTTATTTATTCCTGTGAGGGCAAAGCTGAATTTTCAGCAGTCACATTTAAGTAACATTTCTTACTATTATCAAGGTTGAAAACAAAATAACAGCATTTATTTGAAACAGAAACGTGACATTATAAATATCTTTAATGTCATGTTGAATAAACTTTTTTTTTTTGGTAGTGTAGATCTACGGAGCCCCTAAAGGGACATGGTGATGGAAAGAAAGTATGAGATGGGTGAAAAAACTATGCCAATATTTTTGTATTCTATAATATTTTGCAAACGTTTTGAACTATACTTTTTCCTCCAATCTCATATTTTATACACTACCATGTCCCTTTGGGTCTCTGTATAGTTCAGGCATTAATCTTTATCAAATGTTATTATTAATCATCAATATAATTGGGTCATTCCATGGCAAATCAACCAGGCTATTTTTTTTTTCTACTGAAAGAAATACATACAGGAAGAAGAAATCCAAAATATTAAATTTGATGAATGTATATTTACTGAGTAATGAACTGATTTGTAGAGGGGGGTCAAAATGAAAATTTTCACATGAGATTTTTACACCCCCCAAATTACATGGGGTAGAAAGATGGCAGTATTATTATTTTGTTTTAACATGGAAAGTGGTAGGTCTATTAGTTAAATCTGTTTACTTTAGAAATCTGTGCTACATTATAAGGTTATAACGATGACAGCAGGTTAAAAAAATGGGCAAAAGCATTTATTCTGTATTTTGCCCAAAGTTAGTGTCTAAAGAACAAATAATACTGAAACTAGAAATTTATCTAGTTTCCCTCTATTGAAATAATTGCACACAACATACATCACTGAGTGCCAAAATATATTTTTTTATAGGTTTACATGTCTGTAACATAAGAAGTATTAATAAATACTTAATAACTAACATAGTAACTGAATAAAATCTTAATTTATTTGACACTCAGTAAATATACAGCCATTACATTTAATACTTGGCTTTCATTGCTATTTATGCTTATCTTCAGAACATTTTTTTTAACAAAAACATTTCTGAAATGTGATTGATTTGACATGGAATGACCCAATTGGAATTAGTTACAAGGTTTTATTACACCTGCCTATTGTTCAAAATATCTGTTCAAAAATAATGCATCGCTGCAAAAAGGAAACCGAGAAGGTCTCATGTTTCAAACAGCCTAGCAAAAAATGGATTAGCCCTTATTCAATCTACCATGCTAATACATCAAAGAGCTAATGTGTCATAAAATGAAGCCCAAACCTAATTATCACCAATAGAAGTAATCAGAATGGCTTTGACACATTTCACGGAGTGGTCGGGGGGAATCCAATTGTCAGCAGCCTTAACCCAGTTACACTTTAATGGTCTGCAGGTTAGTATTCCTGAGCTTGAATCTAAAAAATGGACATGTACACTAACTGAATAATATAGTTATGCATAATTGGATTTCTCTCACATTCTCTGATCTGATATTGCTCATAATTTTGTGTGTGTCGCACCACAAGGCTGCAGCCTTAATCGAATGAAGTTTGATTTAACAGCTAACTGTATATTAGCAAATCAATCTGAATTTGGCTATAATGGAATCAGGCTCCCAAAAGCTGATATAATAAATTCACCGGCTCATTATGCTTTAAACATGTTATAATTTGTTAGAATTAGGAATGGAAGCTGAATTTACAGACAGTTACAGGCTACCTGAACTCACAGTTTAGCTTTAGTAGGTAGTCAAGTTCTTCTCCAGTTCCTCATCCCATCTTGATTTGGAATAACCAATTACAAACATTTGTGTATGCATAATAAATAATACTAAAAAAAGCAAAACGGCTGAAACCATGCATAATGGTCTTTACAGGGTGTATACGTGACTGAGGAAGTGGGAGAGCAAAAAAAAAAAGCAGCAATGGAGTAAATACCTGTAAAAGATCCTGTTTGAGTCTGAGCTCACTCTCAGTGGAGGAGCAGATGGCTCCAATGGCAGTGCTCATGTATTCCTCTGGATTCACCTCCGAAAGCTGCTCCAGGATGCAGAGAGCAGGACTACGGAACTGCTCAACATCCAGAAAGATCTTCACATAGGGAATCATCCCCAAGTCCCTGATGAACACTATTAAAGCCAAAAGACTGATCAGATATCATGAATTTGGATGTACTGTCCTTTGGACTAACTCTTTACTTCAAATTGTCTCTTGCTCAAATGCAAGAGAATGAGTATTTATTCCTCCATAGAGGTTCTTTTTATTATTAAAATTGATAGATAAATGTAAATGTTATTTAAATTTGAATTGTAATTACTTCCTGGCTACATAGACAATACACTGGGAAAAAAATACTTCAACCCACCAGTGTTCCTAACTGACTGCAAGGACAGGGCTGCAACCACATTCAAAATACTGCCGGTCAACTTCCTTTCATAGTTGTCAGCCTTCTCTTCATCCTCACTTGCTGTCGATAAATAAAACCTGAGGATCAGATCTTGTTTTCATAATTCATAGTACAGAGTAAACCCTGAAGGACTCACCAGCAACACCAGCCTTTCTGATTATCTTCGCCCTTCTTTTAAGCTCATACAGCAGTTGCTCCATTAGTCCTCCATCAGTCAGGACTTCAGACAGCAATCCGCTGTGCATGATGAGTCCATAAAAGCAGTCCAGAGCGGCGACGTTGAAGGCCACCGAACGGCCCTGCTTCAGCACAGCTTGGACCTTCTTGAGGGTCTCGTGTGGGATGTAGGAGAGCTCGTAGATGACAGTCTCAAACAGTTCAAAGAAAATTAGGTGAACAGGTGGCGATTTCTGCCACACACACTCAGCTAGCTGAGCCAGGGTCTGCAAAGTCCACTCTAGCAGGAAGAAGTTAGCCTTTTCCCAAGACCAGATCATCTGGATGGTGCGCAGGATTTGGCTGCAGATTACAGTGTTGCCTGAGCGCAAGAAGGAGGACTGGATGATTTTGAAGGCTGTGAGGTTCTTCACTGGAGAACCTGAAAATATAAAGACAGCGAGGCGCTTGGAAAGTGAGAAGGAAAAGAAGGAACTGGTTGAGGATTTCATTAAAAGCTTTCTAGTCCAAAAACTGACTGTACAGCAAAGAATTTAAATAAGATAGAAAAACCATAAAATACAGCCAAACAAGATCAAATGTTCAGAAAATGATCTGTACAGAAACAAATGAATCAAATAAAATAGATCTGAGATTAAATTAACTTTGCATCATGTTTGAGTAGAATAACGTTGTATTAAATTACTTTATGTAGATTACACATTACATACACAATTTTTATGAGAGAGCAACATTATTGATGACATTATGAACAACTAATAACTTGTGCAAACGAGAAACTCTGCATCAGTACTGAGTAATTCACACTTACGCAGGCTGAAACTGTGTTACATGGCACACATTAAACTACATTTAGAACTATATCAACATTCAGATGCGTCAACATTTGAAGAAAAAAAAAAGACTGATTGGCTCTTTGGTACAGGTGCGCTGATGTTTATGGCAAATTAATATAGCTACAGAGGGTAATAAGATTGAGTTTCACCCATAATTAAAATCACATCAAAGCCAAATGAAATAAAGCTTAAAAAAGGTGCTGTTTTTCTCTCTCAGGAGTGAGGTGCTCTGGTGGTGATGAATTGAGAATTGCTGTATGGATGAAGAGAATGGATGCAGGGTGGCTTAACTGTGTTAGTGAGGAGAGCTACACTTCATCATCCTGGACATAATTGCCTTTTCTGTGGAGTTACTATGAGGTGGTGCTGCAGAGATGCAGAGTGGCACTCGTTGTCTGTCATGGCGGCTTACCGTTAGCCAGGGTGGGGTCAAATCTGAAGCCTGGTGGCTGGGGGTTGTTCACACATATGGCCACCTTCAGCTCAGCCTTGCCAAAAAGCGTAAATGATGCGATGAGGCCTAGAAGGTCTTGAACGGCTAGAAAGTGCTCATCTGTTACTTCTTCCTCACAGCTGCAAAGGGCAAACATAAGTTATTCTCTACTCCAGTATGGCATGTTTACATGTACATTTTCGCAACAGCTCAAAGAAAAAAAACAAATTCCAGTAAAACACAGTATGAATGGTATTTTGAATCATTTATAATTTACAACTCGCTATAGGTTGGTCAAAGCTACACTACTAGTTTTGTGTCAGTATGATTAAAATACTTTCAGCGAGGAAAGATTATATTGATCAGCATTTACAGAAAGTACATGTATACCTCTTCAAAAAAAGCTGTTGTTTTAATCTTTTTATTCATGAAAGAATCTTGAAAAAAATAGATCAGTTTCTACAACAATAATAAGCACAACTGTTTTAAACTACGCTAATAAGAAATGCGACTTGAGCACCAAATCAGCCTTTTCTGAAGGATCATTGACACTGAAGACTGGAGTAATGGTAAATTCTGCTAAAAATTCAGCTTTGCCAACACTGAAATAATTACTGTTATTTTTAATCAAATAAATGCATACTTGGTGAGCATTACAAAAAAAACTGATGCCAGGTTTTTGTAAAAACATGCAGTAAAAAAATAATTGCTGAAAAGGTGTGGGCACAGTTATTTTTGCAGCTGGCATATGCAGGAGTTTCCCTTTCATATGCAAAATGATTTTAAATAAATCACGCAAGGTGATTTACTAAGGTTTGCGCTAGTCAACTTAATGGTATTTTATAACGCCGTTATTTACCACTCAAAAAAAGCGCGTCTTAAACCAGATGCTAATTTACACTGCTCTTGGTAGATAGAGATGGTCATTACGGAAATGATCCGGCTGCATCGGTGTACTTTAATTTTTGCGTCGTCAGTAAATCATGCGCAGAACTTTCCACTCCCATCTGTGCTTTTTTGGAATTGCGCTCTCATGCTAATTTGCCCAGTTAAGTAAATCTGGCCCTAAATAATCTTACAGACCCCAACATTTTGAACAGCAGCGCAAGTAACAGACAACTAGGTAACAAGTGGTCTCGTTTACCAAGCGTTCTTTCTTACAGTATGTGCACAGAAAAGTAACACAAAAACTTTGGTATGTATTTGGTACTGTGGTATTAAATGTACATGCTCGCACACAGGTTTTCAGTATAAATACGCATGTAAGCATGCTCAGTGAATGAGACACATTGTTCATTGAATGTGGTCTTGTCCTGCAGTGACCTTTGCTGTGAGAAAGCACAGACACACAGTGAGTTAGAAAGAGCTGGCATGGTCAGTAATATGATTGAGCTCAATTTACTACTGATCTCATTATGAGCTCTTTAATTATTGAATTCTGCGGCATTCGAAAAGAAACTTGCAGGAGGAAGGAGCTGAGAATGAGAGGATGAAAGAGAGCTACAAAAATAAATGGAAAGTACCTAACAATGCATTATCTTAAGGTGGTGGTCCACTTAATTTTGTTAAGCTTCAGGAGACATTTAGTCTTCAGTTGTGCACTATTTAGTGATAATCTCCAATTATACTGATGATTTGTCCCGACAAAACTCGTGAATTTACCGTAACAAGATGGCCTGAAAGATGTCATATCCGTCGTTGTTCTCAAACTCCTCAAAAAGAGTAGGACTGATTGGATAAGAGTCCTTCACAAAGCTGAAAACACTCACGGCCACCTCAGCTAGAACATGACCAGGGACGTCCTCGCTCAACTTATGCATGTTCTGGATGCAGATCTTCATGCAGTTACTAGCTAAAGGAAACAAAACACCATAAATAAGTGAAACAGAATTAAATAAGTACCTGAGGTATATACTAACAATTCAGAAACTAAATTTCTGTAAAGTCAGTCTTTCGGATTTTATTTGCGTTCAATATAATGTCCTAGAAGGGGGGCAACTGGAAGCTTTTGTATTGTCGCCAAGATTTCCTAACTGACACTTACTGAAGATCTCCAGCAAATAAACAAGTTATATATGCAATCATAAGTTTGAGACAACTAAGTAATTCAATTTAATATCATGTGAATTCAATATCATAGTCATCTGACAATGTGTTTACAGCCCTTTTCCATATTTAGCTAAAATACAATTGATAAAAATAGATATCACTTAGATATTAGAAGTAGATTATTACACCAATACACACTAATACACTTAGTCAATAAACTAAATGTGAATTATTTATTATGATTAGATTAATAAGACTGAAAAATAAATTCTAATAAAATGCCTTCAGTTGAACTGGGACTTGAATGTGAGTTTCTGACCTTGCAGTGCAGGTACAGTGTTGTGAGCTTGTGCAGCAGACACTGCTCGGAGCACACGGGACGCCTGCTGTCTCCATGAGGGGCTGCACTGATCCCACAGCAGGGTGAGAGAGATCATCACATTTGAAAGCTCCTGGGTCGCCAGCAGAGCCTCCACAAAACACACATGCCTGCAGAGCTGCAAGATCACCTGAGCAGAGATGAAGGTTTAAAGAGATATAGTTCTCTTAGTTCGACACATTAGACATATATGAAAACTTTCTATTCACTGTAAGATTCAAATAATTAATTAAAGACTAAATAATTTTTTGCAACTTTTCAAACAATTATTAATACTAAGAAGATGCTAATGGAGAAACATTATCCTAATTTGATACACAACATGAGTATCTGTTGTGCAATTGATAGTTCCCACAAGCATCGGCAGGTGCCCGTGACGCCATCTTGATAGGCAGTAAGCGCGAAGTTTAAAGCAGCTGCTGCTGGTAACGCTAAAGGAAATAGTTCTGCGGACAAAAGACTAAACATTTTTTCATTACAAGGAAAATGGCATCCAAACCACCACTAAAGGAGAAATACAGGGATGGATTAGATGAGCAGACAAGGCTTAGATACGACCAGAAGATCGCATGTATTGGAATCGATCCATATGAAGTGTCGAGCAAGGAGATGTCTAGCGACGTAGATTTGCTCCCGGCAATTTCGTACTATGACATTGTAAACTAGTTGGTACATACAAAAAGTGCTTACTCATCAGAAGAACTTAGAAGTTTGAAAGCAATGGAATCATACAATCAATGCTTCACTGGATGGGGAAAAGATGTTTTGTCGATGAGAGTCAACAACAAAGTACTAGTGACAGGCCGAGTAAGTAAACCAGTGTTAATATTAGGGATGTGCTTTTCGACTAATTTGTTAGTCATTTAAACGAAAATTTTGTAACCGACTAGTCTAAAAGTAATGCCGTTAGAAATAAGGTCACGTTTCTGCGGCGCGCTTTACCTTCTGTAGCTGTATGTAGCGAGAGGCGTGTGTGTCGGTTTCCATGGTGAAACCCGTGACAATGAGTTCAATAAACAGGTAAAGAATAAAGTATATATCTATATATTTATTTAAACTGAACGTGATCACAGTGGCGGACAGTTGTAGTAAATGACGCGATGATTTGGCTGTTTCGGCTCGTCTCTCCAAACATTTCCGTGTCTGTCCAGTGGAACGGTTTATAAAACACTTTTCTGTCTCCTCGTACTTTAAAATATTATTATTTCATTATTAAACCCGCCGTGACTGATATAAACAAAAACGCATGGGAAATCTGCTGTAAAGATTTAGTTTCTGCTTGTTGTTTCCATGGCGACGCGTCATGCTTGTCACGCAGTTCAGAGAATCGGCTTTAGTAAACACGTAAATTCAGTCACTTCTCTCAAAATGCATGACAGTAAAGTCCGGTGAAGCGGGAGAAGAATATGAAGTTTATAGTAACCTATGCAATGTGTATCTGATATGAATAAAACACCTTAGTTTATAATGAACTTGAGACAATCACACCAGGCTTCTGTTAACTTCTGACACCATTAATGATTTAATTAATCTAAGGTGAGATAAAAATCCTTTCCCTAACAGGGATTTGAACCTGAGCTATGCTTCGTTGTCCCTGATCCACGATTAGTACAGCCTTTCACCCAACAAGAAACTACCATTATGCTGCTTCTGCCTATCGAGATGGCGGACGGCTGTAAAGTGCCCGTATGTGTGACGTCATGTGGGAACTATCAATTGCTTTACAACATAAAATAAAGCCAAAATGTAAAAACCTGAATAAGAGTGTCCTGAAAGGAGCATTTGACTTCCTCTTTGACATTCATCTCAAGGTCAAAGCTCTCTTTTCTTGGAGGCAAAGCTACAAACAGGTATAGACACTTGACTAATGCAGCAGGTAAACCTCTCTTGATTATAACGCCAACCTCCTGTCAAAGAACACAAAGAACATGTCAAAGTCAAACAGATGAATGTTTTCAAATGACTTGTGGTATAAAACCCTGACTAGGAAAAAAAGAAAGTTAAGACATTCTGAATTTAACATAATTTTGCTGTCATTTATATATTTTTTTATTATTGTTTAAAAAAAAGGTAACTGTTTACCATAAAGTCCCCTTTGTTAACATTAGTTAAAATATTAACTAACATGAACTTATAACGAACAATACATTTGTTACAGTATTTATTATTCATCTTTGTTAGTTTTAGTTAATAAAAATACAGTCGTTCATTGTTTGTTCATTAAATCAAAGTGCATTAATGTTAACAAATGCAAACTTTAATATTAATAATCTATTAGTAAATGCTTATATTAACATTAACTAAAATAAATAAATGCTGTAGAAGCATTATTTATTCTTAATTCATGGTAACTAAAGTAGTTAACTAATATTACCTAATGAAATATTATTATAAAGTGTTCCCTAAAATACATAACATGCAACAGAATTGTCATTAAATATACAGGTAATTGAAAAATGTGCAAGTATAGGTAAAATGCTAACAAAGTGATTACAAAACTGATTGCATAAAAAAAATGTTTTATAATTTTATAGTAAGACTTACAGCGTCTCTGTTAGACAAAAGAGATATTGATTTGAGCAGAAGCCATCCTTGGTTGCTTTTGACCTCTGACCTCTGAAACAACTGCTCCAATTCATATCGGGCTTCCTCTATTTCAAGCAAAGCCATAAACAACAGAAACCACGATTAAAGCCATTTTATCGTACTGTATATTATCACATAATAGATAAGTGAAGCTTTAGGTTCTTTACACACTGACAAATCCATTTTTAATTATGTAATTTAAACTAAACACAATATGGAAGAACCTAAAATAAATGCACAAATACAATAGCAAAAATACAATAGTAACGTTCATTTTGTTGCATGTTTATGAAATAAAGAAGTGGGCTACTTCCCTTAAATCACTCATGGAATTGGTGCTTGCTTTGTATTTGGCCTTTAGTGACCTCTAATGACTTTATTAACATACTGCGTTGAATGTTATTCATGTTTAGGTACCTGCAGGCTTTTCTGCCACTCTCTGCTGTATATGACAGACAAGAGCTTCTCCAACCTGCAGCGCCAGGCCCTGCAGGTCCAGATCATCCAGGACGCTGCCGCTCTCTGAGACCTTATGTAGAGATAGTGGAAAGATTGTTTCTACTAATATTTAAACATGTACACAATTATAAAAAGGTTTGAGAAGTTCATATGTTTCTCACAAAGGTAATCATGATAATAGTGAATGGATAGCATAATCAGCACTAATTATAAGGAAATTGTCATACCACTTATCAAACAAAAACATCTAACCAGAAGTGTACTTCCAAAAATTTGTATTTACATAACAACACTCATTCTTCCTAAGTGGGGTGAATATTTCAACCTTCAATCCCTGTTTCTGTATGGCTTTTCAAGTGGATTTGGCACCTTACTCCTTACTCTATGGTTGGTTAAATCCCAGTAAGAATGCAGGAGTGGTAAGTCAATGAGTCACACATGTGTAAACCTCCACACATGCACACACACTGATCCTGTGAAAATGATTAATTCTCAGTAGGTTTGGCATTGCTGGAATTTAAACAGCAAATGCAAGATTTTAGCCTGATCAGTGTCTGTGTGAAGACAAGTGTTTCTGTTAAAGTGACACAAATTTCATCCAATCACTGATGAGCATCTATTATTATGAAAGAAGTATAACATTTAGGTTTTAATCTCTATATGATGGATATATATTATCAGTCAAATGTTTCAACACACTTGACTTGTATTATTTTTATGATGAATTATATAAATAAGTTTGGAGTTAGTAAAAAAAAAATGTTTTATGTTTTAAGCAATTAATACTTTTATTAACCATCAGTGCATTAAAATGACCAAAAGTGATAATAAAGACTTTTACATTATTACTTCTTTTTTTCCCCTCAAATATGCTCTATTCTTTTGAACGTTCTCTTCATCAAACAATATTAAGCAGCACAACAGTAGTTTTCAACATTGATAATAATAAGAAATGTTTCTGGAGCCATTCTAATGAGCATATTAAATGACATATTCTATTATGAATTTTCAGCATATTCTGAAGAATTATGCAACACTGAAGACTAGAAAACACCTCTGAAAACACGTGTATATGTGTGTGCGTATATATATATCTCAATTAAACATATTAAATCTATTTAAATTATTTGTGAAGATATATGTCCAAAACGTTTGCCTGACGGTAAATAATAATCAGTTCTCCTTCACTCCTCTCACTGATTTCCTGTACCTGGATGAACAGAAGCAGTAGTTGGCTGAGCTCTTGGTCTTTGTGTTCGGTTGACTGTTCGGCCAGCTGAATTAGCTTATCTCTCAGAATCATCACTAGATCCTCATCTGCTTTCAGGTCCCCATTTGTCTCTCTGTTCATTTGGGTAGTTTTCAGTTCCGTGCTCTTTGAACTCTCCCCAGACGCACTAAGTTCCCCGTTGTCCATTTCTCTGCCTGGCTCCTATAAACAAAAACATAAAAAGTATTGCAATGAAACACATACACACTGATACCAGATCTGCTGTTCTCTTAAAACATTTAATGTACCTGCTTTCTCAATGAAGTGACTGTAACAAGGAAGCTATTGAACACACACACACACACACACACACAAAATGATCCCTCTGATATGTATTCTTCACACTCTTTCAAAAAACTAATTACCTGGTACATGTTATTATTTTACTTTTACAGCCCTAGGGAATTTTAAAAACGTATAAACGAAACATAAAAAGGAACATTATATTAATGAAATCCATTATAGATTTAAAAAAGGAAGTCTAGAGCCATAAAACATTTTTTTCCTGAGAAGATATCTAACAAAATAATAACACTACAGTAGAAACAAGCTGAAGCATCTGATCAAAAAATAAACATTAATTTAAAGGCAACTGCAGTAAGTTGGAGGGTTTTCCTGCAACTTACAATCAGCTGTTGGTAAATTTGATCTTGTGATGTCAAGCCATGAGCTGGTTTTGCTACAGGGAGGATCATTCACATTCCAAGAGAAATGGCATGTCTGCACTGCACATTCCCACCAGTGTCTAAATACAACACATGAACGTCACCTCGTTGTTTTATCCTTAGCCTTGGTTGCTGTAATGAATCTTGATTCTGTACATTAGCTGTCTTGTCGCTTGCTGAAATGTTTAAACCTGATACAGTTTGCGGGTAAAGAAATAAAGCTTAGAAAGTTCTTGGCCAAAAAGCTTCCTTGTTTAAGCTCATATTGCTAGGTTTCAGCAGGTTGAGTCACCAAGCGACAATAATACACACTTAAATGAGACAACAACAGCTGTCAACTTTTGTCTCTGTGTGAGATATGTGAATGAACCTCTCAAACGAACATGAAACCCAGGTGAAGAGTCAGACTGCAATCCGACACATACCTGTTGTTTGGTAGGCGGCATCTCAAGTCTTTGATAAGGCTTGTGTGCGTAGATTTATGGCTGGACAGAAGGCTCTTCTCTGGGATCCCATGTCACAACACTCATGCCTACTAGTCGCTCTAATCCTTTCTATACCGGTTTGCCTGAACTTTGCACAATGTGAAACTCTGACATCAGCTGGTCATGTGCCTCACTTCCTTGTGAAAAAAGCAGAAGAAAGACTTTCTTGCGCATCTGCGCGTTTTCCACATTTGAACAGGCTCAAAGCAGGATCATGAAAAGAACATTATATTGAAGCAATAGGGCTGGTTTCCTTTATATTATTCCAAAGGGGAGATTTAAAATCAACCAATCAAAAGTGATTTTGAGGGCACGTAAAAAGTCTCTATGCCCTCTGGTGTTTAAAGTTATTACTTTTTATTTTCTTTTAAACTATACTTAGACGCTTTAAGTTGCGGCAGATGTTGAGCAGTGGTGACATCGTGTGGTGATTTAAGATTGCTCATATTACACTGACTAGACAACCAGGAAACTCTTATCTATAGACAAATATAAAAAATATTTATAATATAAGAACAGTTAAAATCGTACAGAGCACGTTAATACATTTTTGTACGTTTGAGTTCTTGGTTGGTTTAGTAAGGCAAAACACATAGTAAACATCAAATTGCACTTGTACTGAACTGTCGGATAAAAATAGATCTTCAGCCTCTTTTCTCGTGTTACGCGTTTTGTGTAAAGTGTGCAGCAACAGTTCTGAGGAGCGAAGACCAAACGCTTCGATCGCCCCCTGGTGGCTGGATGCGGAGTCACTCATAAACCCCGCCCTCTTCAATTAAATCAGGGATGCCCACACTTTTTGGGCTTGTGAGTTACTTATAAAATGATCCTCTATAGAAACACAAAACATATATATATTTATGAATATATTAAGAATTCCTTATATGCACAATGTATGTTGGTGTAGTTTGCATAACAACATGAACCCAAATGGCACAATACATTTTTCAGAGTCAGTGTTGTAAGTTTTAGGAACAGTCTGAAAATACCGGTCCACATTCCCTATTTTCGGTATAGCGATGACAGACTGGCAGATGAGGTAAACGCACTTCGAAAATGACATAGTGAAAAAAGTTCACTTCTAATTGGAGGCTTTCTCGCTAACTTGTTTGAGTTTTGCAGCACTTGGCGCTGTTGTGCACATGCGCGCTGACCCATAATAATAATAATAATAATAATAATAATACATTTTATTTGTAGTGCGCCTTTCTTAAACCCAAAGTGCAAATTACAATACGAAATTGCAAAACAACAAGAAAAAAAGAGAAAAACAAATAAAGTAAAAATACACATGTAAATACAAGTAAAAAGTAAATACACAAGTTATACATTAAAAACTTGACTAAAAATGTTTTTAGACACTGCTTAAAACAATCCAAAGAGTTTGCATTTCTAACAGGTGCAGATAGTGAATTCCACAACTTTGGTGCGTTGTAGGAAAAGGCCCTCCCTCCCATAGATTTTAATTTACAGTGAGGCTGATACAAAGTGAGAGAGCCAGCGGAGTGGAGGGAACGAGAAGGAACTGATGGAGTAACCAAGCCACAAATGTAAGCAGGAGCCAACCCATGTACTGCCTTGTAAGTCAAAATCAGAATTTTAAAATCAATACGTGACTGAACTGGTAGCCAATGGAGTTGCTGGAGCACAGGGGTGATATGATGGCGTGAATACGTGCAGCAGAGTTTTGTATGTATTGCAATCTTTTAATACAGCTTGCTGGTAAACCCGCAAAGAGAGAATTGCAATAATCAAGCCTTGATGTGATGAAGGCTTGGATAAGCCTCTCAGCATCAGGCCTAGCAATGTTTCGAAGATGTAAAAAAGCAACCTTTGTTATATTTTTAAAATGAGAATTAAAAGTCAGCTGAGCATCAAATATCACTCCCAAATTGCGCACCGTGACAGACGGGGACAATCGGGTATTGGCAATTGAGAGTTCAAAATCATTGCACTTTTTCACATTCAATGTCGTGCCTATTAATAAAATTTCAGTTTTGGACGAGTTCAGTTTGAGAAAATTGTGCTTCATCCATGCCTTGATTTTCAGTAGACAAGCAGAGAGACTTGAAGAGGAAGATGTGAGATCGGGCTGAGTACGAATATAGATCTGGGTGTCATCCACATAAAAATTATAGTTCAGGCCAAACCTCTGAATAGTCTGCCCAAGAGGCAGCATATAAATACTAAATAAAACAGGACCCAAAACGGACCCCTGAGGGACACCCTGACACAAAGGTACAGTCTGAGATCTCTTAGTACCCAGGTAAACACATTGTTTTCCATGTGTCAGAAAAGGTCAGATGGACTTGGGCTGCCCAGTCAAGTGACAAATTTCATAGTGAGGACGGATGATGGGCTGACGTCTGCTTTGTTAATTCCATGCGATCTACCCACACTACCTTTGTGATCGAACGGTAGATCACAATCGATGTACTGGGCACCCTTGAATTAAACAATCCAATTACACTTCCGAAATATGGTTTTTGTCTTTTTATGTAGTTTTTTTTTCATGCTGATGTAAATTCAAGTGTTTATTAATTAAAATAGGTTTGATTTTAGTTACTTATTATTTATTTTATTTATTGATTGATTTAGAACTTATATATTTACACAATATAAGATCAGGGAATTTAAGCTTGACTGTATCTCTCATAGTAAACGATCATAACGACAAAAACAGAAACCAAAAATGGGTACATTACATTTGCAATGCCACAGAAAAAAAAGAAAAGTACAATAATAAGGTTAAATCATATATTTAAATAACTCGTCATAATGGAAAGCATGAAGGAGAACTAAGCCACTTTTGATTGTGAATGAAGAATTTTGTATAAAAAAGACAAAACTGTGGATATCATCTGCAGGGCTAAAGACATAAGAGCTTAATTCAGCCCAAAATGTATTGGTTATATTACAATCACAAAATAAGGGGGAAGCTGTTTCTTCAACAAACCTAAAAAAAAGCAGGTTTAATCAATATAAGAATATTTAGAAATGGATGAGTTAATAGGATAGATTTTATGAAGGATTTTGTAAAGAATCTCCCAAACTTTGTTGGACAAAATGTACTTGTCAAAAGCCAAGCTTTTCTCCAAATTACTTTTGTTCCCATTGGGAGTAAATCTTCCTCTTTGCTTCAAAGATTTGTGTAATATGTCTGTTACGTTTCCGATCTAAAATATTAATTCCATTCATTCTCAAAGCGGTTTAAACACTGTTGCCTTTACAGAATTTAAGGTGATTTTTAATTAATTAGGTTAAATCTGCTGGGACAGCTTTTATCAGGGTGTTATAGGCTATTCCTTAAAAAAAAACAAAGAAAGAAGAAGGAGAAGAAAAAAGACCTTGTCGTTTAGATGCGGCTCAGAGTTTTGTGGCGTCGAGCGCCCACTAGAGGAAACATGACATATTTCTCTCCCTTCACCTCCAGAGGGCGGGGTTTCCCTTAAACCAGTTGTACACCATATTTACATATGACAAGATTCGCTGTCTTATCGGATTGATGATAATCTAACGGGGAGAATATTGCGACGGACGTAGATTTTCCCCCAGCTGCGAACTAATAGAACAATTGCAATATCCTTTTAAAATGAGTTTATTACAGGTGGTCGAGAATTTCTTGGCGTAAATATACGGTGGCAGAATGTTGCAGGCTTCAGGAAGTTGCATATTTGAATCGATTCAACGGGGTGAGATCGATCGAGTTTCCCATTTATTACAGCAGGATCGAAGCTTCTTAAAACAAAAAGGTGAGATTTTTGTTTAAACCGGGGCTGAAATTGATCCACAGTGACAGATGATGGCAGAGATTGCACTGATCCTCATTTAACGTTTCGCCTTCACCTTCCTGATCCTATTCAGGTCGATGAAGCTTCGTGTAAGCGTTTCCCCCATTCTTTCACCCAGCTAACGTTTGCTTTATTGTCTATTCATGGCCAGTATTGATTAAAGAAAAAACCTAAACGTGCGACGCGTTTTAATGCATTTGTAGTTTCAGTATCCTTGCTCTTTCCAGCCGATGCCTGTTACTGGTTGTTAGAGTGACCTGTTCCCTGAACCATATAGGAGGGTTTCTCCTAAAATACTGTATAGATTTTGTTAGTTATAAAAGGTGAATTAAACTGACAAATACTGAACCAAAAGTTTACTGCGGGAGATTTCGTACTTGGTTTTACAGTTGCAGCCATTACAAGTAACTATTACTTTGAAATTATGATAAATAAATCTTTTGTAAGGAAACCAAGCAAGTGCAAATTATAGGAGTCAATCCTGTTATACAGTGCCTTTTTCATACAGTTCACATATACTTAATCTCACACTTACTCTCTCTCACACACACACACTCAGAAGTAAGAATGATAGATAAATGGATGATCACATTCTTACTACACACACACTTAGTCTCTCTCTCACACACACACACACTCACGTGTGTAGAAGTAAGTAGGTAAGAATAATAGATAAATAGATGATCATATTCTTTATAAATATATATATCAATCTATTCTTACGGTGTGTGTGTGTGTGTGTTTGAGAAGGAAGAATATGATTTCCATCTTTAAAACCTCTGTGTTTAGTAGTGTACAAAATATATTTAGATATAACATATAGGTCCATTAAATGATACCAACAGACAGAATTTTGGTTAATGAATTAGTAAATGTTGAAGTTAACATTCACTAACAAACATTTGAAGTATTTTTTGTTGTTAGTTCATGTAAACTAATGGAGCTAACTAATGTTAACTAATGGAAGCTTATCGTAAACCGGCTAGGCAAACTCAGTAAAGCTTTAAACAGTGTGTATTATGAAAAGGTGACTTGACTATAAACTTTTATAACTGATGAGCAATACAGATACTTAGAATTTGTTGAGAGTTTATTTGATGTATACACCACTTTTCCATTGCATCTTTATAGTTTAATTGTGAACTCATGTTTTTGGATAGTCACAAAAAACTTTTTTCAAAGTCAATTTTTTCCTAAGACAAACTGTTCTCATTTTCTCAGGTTGGGGCGGTTTCACTGCCCTTCACTTTGCTGCTCTCCATGGAAACCGGCCAGTAGCTGAGCTTCTGCTCAACAGTGGTGCTGATCCAAACATCCCTTGTGACGCAGGACAAACTCCTTTTCACTTTGCTTGCAGGTACGAGAGACCTCATCCATCTTATGTTTGTACTTTTTAATTAAAACATCCATCATAAACTCTGCTTCTCCTGAAAGATCATAACACCAGTCTCCTATGAAGAGGGCTTACTGTACTCTTTTATTCTAACAGAAATGGAAATATTTATATCATGCGCAAAATGATGCAGCAGGGTGCGGACTTACACATAGTAGATGAGCAGGGGAAATCGTCTCTTCATCATGCAGTCATTGGTGGAAGCGTGTAAGTAACGCTGGGCCTGTTTCACTGGAAGCATCCAAACACAAAAACACATTCAGGATTGTTAAAAATAATGATAGTTTTGTTTTGGTGAATGCTGCTTACATTAATATATCGTTCATCTATGGGTTTCTTTCTCAGTATTGCCACGCAGTACCTGTGGGAGACTGGGATGTTCCGTTTCTCAGACGCAGATAACTATCAGGTCACTCCGCTGCATTTGGCAGCTTCCACTGGCAATACTGATGTAGTCCGGTATCTCCTTAGAGCAAATGTAAGCACTTTTACTTTCCAGCACTGCTTATAGTTCTCTTACAGGGTACAACTAGGCTAAATGACCACCAATACACTGATGGGCAAATGCAGAATGGCTGAAAACTATCACAATGGAAGTTCGTTTTATCGCAATGCTCTTTTATTTTTCTTCATTTAAAAATAAAGTTACTCTTTAGTTAAGTTTAGTTGTTCTTTTCCTAAGATAACATTTTTTCTCAATTGAAATCTAGAGCAGACTCTGATTAAAGAGACGTACAATAATAGGCTTAATTGTGGATCATCTTAAACTTATATATCCTTTAAAGTAGTCATGAAATGGAAGTTGCAGAAAAAAGTACAAACTTTCATTTTCTCCATTAGGAAATTGATTTTGAACGACAACTTCTTAGTGTGAGTTAGGAGGTTGTTAATCCATTGTATTTGCTCTTGCTGAAGCTGTTTGCTTGCATTATTTCAGCTTATTTAAAAAAAATTGTTTAACAGCAGTATTCCTGGTGAAAACTGCATTACCCATGATGCTGTGTACAGAGGATTGTGGCAATCACGTTTCCTTCATAAATTAAATTCAGTCATGGTGAAGACTCTTTGAAGACTTATGTTCGTTGGTACATCCAATAACAGAACATTTGCAATGTTTTTTTTTTGTTTAGTTTTGTGTTTAGTGCAGATATTGTATATCTCCAGCTGCTAGAGCGAGTAAACGGAAATGGCAGACTTTGTGCTTCTTACTCAGGGTGGAGCTTGTAAAACCTGGAACCTCTCGTTTGGAAAGACTGTTTATGCTGTATGGCGATGAGTTGGTGAATTTTTACCATTATAGGCTGGTTGTTCAAACAAATTTTGCCTTAATGAGTCCCCTTTAAAGATTTCAAGGGCACATACATTCAAGAAAATATGCATGGAAAAATAATTTCTGCAGTATTCCTAAAAGTTAACAGTTGTCAATGTTACTTTAAATATAACCTTTTTCATTGTTTCAAAAGTTCTGAAATCACAGTTTATTTTTTCAAGTGTGTATTTTATCAATTTATTGTTGTTTATATAGTGCTTGCATTTAGGATTTTTCTTTTTGTCATCCGATTATATCTTTAACCAGAGATGCACGCCAGAAGCAGTTGACCAGCAGGGGGCGACAGCGCTTCACGTGGCCGCAGAGAAAGGCATGATTGAGGTGTGCTGGCTGCTGTTGAAGAGTGCTGGACTCCACATTTTACACATGAAAAACAACACTGGCCTCACACCTCTAGACCTCTGTAATCAAGGGAACACTTTTAGGTCTGTTGAGAATCAATGTTCAATTTATCAATTTCTAAAAGTTGTCGCTAAAATTATGGACATTCATTTACATTTGTGCATTTGGCAGACGCTTTTATCCAAAGCGACTTACATTGCATTCAAGATACACATTGGCATTCTAATCCGTTCTTGCTTTCCCTGGGAATTGAACACATGACTTTGGTGTTGCAAGTGCCACGCTCTACTGTTTGAGATTATAGGAAACCTATATTAATTTAATAAAAAATAAAAACATTGTCAAACCAGGAAAACACAATAATATTATGCGCTGCGATTAACATATAGCTTTAAATGGAGCATATTTAAAGGAAATCGTTTTTTTATAAATCATTTCTTTTATCTATATATACCGGTAAAAATATTTTCTGTTAGATTTGATTATTTGTGTTTTGCCAGAAATTTTATTTGATATTGTTAACAGAATATCTTTTTTTTTTCTCCCTCATTTTTGTGTGTAGACATCAGCAGCTCTCGAGGATTTTGACACGTTTCAGTCAACGACCCAAAGATCTGATTCCTAAAGACTCATATGGTATCATTTTGTTTCCTGTTAGTTTATTGCATTGATATTTTTGTGCTGTAATGTTTATTCATGAAATGATCTGTTCCCTCAGTGATGTACTTCTGGGTGCTGATGTTACCGTCTCTCAGCGGGGCAGCGGTTCTCATTATAGCTGCAGCTCTTGGTGAATATGGGGGTATCTTCTCTGCACTGCTTTTCCCCTGTATGGCAAAAGTCATTCTTTCTCAGTATCATAGACTGAGCAGCTTTCAAAGGTTAGATGACTGTGATTGGAAATGGCTTTATCACTGATAATATAAGTGATGTTGATGGTGTTATAACCATTTTATTCTTTGTAGGTTACCAAATCCTGTTTACCTGGGAACAATGACTGCTGGCATAATTCATTCCATAGCTTGTTTACTCTATAAAATTATACCTAATATCCTTTGCAGATAGCTTATGTCATCAACCACTTTAACAAGTTGAATCATTTTGAATGTTTTATGTCAATGTTTCCTTAACTGGTCACGTTTTTGGCCAGCTCATACCCTCTTACACATTTCACTTGTCCATTTTTGTATACTTTCTGGACTTTTTTGGAAAGTTCTAAATCAGAACCCAGGACAACTCAAAGAAGCTGACACTGATTCCCGGTTTTCCAGCATAGGAGACTTAATGGAAGCCAGCCAGAGCCCAGGCAGATTCTGTATTTACTGTGAGGTGAGCACTTCTTCAACCAGCAATGGGTCTGAATCGGTTTGCTGACTAACATACTTTGATGAAGTTAATATATTTACTGCATTAAAAAGGTTTTCTTTGGAGGCTTGGATCGCCGTACATTTTTTGTTAGTTAAAAAAAATCCTTCAAGTACAAAAAAATTAATAAAATGTTTAATATTATTACATTTAGCATCTTGTTATTACTATTATTAGTAGTAGTAATTACTAGTAATATCAACAATAAAAATAATAATAATTATTATTAGTAGTAGTAGTATTTTCTGTGGAAACTATTTTTGAATGGTTAAACAATAATACTTAACATTATCCTTTTTATTAATAATAAATGTTTTATATTGTCCTTTCTGTGGACAAATCAGTTAATGAAAAAATAATTTGGTTAAATATTTTTATTCAAATGTATTATTTTAAATAACTAATAATTAGCTATGTCCTAGCTAGATAGCTGAATTGGCTGGATCATATATATATATATATATATATATATATATATATATATATATATATATATATATATATATATATATATATATATATATATATATATATATATATATATATATAATTGAATCAAATGTTTGTTATTGTTAATAAACAATACTACAATAAAATACACATTTCAAAACTGCACAAGCAATTCTCTTTCAGCTAATTCAAGTGGACAATTGCAAACACTGCCGTCTGTGTGACATGTGCATCCAAGACTATGACCACCACTGCCTCTTCCTCAACCAGTGTGTGGGACGGGACAACCACCGCATCTTCATCCTCTTCATCATGTCTATGATAATGGCTCATCTCATCTTCACCCTCAGTGCCGTTTACTACCTTTACCTGAAACTCTCAGGCTTACACCTGTCTGACTGGGGCTCGGTGGCGGGAAGAGAGGTCTGGGTCGTCCTGCTGGCTCTGCTCAACATCCTCTCTCTGATTTGGGTGGGGTGGTTACTAGTCGAGCAGCTTGATGCCATTTCCCTGGGAACCACCACCTACTTTAGGCGGTACGAACACAAGGGGCCTTCTAAAAGAAAACGGTTGAGAACAGTCCTCTCTTTTCTGCTTGAAGGGAAAAGAAGACAAGAGCCCAGTCAGTCTTTTAGCATATAGAGACTTTTTGAATTTATAAATTAAGGAGGAGTCTGGAGTAGTCGAGGCTAGTTGGCAGAGGTCAGAGCCAGTTTTCTGATTTTGTCCAGTCATATAGCATATGATGGTCACTGTGGTCACTGATTCCATTTAAAAATACAGTAACACCTCGGTTTACGAGCGACTTGGTATACGAGCAAATCGGTGTACGAACATGGAGGGTCGAATCGGTGTACGAGAAACATTTTCCCTCCCCCACGTGCATTTTTTGTGTGGAAAAAGTCCTAACGTTCAGCATGGTCGCATGCATTTTTACTAGAAATATCCTAAACACAGCCTCTCATAACAGTCACGTGGTTCCAACCCCTTTATCACCCCTATCACTCATTCATTCTCTCAGCATCGCTTGGTTTGGCTGCATCATTCACCACAGTGATACTTTTATAAGTGATTTACAAGTGATGTTATAAACATTAATTAATTCTGATCGCTATTGTTCACGTAGAGAAATATACACGTACAGTACCTCTAAGCAGTAACTGTCAGGGTTCATGAATTAATTGTCTCTCTGCCTGTGTATGTGTGTGGGGGGGTGTGGTCACTGATCACTGCAGCAGCCATCATCTCACGCATCTGATTCTCATGTCATCTGCTGTCCCTGTCGTTTGCTCGCGCGTACGCTGTCCCTGCCGTTTTGCTCGCGGGTGCGCTGTCTCTGCCGGTGCGCACGCTCCATGACATTCACTCTGGATTATTACTTCAGCCCTGCTCCACAGGACATGGTTTGTTTTCTGCACTATTATAATAAATTCACTAATTTGCACTTGAATCCGGGTTTTGTGTTTTCCCTAGGTGACAGTAAACTCCCCCCTCCTCTCGTCTCCATCGTGGCTAAGCTAAAGTGCTTTAAAGTAAATTGTCAAGTATTTTTATTGTTTACTTGTCAATTATTAATTCGTATTTATATGAGATCTTAATGGTTATAATTTTAACTAATTAATAGGGTAAAACCAAATTATAATTTTTTTAAATGGGCATTTGTGGTCGCGTGGAACGAATTAATTGATTTTAGTGCGTTCTTATGGGGGAAATTGTTTTGGTGTACGAGCATTTTGGTTTACGAGCTCGCTCTTGGAACGAATTAAACTCGTAAACCGAGGTATTACTGTATTAGAGACATTTTAAAACAGGGGTGTCAAGCAAATCTGCGTCCAAATCAGGCCCGGGGAACGATTTGAACAGTAATGGAAAATAGAGATTCTCTGGTTGACTGGCTATAAGTTTGCTTTATTTTGATCAGTTATTACTGCTTTGCGATAATTTCCCAAATCTAAATTTGTGTGGGAATATTATGAAATCTGTAAACAGGAGGTTAACATAGGCCAGAGACAGGATATGCTAAAGACGGACGCAAAGAAGAGAACACAAGACGCATCAGCAGAGCAAAAGCTACCAGGCACACAAATAACACTGTTTGTGAAATCGAGGAAGGAAAAATATATATATTGAAATGGGGGTAGGGATTTATTGGAATAGTTTTGATGGGATTTTATTGTTCTTTTACGTCCATATACAGTAGTGTTTCTAAACGCAGCGCTACGATATTACTGTTGTTCCATAAGTGCCACTTACTGTCAGATTGTGAATTTGCATTTTCATTCAGTCTGTCTGCTGTGAAAGTTCGTGTTACTGTATAATTTCACAAAACAAAATTCGGACTATTCTTAGTCTTTGCCCGCTATCAGAATCAGCCACTTTTTTTGTAAATATCGGAATTCCCTATAAAAAAATTATATTCAGGGATCCATAATAAAATAAATAAAAGTATATATTTTTTAAAGTATTCTTTTCAGGGTTTTTTTTTTTTCAATCTAAGGTTTAAAAAAGTTAATTTAGCCCGCACATGGTTATTTTTTTTTCCCCATCCGATTCTCTACCCAAGATAAGTTTGACACTCCTGAGACAAAACAAAAGAAAATAATTTGACTTCTATTTTTTTAATGGTACCTAGATTGTAAATCTTACTAGTGATTGAGTAAATCAGAGGTCACTGCTGGTTTTCCTCTCCTATAATAGTATCTGTACTGACAATATTGCGTATGTATGACATATTTTAAATAAACATCTTTGTGTAAATGTATAGATTTTAATTTCTTATTTGTTGATCATTCATTTTGTAAGTAAAACACAATGAATGAATGAGGCCAAACAAATGATCAAACAACACACTGAAAGCAGATGCCCAGTTATTTATTGGCATATTATATTGAGATAAAGTATTTGTTTTTATTATTCTAAAGAACAGATTTGAAGATTTGAAACGCCAATTTAAACTGGTTTAACACTAAATGTAATTCTTGATCAGAGCGTGATGACTACTTCTATTCTGGCTGCTCTGACTGCATCAGGATTGCGAAACGCTCGCGCTGCGTTCCCTGCCCTGCTTTTAAGACTAGCGTCCATCATTAATCATGTGCGAGGCCTGTGTAATCTGCTGCTAATTTTCCATTGATTTTGCTGTGGTAATACCATTCAGTGGGGGAATCTGCAGACCTACAGCACACGGCAGTTAATAAATGCATTTTGTTACTACTGTGGCAGAGTCCTGCTAATGCAGGAGAGCATATTCCACATCTTATTCATGGGATTTCCAAGTCTTAGGGTTTGATTTCAGGAAATTTATTGTGTTTTCTCAGATAGCCTCTTTGTCTGTACAAGTCATGTGTTTTCCTACCAATCGAAACTCTTTAGTCTTTTGCAGTGAATCACTGCATCACATGCTCATCTTCAGTCCCTAGCTATTACTGGATTAAATGATAATTCCCCATTTATTTGGTCCCACGCTAGACTTGTATGTTAATGAGCGTTGCAGGCTTATACTTTGAATCGGAATTAAATTGGTATTTTCATTTCAAAAAGATTTTTCTTGCTGTATCGATCTTTATTCTTAATGTTACATGACTTCTGGGCAAGCACACAGTTTGCATTGCCATTAGCTAACTCGACTCCATAAAGTAATATAGTTATACATATTACTTTGCAGAAGAGCAACAATAATCCTTGACTTGATACTGGATTATTGTTGCTCTTCATTTATTGTATTTGTTGAATTAGTACCAGGAATTATTGCACAAAATATGTAAAACCCTTATGTGTAGATCAGCATCCTACAGAAAAGGTCATAATAAGAGGCACATGTATGTCGCACTGCTGTTTTCACTTCTGCATTAGCGTTCGTCATTTCCTTAGATGCCTCTGACAATTTACCAACTTTCATGGGATTTTACACTTCTCAGCTTTTTGAAATCTCCCTTTATAATGCAGCTAGTTTCTGTTAGATATAGATTACTTATTAGTTATTTTCTCCTGAGAACCACTTGTTATTTTATTGATGTATATTAATTTTTCCACATAAGCTGTGGATTTATTAGATCTGCATTTAGTTTAGACTTTGCCAAGTCATTCTCCTCCCCTAGAAGTCTCTTGGTTTATGTCACATTGGTGAACTTTAAGCTTATAACTAGTTCTCCTTTTACTTACACAGATATTTGAAGTGGTTCATTTCAAGTGCCGTACATGAGGATGCTAAGTTTTAAGCCCTAATGTACAACTCTGAGTGCTCAACAAGGAGACGTTGGAGATTTTTAGGTAATTAGTTGACTGATATTCTTGTTTGAAAGTGATTTGATGGATGATTTTATCTTACTTTCAACTTCTCTTATTACTTATGACTAACAGTATATGGTCAAATGTTTGTAACATTATTAGTGACACTGAAGAGAACCTTATTGTTAATAAGTAATTAGAGGTTTTATCTATTACTATGAGCATTTTAACAAAAACTTGTGTGATTCTCAGATGTTCTGGCTTATGGTCATCATATAGTTTCGCAGTCAAAACATTATTACTGTTGCAATTGTGAAATGTAATGTGTGCAAAATTGATGCTATACTGTTACTGAGAATGTATTTATTTTTTATGTTTATAAATTCCAAGTACTCTGTTAATAATACTGTTAAAGCGAAATGAAAGACAAATAACAATTTAACCTCAAAATAAACATTTACTCGCTCAAACCCATAAGCTATTTTTTTTTTATTCTATTTCAAATGAACATGCAAGAGACATTTAAAAAAATATTTATATGCAGCAGTTCACAATGACCACGTCCAAAAATTGCATATGAATTTTGCAGCATATTCCAATTCTTCTGAAGTCATATTTTATTTTTGATTTCTTCCTCAATTTCAATCTGTCCCTCACAATAACCTATTATACGACTTCAGAAGACTTGGAATATAGCACATGCGTAATAAACAGGTAGACTACTTTTATCGTATAGTTTTGGTAGTTTATGTCCTTTCTGGAGCTTGTTGTATAAAATATTTGTGTGAAACTCATAAAATTAGTTTTTGAGTCGAGAGAGGGAAAACCACAACATATAGGACAGGTTGTAACTCACGTGGGCGAGTAAATAATGACAGAATTTTTGGCAGAAATATCCCTTTTACAACTTTTTATTGTTGTTTGGAAGTCATTTGAAATGATGAAAAGCTAGACAATGAAAAGACAAATGTAGAGTGAGGGAGAGAAATAGAAAAGTACATGCAGTAATACTCGCAAGCATATGCACATACATTCACCAGATTAAAGAGCCAATTAGGAGAGAGGGAGAATGGGAGGGGGGGAAATGGCAGGAGCCCTTCTGTTTCTGCTTCACTGAATTATTGAGTGTAATCATCCAGGCCTTTAATGGCTGGTCCGGAGTGGAATTAATTTGGGTGGTGTGGGATAAATAATGCATTATGGGTAAGGGTGGATCTGAGCGTGTGCAAGAGGTCTCTCTCTTCCAGCTGCCTCTGCATGATAAGGGTGGGAGGGGCTGGGAAGCGTGCTGCTCAGTGCAGTGGGCCAGTGGGACATATGAGAGAGAGAGAGAGAGAGAGAGAGAGAGAGAGGGGAAGGAAGGGAGGGAGGGAGACAGATGCTGTCCAGAGCAGGCGGAAGAGGTGCAACAGGGCGAGGCTCGGGAGGAGAGAGTAGAGTGCGGATCCCAACATGTGGATGGAGAACAGTGTTGCTCCACTATGAACACCATGCTAAGCCCCAAGATTAGACAGTCCAGGAGAGGTAAGATTGATATGATCTGCCTTTAATTCTCAGCATCACTGTCATGCATTTATATCCGTAGAAACACCCTCTTCTGGCTGCGCTCACTACCGGTTCATAGTCTGCTGATCTCACAGCTCAGTGATGTGCTGTTGAGGGTAGTTTATCTCTGAGGCTCCATGGCAGTGATCCAACACACTGGGCGGTTGCTTAGTAACATCCTTCAGCTTGATTAGTGGTTAATGAGTGTAAGTGGTCTCTGGCTTTGTGTCACACTCCTTAACCAGGAAGTCATGATTCGGATCTTGACACATGCTGATTGTGCTTCATAGCGCTGATGTCTTATATTGTAATTTTGTTTCACTTGTTCGTATATGAGGATGCAGAGAAGTTAAGGTGGAGTGTGATCATTATATTTCCATGTCATTTTCTATACATGAACTCATGTTCTATTCTTGGTCTATGATAAATTGTAGTCCCAACACTCAAGGGACTTATAGGTGCAATAAATCATAACAGCTGAATGTCAAACTGTTTCACCTGCATGAGAAAAAGCTTTCTGACAATAGCCTGTAACCCGCTATAGTATTAGGGTGTACAGTATAGTGACTAAATGTAATGTACATACAGTAGCTTATAGGTTTATTGATCAATTATACACTAACATTGTTAGGTCATAACACCTAATGCATTAAACAATTAACAGTATTTTGCAGTATTTTCTGATCTAGGTTAATGTTAATTTCCACACGTATTAAGACAATTTTAACTAATTTCCTGTTCTATAAATTAACATAATAGTATTGTGAACCTGAAATAACAATGAACAGGTATATTTATTATTATTATTATTATACAAAATTAAGTTGTATTGTACTTTGATGAATTCCATGCACAAAACAGGTGCAATTTTTTTTTTTAAGTTGAATTGATAAGTTGCTTGTTTTTTGCCCCCTGATTATTTATCCAACTGAATGAAGAATGGGCTTGTCTGCTTCAGCAGTTGTGGTAAGAGGCTATTTGTAGATTGATTTCTGTCCTGCTGTGAAGCATAAAGCAAACAGGAGCATTTGAAGTGTACTGTCTGTCTGCTGGGCTCTGCATTTGTCATTTTGCATATAGATTGTGTCACTTTTGGTGAGGGTGTTGGGTTCGCCGTGTTTTGAGCCACTACAGCACATATTCCAGACTAAAGAGACACTGGCAGGTTTCATTTACTTTTTAATTTTATTCTGTAAATGCATTCATGTGTTATACATGCTGTACTTGATACAATGTGAGTGTGTATGTGTATATATAAACATGCTAAATGATGTTATTTTAGGGTTAGGATATAGAAAATATAATTTGTACAGTATATAAGTCGTTATGCCTATTTGGAGAGTCCCCACAAATATGGTATGTGTGTGTGTGTATAAGTGAATTCATAGTGCATCTTTTTATTAACTTCTATTAGACATATTTTTTAATAAGATCTGCTATAATCCTCAAGACAAGATTCAAGTCTGCAGTGGAACTAAGGAATAATCCAAACCAGGAGCTACACATGATTCATTATTATTCTGTTCCTCATGCCGTACTCAAGGTGTCCTCATAAAACATGTTTTGTACGAAGGCTATTTTAGGCAGCCTGATCATTTCAGGCATATATTAATTGTTAATATTAATTCTTAAAGTCTTCATATTCAGTACCAGTGCCTGGAAAGGATATTTAAGGAGCAGACACACAAAAAAGGCTCTTTTGTCATTCCAAAAATGAGTGAATCAAATATGCATGGGCCTGGTCAGACATCCAGTATTTTTAGACAGAATATGTCACAGGAGCAGAAAATAAGACAAATGAAGTAAAATGCTGATGCTGAACCCTCTGTCCGGTCGGCAACCTGCATGTTATTTAGAGTTGGCTGCTAGGTTTATGGGTAATAAGGAGAAACATCATTCTGTGTGTCCCTGGAGACTGTTGTTCAAAAGGCTGGATCATTTTAGGGGCTTTTCTCCCACCCTCTTCCTTCCATTTGTGCGCTGTCTCTCCATGAGGTTATGAGGTGTACATTTACACTGATGAGGCTTCCATTACTTACAGTGATTGAATCAGAGTGGCAGCGTTTGCAGCCCTTCATTCAGATGTGGAGGCTGAGGAGTAGAAAGGGCAGGTCATTCCTGTTATGCTGTACCTTTCATTCACTCTTGTAACAAAGAAGGAAAGAAAGGAAGGAAGAATATACTTATTGCAATTTAAGGATGTATAATTATAACTTGATTATTTACACATTGGCAAGATAATTTAACAGAGAGAGATTGTTCACTTACATGTTCACTTAATTTTATACAATTTGTATATATTTCCATATGATTTTAACATATATTTTTAATATAATGTTTATGTATTTTATATTATTTATTATGTATAGAATTTATTATTATTATACTATTATGTATTATTATTATACATTTATTATTACATTAATACTTGTGATGTTTGCCCACCAAAAATGATGTCACTTCCTGGGTTTGAGAAATGGGCTTGCATTTGTTAAAGGGAGGTTTTAAAGGTAACATGGTGGAAAATGAAATTGAGAATTTGATTATCTGTTATAATATAACATTTCCAATACAGAAAAAAATAAGAAAAAGCGCTAAAAAAGGGACAAACTCTATTATAAGTAATTTAAATGTATTAAATAAATAATAGAGTAGTAATAGAGTAAAAACAGTTTTGATTACATTAGATTCTCATTAAAATGAGAGTAATGACATGTTAAACTGTGGAAATGTGAGAAAAGGAACAAATGAATATGATTCCAACTTTTAAATGTTTTTTAATTTTAAACACATAATTTTACTATTTTATCCAATAAATTAAGACATACTCGTAGCATATGAAATGTACTGCAAGTAGGAATGAGCCAGCCATTGTGGCTAGGAAAAAATCAATCATGACTTAGCAAATAAGAGCAGTGGGACCAGACAGAAAGAGGGAGATCCAGAGTGATCCTGAACACGGCTGTACAAAGGAAGCTTGGGATGCACTCTCACGTTTATTGCTATCCTGCTGGTCTCAGCACACAGGAAAGAAAGGATTGATTTTTTTTTTCTTCGTCCGTCCGGGCCATGAGCTGCTTGTGTCACTGGGCATGCCTTTCAAAAACAGCCGCCCAATCTGATCCGCTTTGCTGTGGTTTGTGGTTGTCTCTGGTCAGCGTAGGAGGAATTTAAATTCATGAATTAGCCCAAAAATTTGTTTTTGCATCATTGAGGAGCCTGTCATAAGGCATGCATGATACATCTTGTTTTTAGCTGTGGTGGGAAATTGCTGGCATTGCTGAACACATCTAAGCAGTTTTATGTGCATTCTGTGTATATACTTGTCCAAACTAGTGGAGGCAACTTCAGTTGGCTTAGATTGAGCAGAATGGGAATGTAAATGCGACATATAATCTAGTCTAACATGTCTGAATGTATGCATGTGTGTTTACGTTTCCAGCTAGGTCTAAGAGCATGGTCATGGGGGAGCTCTCCCGCAGCTCTAGCAGACCGTCGTCCCCCAGCCTCCAAGAGAGGGCGCTTAAAGCAGGCTGGCTTAAGAAACAGCGCAGCATCATGAAGAACTGGCAGCTGCGCTGGTTTGTGCTCCGGACTGATCAGCTCTACTTCTACAAGGATGAGGAGGAAACCAAACCACAGGTACAGCTGGAGGAAGATAGACCAACCTGAGAACAGAAATAAGGATACAAGTTTTGTTAAATCATTTATCTGAAATAAAAGGTTGTCTTTTTTCCAGCCACATTAATTAAAATAATATCTGTCCCTGTTGTGCTTAAACACTGTGGCAGTTAATGTTCCAAAAATAAAATTTAAAAAGAAGACGCCTTGACTTTCATTTCATATCTGATTAATAACCTTATCTCTAAAAAAAATCAATGTTATGCTTTAACTAATTTAAGCATTGATTGTGAGATAACTAATGACTTCACTATTTTCAAGTTCAACCCCTCAACACACAATACACACCATCTACAGAAATTGGGCTCGACTTGTATCAGTGGGAGAAACAACACTGCATTTTGTCCTCCTAATAGTTTTACACTCTTAAAATGTATGCATTTGAATGCATTAAATATCTGATGTGCCTAAATCACTTTTTGAGCCACTGTATATTATGTTCAAACTTTATTAATTTATATGCTACTGTTCAAAGGGATTTTCTTTCGTATGAAAGAAATGTATACTTGTATTCAACGATGAACAATATTTTTGTAACAGAAAAGGATTTTTTAAATAACTGCCCTAAAATGTCCCTTTTTCCTCATTGCACTTCATGTGTATTTTTTATTTAAAATTACTAAAGATTTAATGCTAAAGAGTTGTTTGTAAATATCACATATATATATATATATATATACCGTACTAGGGATTTATTCTCCCTTGTCAGCGAGACTTTGGAAACAAAGCTATGTCCTCCACTGTCTCCATTACAGCAAGATGACATCAGCATGCTGTTAGCCTGACAAGCTCATTTGGAAACAGCATGCCCTCCTGCTTGGCTGTAGTGTAAGTCAAAGCATTTAGCGGATACAGAGCAGCTGACCTATGACCCGTAATGCAGCATGACTTTACTCAGCGCATATCGCCGACTCTGGCTCATCCATCCTCTGATTCGTATTACTCTCCTCTGGAGCCTGTAAACTCCCTGTAATGCCCCCCCCCCTCCCCTCCCCCCGACCCCACCCCATTTCCATCACAGCTAAATTCAATCTTTGTTGCAGAAATGTGCTCAGCTTGCATCTGAGTGAGTAACCCTATAAGCATTTACCCTTATCAATGCATACCGTCTGAAATTTCATTTAACTGCAGAGAGGAATTTCAGAGCAATGAGAACTTGCATTGCTGTGTAAAGGAGGCTGGTGCATAATTTATGGTTTGACTGTTGTTGTTTCTAATTATGCATGACTCCGCATTGCTGATTACACTGTAAAATTGGGCCACGAACACAAAAGAGAACTCGAATACCACAATTCCTTATCTGCCCTGAAGTTAAGCCCGCATAGGTGCTTATTAGCATCCCAAATCAGTTATCAAATTCCAATGGCACTGATCTCGAGTTATCACTGCAGAGCAATTGTTCATTTTGCTAATGCTTTAAAGGATAAAACAGCTTAAAATGTTTTTAAACCGAGTGAACTGAACACAAACTCTGATAAAGAGGTGCCTTCCGGCCCTTTTATCACTGTAAAGACATCTTTTCTTTTCTTTTTCCCTCCAGGGATGTATCCCGTTGCAGGGTAGTCAAGTCAACGAGCTGACAGCCAATCCTGATGAACCTGGGCGGCACCTTTTTGAAATAGTTCCAGGTAGAGGATAATTAAATATTCCTGAATTTTCTGTGGTCTGATTTAAAAACCATTTAAATGGTTTGTGCCATCAGGGCATAATCTGTGCATGTTATATTTTATACTCACTCACAGTTTACTCTTAGTCCTTAGTCACACAAGGAGCAAAGCAAGAAAACAACAAAGGAACTGTGCTCACAGGCTCTGAACAGGAGCTTGCATATCGTTACTGATGAAATTTATCTTCCATATTGCCAGAGTTAATCACTCGAGGGCATGAGGTGTATTCTGCATCACAAGTAACTCGAGTTATGTAATCGGATTACTTTTTTCAAGTTACAGAATGGAATGGCAGCACAGCTGAAAGGTTTGTTTGAGCTGTGCCCTGTACTGTACAGTACTGTACTTATTTAAATTTTGGTGTGAAATGGCCTTTACATTTGGCCAAAAATATAACTTTTTTGTTATTAAAAAACAAACAAGCCCAGCCCAGCTAAGAGAAAAAGTAACGCAAAAGTAACATAACACATTACTACCTCAGTTAGTTACTTTTTAAGGGGAGTAATGCAATATTGTAATATATTAAACTAAAATCCTTTCATTTGCAAAATGCTGACCAACTATTGTGAGGTTCAAAAGTCTTTACACCTTAAAATAAAAAGATGAGCAACAAATTAAAAATAAAATTTATGACTGAAAATAAAATAAAAATTCATACAACATTGCAGCCTTGCTTTCATTAGGCATAAGATGGACATACTGAATATTGTAAAATTCTGACATTTATATACATTTTTCTATTCAACCTTTAACTCAAGTTCCTATGCTAATAATATAATGTAATGTATTAATACATTTTCTAGTAGATTACTCCAACGCACAGCATACAGTTTATATTGGTTTAAGGCCATTTTGCGATTTCAATCATAATATAGTAACCAGCCCTCAATTCACTTGGGCCATACATATAAATACAGAAAAACACATCTCTGTTATTGTTATTTAATGAACCTGAGCTAACATGAACTAACAATGAATGTATTTTTATTAACTAACGTTAACAAAGATTAATACTGTGACAAATGTTTTGTTATTAGTTAATGCATTTAATTGTGTTAACTGTTTGGAAGCACCCTCATGTTGTTCCAAACCCGTACGACTTTCATTCATCGTGAAAGTAAAACTAACCTTTTAACAACAAAGTGAAGTAATTGTTAAGTCATTCATCTGGTTTGTCTGTTTAGTTGTTATTTAACTTGTCTGGCACACAATATCCAACAGTTATTAACTTTCGGAATTTCACATATCAGCAATAATATACGATTAGCCTGAATTCCCAATTCAAAGCAAACAATCCACCTCTGTTGTGTCACATGGGTCATGCTACAGATGCAGCAGCATGTTCCCATGGGACATTGACTATTGTTTATTTATACTCTGGGAACCTCCGCATATCACATCATTCTGCAAAGCCTGATCCAGAATCTCATAAGCAAAGGACGTGCTGGGTCAGGCTGTTGAACCTTCAATTCGGTATGGAGTGTCATAGGTTAACATGAGCTGTTGCAGGCTGTACCCTCAAATGGGGGACATTCCTTGATTTAAAATAAGGACTATTGGCTGGTTCACACAGAAATAGTTTTTGCTGTTACAAAACCAGTGGAACAGAAAAAAAAGTCTAGAGATGCATTTAGAATGCCTTGTAAAAGGCACTTCAAAAGATGCATGACGCAAACACAACGGTAAAATGCATCTGTCTAGCGTTGGTTTACATTGAAAAAAAGTAGCGCAGTGGAATGGAAAAATGCGTTCTATGAACGAACCCCTAAATGGGTAAAACTGATACATATTTGCATATGTGCTCCACAGTAGTGACACATGCTTTTACACATGCATGTACTGACGCAGCTGCTTGCTGTCAAAAACCAAAAATCTCACACACTGTATTTTGAAGTTTGACAGCTGGACTTTTTTCTCCACATATCTGTGGCCCTAACAGTCGCCTTATTCATGCCCTTCTGTAACTATACATCTATAGAGACACTTCTGCTTACAAATGTGACATTAATGATTTTTTTAAATGATCTAATTACCATTATGTTTATCCTCTGCATAAATCCTAAATGAAAATGTATTTGCATTATTACGCTTGTCTTTTTATATAGTTTATTTATCTTTGTTGATGCTGTTGTCCTTTTGCCTCTTATTGGGATATTTTATTTAGGCGCCTAGCAACACGCGTACTCTCTCTGGTCTGTGTAGTAAAATGACTGATGAGAGAATTCTTTCATTTACAACAAGTAAATATCACAAGCTGTTGCTACAGCAATCAAACCTGAATGTAAAAGTCCAACCTATTCCAACACGTGACTTGGCATTCAGACCAAGGTGTCTGTATTCTTTTCTCAAACTCTTAAGTGCTTAGTCATAATTAACTTTAATACTTTAATGTGATGTTGAATCAAAATCTAAGTATGAACAAGTACATGATGGAATGAAAGCAGGTATAAAAAGTTAAAAAAGAAAAAGAAGGGAAAGAATAAATCATTACACCACCATTCAAAAGTTTTGGGGGTCAGTACATTTTTTTATTCTTGTTGTTGTTTTAGAAATTAACACTTTCATTCAGTAAAGATGCATTAAATTGATCAAAAATGACAGTAAAGACAAAAAAGTATCAAGGTTTTAAAAAAAATATTAAGCAGCACAACTGTTTTAAACATTAAGAACAATAAATGTTTATGAAGGCTGATGTGACACTGGAGTAACGATGCTAAAAATTCAGCTTTGCCGTCACAGGAATAAATTACATATTAGAATATATTGAAATAGAAAACAGTTATTTTGAATTGTATATTTTTTTACACGGTATTCATAATGGATTTATCGGTATGCGATTATACTTAAGTGAAACGCAAATGAGAACAAACTCATGCTTGAAAATCACACTTTTTGTGTAAATAAATAAAACTGATTAGTCATTTGGCATGAAGAGTGGACACAAAAACGTCTGATGTGTCTTGGTGGTCTTCCATTTCAGATTATTGAAATTAAGATTAAAAGTGAATAAAGGCTAAATCCCCTGTCTCTGAGAGTCTTTGCACACTTCTTAAGAGTTAGAGAAAGAATAGCTCTTAAAAAGGCCAAACAAAAGGCAAGTCTTAGCAACTTCTGCTGAGAATGAAGCATGCATTAGTTGTTGAGATTCAACACTAGCCTCCATTTATATATATAATTCTGCACCTTGACTATTATTGTTACCCCTATAATCTTTTTTGCACGGTGGACACTGAGCTACTCTGTGTAATGGAGTTTTGTTATGTACAGCAAACTAACCCGCTTTCCATAAGTCCTGGTCTTTTTATATCAGTCACTCAAACAATGGCTCTATTTACGCCTGCTCTCAACACAAAAGCACGACTGCAGACTGGAGTAGGGAGGTCTGATCCCAGCATGTCCTTACAGCTGACAGAAGCATCACGCTCTGTCTGTGAAGATTGCAGTTTGGTACATTAAAAGCTCAGATCTAAAGCCTTCTGGCAATGTGCAATAAAAGCATCTGTGTAACACACAAAGCCCCTTGTGGTCTCCGAAATGTCTTCAAAGAGGGGAAGTTTTAATTAATAAGCCGTTAGATTTAATAGGGGAAAAGATCCAGGCAACATGCAGAGATTTGTGCGTCAAGCTTACAGAAATGTTCAACCCCCCCATCCCCCCCCCCCCCCCCATGTGAAGTCACATCAACCCCCACCACACACAAACACACACACACACACAAAGATTGATTAGCCAGGTCTGTTTGTGTTTGGGGGGGGATGTTTGGCAAAGATGAGCACTGTGGTGGCTCTGCTTATGAGGGTGAGCGAGGGCGAGTCTGACAGACCAGGGGGGCGGGGAAGAAAAAGGTTGGAAAAAAAAGAGAACACAACAAGTTCTTTTTTTGAATGAATGAATGAAGCAGACGGAGGACTTGTTTTTCGGGTTTCTGGTGGTGATGGTACTGTGGGGTTCTTTGCGCTCTCTCTTTCACTCCTTTTTCGTTTACTCTCCTATTCTCTCTATCTTTCTCTGTCCCATGCACAGTTTTCCCCTCTCCTCTCTCCCTCAATCGCATGCACCCAGCACACACCTATGTTGCGTATTTACCTTCCAGGAGGGCCGGCGATATAACTAACATGGCACAACTGTAGTGTTGCCCTCTCTGGCACCCGCGTGCCAACATGGGACTCGGTTGCCGCAAACTGCAGGAGCACCGATCTGTTCACGCTAAGGGTAAGGACACACTTTCCTTATGAAGACAGCAACGTATATGGATCGATATGTGAGATTTACCGCTGGGAAAGTACAGTATGGTGTTTATAGCAGGAATGGAATTTATGGACGATGGGAGTTTTGTTCTTTAACCTGTGAATCGCCTATGTTGGATCCAGCTGCAGCTTGTAAGGACTGTAACATCTGGAGTGTCAATGCATGAAAAAGATCCAGGAAGCTGTGGCTTTTTTGAGTTGTGTATTTTTGGAACAGGCTGTGAGGAGTGGAGCTGCTGCTGGTGAGGTAGTCTTGCATGAATTGTGAGGGCCTGTAATTTTGTTTGAGCTATGCTGAAAGGTGTTTGTCTGCTCTATGATCTAAAACTGACACTTTAACCCTTTCATTGCTCATTTTGATTCACATTTTATATTAAGTTAGTTCATGAAGGATTGTAATGAAACAATACCGTTTCTTTGTAAAATTCCGTCATTTCAGTATATCAGATATACTATTTACAAGTGTATCTGTAAATTTTACAGATGGGTTCCTGGAGGTACAAGTAAGTACTTTTATTTTGCTTTGTTAAACCTATAAAAGAGAAAATATGACTTTAAAAAGAAATAATGGGGCTTTCAGTAATTAATTTCACATAAGTTGATGTAATTTACTCCTGTGATGGCAAAGCTGAATTTTCAGCATCATTACTCCAGTCTTCATTGTTACTTGATCCTTTGATGCTGGTTTTTATGCTCAAAAAAACAATTCTTATTATCAAATCTTAAAAAAAAAACAGTTTTACTGTTTAATATTTTGTGGAAATCGTGATAAATGTTTTTTTTTCTTCAAAAAGTTCAAAGGAACAGCATGTATTTTTGAGGTAGAGATGCTGTAGAATCATATTATAAATGTCTTTACTGTCACAGTTGACTAAAAAAATGCAAATTAAAGCAATAGCATTAATAAGTATTCAAATCTTTAAAAAAAAGTTTACAGTTTATGTAATCGTTCTGTATTTCGCGTAATATTATTTCTCTCTATTTATGGTTATTTTACCTTTTTTTCCCTTTTTTTTACCAATATCCATCTATGTGCAGTTATAAAATATTGTTAACAGATTCTATATTTCTCTCACTGCTTCAGTTTAAAACTTTTTCACCAATACAGTATTCATTATTTTAGTTTAAACTTGTAATTTCCATTTTAATATTGATAATGCTCAATAATATCCCATATAAATAAATGAAAAAGAACACATTTACATAACATAAAATGGTTGAGAAAAATGTATCTCTAATGTGATTATATGTTTAAATGAATGTCTGCCATGCAGACATAAACACGGATCATAGACTAATGATCACAAAGTTCAAAATAATCATTGCTTTTCTCTAAAAACACACATGAAGAGCTAATGGCTGTCAGAATGTAAGGAAGCCATTGTGGGTCAACTGATTTTATGACAGTGGAAGTCATGAGCGGCTCCCATCTGCACTAATCAGAACCAGAGACAGCAGCACCACAGAGAGAGCTAAACCAACAGCACTGATAAGAGTTTCCAAATGGCACATATTTGTAGCAGGCTGGTTTTGTTGGTTTCTCAGCAAGATTTCAAACATAACTTGCATGCATTGTGTTAGTAATTAGCTAGATTGTTCAAAGAAAGTGGACTGAGGGATCTTTGAAAACTCTTTCCTCACCATTCATGGATATTTCCAGCATTTTATAAGAAAAAGCTTCCCTGCCGTTTGATGGAATTTTCCGTCTTTCCGTGTTTTCACTATGACACATATTCTGAAAGAGTACTCAAACTCCTGATCAAAATACATGCAAAGAAGATGCAGAAACAAGAGATATGAAATGTAATCATGTGCATATGTAAAATAACGGGATCATCAGCAAGCAGCATATAAATCAAAACTGCTAATGTTACTGAATGAAATGTCGACCCAGGACGAGGTATAGGACTGTGCAAACATTAGGGGCGTTGATGGACTTAATCGACTCCATCTATGTTTTGATCATCGTTCTGATTCCGATCCAGATGTATTCTTTTCTCAGCTTTTTGCTCAAAATTTTACTTTTTTATGAACCGTAGCCATATTTCAGTGTTGATAAAACAAGAATGGATTTTTTTCTGTTCTTTCTTTTAATATATTGCATGTTCAGATGCATTTGGGCTAGTGGGGGCCTTTGAACTTCAAGTGGTGTTTACTCTCACCTACACTACTCCTGCATCCTACGTCATGTTTCGGGTCAAAGGTCACTCTTCTGCCGAAACGTAACTCTCATATTGGCGGTACTGGAAGCCAGTTATATAATATAAACTTATAATTAATTTTGGAATTTATAACTTAAGAATTTTTTTATTACAAAAACACTTTGGTTTGCAGAAGCCCTTGAAGCTTCAAAAAAAGTACCATTCACTCCCATTCGATGAGCTTATATATATATATATATATATATATATATATATATATATATATAGTACTTGCATATCTTAAAATTTATATAACTCTGTTTGTGTTTGAAAGGGAAAAGTCATACACCTAGCATTGCTTGAGGGGGAGTAAATTACGGGATCATTTTCATTTTTGGATGAACTATCTCTTTAATTGCATATCTGCCCTGAATGTTACAGATTCAGACTGTGTGTGTGTGTGTGTGTGTGTGTGTGTGTGTGTGTGTGTGTGTGTGTGTGTGTGTGTGTGTGTGTGTGCACGTGTGTGTGTGTGTGTGCACGCATGTGTGTATGAAGAATGTTCTTTAAATGACTTTAAATGTTGGGTTATCAAATTCCTGTCTGGAGGTGTAAAACAGTTTGAAGGTCAGTCTGAAATTAAATATTTAGTATTTTGTGTAGTTTTATTTGAGATGTTTGAAAAGAAGATTTTAAAGGGATGTTACCTTTTTAGGTGTTTGCAAAGGTGTTTTGAATGCTTGCTAGTCTGTTCTGACTGGTTGGGGTGTGACTAGGCGTTTGCTGTGGTTTCTAGGGCATTGCTACATGGTTGCTAGGATGTCCTGGGGTTTTGGTTGGATGCTTAGGAATTTCTAGGTGATAGATAGATAGATAGATAGATAGATAGATAGATAGATAGATAGATAGATAGATAGATCATGTATTATATACAGTATGTGCAAATATATTATTCAAATTTAAATCATTATCTGTTAAGTAAATAAATGAATGGTATTTGTTATTATATAGTTTTGCTGAACATTGTACTGGTATCAGATTTCTCCTTAAGTTAAGATGCAGACTTTCACCTTTCAATGCAAGTGTGTCTGCAAAGTGCTGTATTCACAATAAAGATCTTCTTCATCTGAAAGCCTCAGGCCTGTCGTGCTGGATGTCCTCCCAGTCTACTGCTGGCCAAACCGCACACCGTGCCTCGGGCTTCGCTCTGCCTCCCATCTCTCTGTGATTCATGAGAGAGGAAGGCACACTGTAGCCACCTAAAAGCTGCTGACTGATGTCTTTTACCTTGATTTCACAGTGTGTTTAGATGATACTCCAAAGCATCTGTTGCAATAATTTAACAAATAAAAAAAATTAAAAAAATACGTTATGAGAAGTGTGATATGACTCCTTTAAGCATTTACCTAATTGAGGCTAAAGGATATTAAGATATATATAATTTTTTTTTTTTTTTTTTTTTTTTTTTTTTTTAACTAATTCAGTATGTATAAATATGCCTTGCCTTTTATGGTGTACAAAAAAAAACTAGAATTGTTTTTATTGTCATGCCCTTACATTTGGGACATTAATTAGAAAAATGTGTCTCACTCCAGTACAAAAACTCTCCAAGACATTAAGTTGCCAAGTACATGTTTTATCTTGAACAATGCATCATGTAAAACAGGCATGACATTGTTTGGTTCACATCAGTCCATCATTTTATAAATAGTCCATATCCATGACCTTACCATGGAAATATGCTGAATGTCATAGTAAAATCATTGTTTGGGATATGCACGCTAGGAGAATGTGGATGTGAGCAGTTTAGCCCTTTGGGTAGCAGATAAGGGACGGCAAGGCCATCTAAAACCCTGGGAATTCAAAAGTATGTAGCGAATGCAGAGTGATTATTACGAACCTCGTCTTTGGTCTTGCAAAATGAGTGAGCATGATACAATTATCTTCAATTTCCTCAACTTCATTTAATCTATGCAGTTTCAAAAACATATACATATAGGACAAATGATCGCCAATGCAAATGTATCAGATGAGGTCACATTCACTTCACATTCACTCCTCCACAAGTCAAGTCTTTGATTATTGCCATCACATGTGAGATACAGGCAGTGGGACTACATCTGCCAAGGGCATAAGCACAGAGGCAGTGCAGCGTCTATTCCTACTGTCTTTTCAGACATGTAGATTAGTCAGGCACTCCTCAGGGAGTCCTACAGTATGTGTGCTGTCTGACATGGCCACTAGCTACCTGACAATACTCTGCAGTCTGCAGCCAGGCTCAGACAGATAATGGAACCATCCATCCACAAAAACTAGGTTGAACAGAATTTATGCTGAGGATATTTTCGGGTGGTAGAGAGGGAGGGCTGTTTGAGGAAGGAAATGAAAGAAAAGAAAAGAAGTCACAGTTCCATAATGCTATGAATTTAACAAGGCATGATGTGCTTTTGACAACCATTCCAAAACAAATCGACTTAAAACCAAACCCTATTGTCCGTTTGAATAGAACACTAACAGAAATCACTTCAAATTTAAGTTCAGAGGATAGCTTCTCCAAATGTCATGGCAGTTAATTTCAGTTTATCGATTGTCCTCTCTTTAAGAACGATATACAAGTTTTATTTGTAGCTGTAATGGCTAATGTCTGGGATGAAGGATGATGTCATAAACGGAAATCCCTATTTTGACCATGTGAGATTTCCCCATGATTTTAGTGCCATCTAGTGGTTGGTTAGCTACAAAATATTGAAAGGAGAATTTTATGTACATTTTCCTGTGATGGCAAGGCTGAATTTTCAGCAGCTGTCTTCAGTGTCGCATAATCCTTCAGAATTCCTTGTAATATACCGAATTAATGATCAAGAAAACATTCTGATTGTCAATGTTGAAAACAGTTGCTCTGCTTAATATATTTTGTGAAAACCATGATCCTTTTTTTCAGGATTTGTTTTTTAATAATCAGAGTAACTTTTACATTTATGCATTTATCAGACACTTTTATCCAAAGCAACTTGCATTGAATTCAAGATACACATTGACATTCTAATCATTTCTTGCTTTCCCTGGGAATCGAACCCATGACCTTGGCATTGCAAGCGCCACGCTCTACTGTTTGAGCTACAGGGAAGTAAACATCATTTACGTATTTGAAATTATTAGAATTAAATATTAATTAATTAAAAACATATTTTGTGAAATTATAAATGTCTTTACTGTCACTTTTGCGTCCTATTTGTCAATTAAATGAACTCTTGCTGAATAAGAGTAATTTATATATATATATAAATGTGCACCATCACTAATCGCTGATGTTGAGTCATAATTACATATTTTTATATAATAGCTGTTCAGTCACAAAGATTAGCATGAATTATATTATGCAACAGTAAGTATTAGCATTATGTGGTTCTAATGATTCCCCACAAATAAATATGAATTGTGTTTTCAAGTGTTATAATAAGCCTACGAATAGTAGAAACATTTGCAATGACGTAAATGAATAGAATTAGAATAGAAGTGTCAAGGGACTCTGACTGACTGAATGCTATCAGTGTCAATCAAATGATTTATTCTGTTTCTCCCCTCACTGTCTCCATAGGCTGTACAGGAGAGAAGGACAGATCGGCTCTCAGCCATGAGGCTTTCCTGCTCATGGCAAACTCCCAGAATGACATGGAGGATTGGGTCAAAGCCATCAGACGTGTCATTTGGGCTCCCTTTGGAGGAGGTAACTTATATACCTGGACCTCACACAAATAAGACCGATCACTGAGCGTTAGTTTCTCTCTTATGAGGCAGAGTGATCTATATCTGGCACACAGCTTATATCATTCTGCATGGCTGATACACAAGCTCACTAAAATAACAATAGCACTAGCTGAAACTGAATGACAGTGTCTGAATCTTTAGGCATTGTATTACAGGTCTTTAATGACATGGATTATTTAGGGGTGTCTGAATAATGGCAAACATTTTAATATAATTTTAATGCTATTAAATATCCACCTTAGATAGCCTGTGTTATATATAACAGATATACAGTAACAGGACTTCCCAGTGTTGTCCTAAAGTCCCACTGAAGTGCCTGGAAATGCATTTCCACTGAAACAGGAGGTTGAGGCGTGACTTACCTCCTTTAAAAAAAAAACAAAAAAGCCAATAGCGTTTAGTTTACTTTTTGTGGAAGCTTGTTTCTGTCTCGGCATAAAAGATGCGACTTTTTATCTCAGAATTCTGACTTTATATCACGCAGTTCTAAGAAAAAAAGTCAGAATTGTGATATAAAAAGTTGCAGTTACTTTTTTTTTTCAGTGGTGGAAACAAGCTTCCCTTTAGATTTGATATTCAATATTCTGTGCAGAATTTCGCTGGGTCGGATACATGCATGTTTAAATGGTCTGAATCGCTCTGAACACAAATATTTCGGCTTTCACACACTGCGTCACACATGAAGAATGCCTGAGAGATTAAATGTGTTTTCCTCTGTGTGTTACATAAAATAAAAGAATTTGAGTTTTGAATTTTGAGTGTGAATCAAAACTAAATTCTTGAATAAAAAATATTTACGGACCAAAACTGTAAATATTTAAATAAACCTGTAAATTAAATAATTGCCTCAAAATGATTGCGTAAAACAAACTACATGCGTAATTGAAAAAAAATTAAGTTATGGGAAACTGTCACGTTCACATAACTTAATTTGTTCAATTATGGATGAAGTTTATTACTTAATGTGTACTTTTGTGCAGTGTAAACAACCTTGTTTTTAAAGTAAACACAACAGCTACAAAAAATAGTTTTTTCGATATGGGTGTGTAATTTACATGGTAGAACAAAGCGTCAAAGTACCGTCAAGTTACGTACCACAGGCCTTATTTTACTCATAAATTTAAAATTAAAATCCAATTCGATCTCGAGGGAACCACTGGTGAATCTGCTGGGTGTTCACGTCATGTCTTTTTCAAATCTAATAAAACATACATTTTAGATCAGAAACGTTAAAAGAAACTTTTGCATTGACAACTAAAACGTAGTACTAGAATAATAAAAAAATAAACAAAAATAAATTATAAAGCTAAATAGAAATAATGCCAAAAACCCAATAAAACCAATAATGTCAGTAAAATTGCTACATGAAATAAGGTGGCAAGATACCAACAGTGCTGTTGGTCTGTATATCAGCACTTGTGGAACATTGTAATAACTAAAATTGTCATATTTTATTCATCCTAAACAGTACGTTTATAAATCCCACTGTGCAAATCTGGGCATAAATGGCTTAAGCAATATGATACCTCTCTGTGTAATCACTTATGCTCACCCCACATTCTCTCCACACTCTGTGAGGCTGGATTACTATTACAACGATAGAGGACTAAAACAGGTGTGACTGCTGATCGGCTTCACACACACACACACACACACACACACACTCACTCACATTCACATGCATCACTGTTCACTTGTGCCTGAAGTGGACTGCTGCCTGTGCCAGGAGGGATCTGACATGTGTCTCATGCCTGAAGTTAAAACCCTGTTATGTCTGTTCGATCGTCGTGGCTTGTGTGTGCGTGCCGAAGATTGTAATGTACGAGGCAGAACTGTACTGCAAGGTAGGATAGGATACTGTATAGTCTGGTATTTTGTACTGGTATTTTGTTAAACACATTTTGATAACTTCATGGTTCAATGCAACTTCAATGCAATATCCACATTTTTATTTTATTTTTTTTTACATTTTTCTCTGATGCTTGTACTACTGTAGGTATTTTTGGCCAGAGGTTGGAGGACACAGTACAATATGAGAGGAAATTTGGACCACGGCTAGCCCCTCTCCTGGTGGAGCAGTGTGTGGATTTCATACGGGAACAGGGTCTGAAAGAGGAAGGACTGTTTAGGATGCCAGGACAAGCCAACCTGGTCAAAGAACTCCAGGATGCTTTTGACTGTGGTGATAAGCCTCTGTTTGACAGGTAAGACGAGATATTTCAATTTTAGATATTTGCAGTAAATAATGCCAAGTTGAAAGTTTAAGCTATAAGTAGTACAAGCTGTAGTAGAAGTCAGATGCAGACAAGTAGCTGTCTTTGGAAGATTCACAGTAAACTGTTTTTTAGAAATCATTTACTGTAGATGGATGTGCATATCAGAAACATGCCACAGTGTCATAATGAGCATTGAGATGCTTTAAATTCAGCATGAAATGGCACTTGCGAATGTCTGAAATGGCTTCTAGAATAAGAGAGAAAGGACTTGTATTTGGTTGAATGGTTGAGGTTTGCTATTGTTGTGAACTCATGTGAGTGACAGGTTGATCCAGCCTCGCACATCAGAGAAGAGAATAGATGTTGCTGCAAGAGGGAGGGGAAGTTATTTCGATTAAAATTACGGGGACACATAAATATAAAAATTTGTTCCCTCCGCCAGTTTAAACAGCATTAGTTCTACAATAGGTCAATTAGGTGCTTTTCAGGGTGCTGGAGCAGTTCAGCCATACTTGCCTAGTTAAGAAAACTAAACGGATGTATTTGTGTATCCTGCTGTTCTGTGTGTGACGTCTTGCAGTAACACTGACGTTCACACAGTGGCGTCCCTCCTGAAGCTCTACCTCAGGGAGTTGCCCGAGCCTGTGATCCCCTTTAACAAATATGAGGACTTTCTAACCTGTGCACAGCTTCTGCTAAAAGATGAAGAAGTGGTGAGTCTGATATACTTTCACACCGACGGTTGCAGTCACAAGGCAAGTGCAGCATTACTTTTATTGTGACCCAAGTTAGCCAAACAAATCCACTCCAAAACAAACAGAACAACCGGGGTAAACTCAACACCAACAGACAGCTAGACAGGACTAAACCCAGGGCTTAAATACACACCGAACTAATAGAGAGATGAGACACGGTGACGAAACTAAAAGGGTGATTACGAGACACGGGTGACTAATATGAAAACAAAAAAGCACATGGGGAAACAGAATGAACATAACACACACGATGACCACACAATGGACAGAAACTCACCCACCACCAAACCTAATTGTGACATATACATCTGTATTTTAGTGGGATGAAGTTGAATAGTTGAAGTTGAAGTTTTAGTCTCAGACTAAAATGCACATTTGAGCTGTTTTAAATGAAAGCAAATTTAACTGACATTTCTTAAAATATTGTTTTGTCTCAAGATTCACACCAGTAATGTTTTTTTTTGTTTGTTTTTTGTCTAAGGCATGTTTATAAAAGCTTCTTAAATGTCTTAATTGAACTAAAGCCTAATTCTGGCATAATATAAGCCCTGTCTGTGAAACCAGGCCTATATGTAATATCATAATTACTTCTGTTGTCTTTGAAAATAGGGTTAAAGTGCACTGCTGAGTGTTCTGACAAGCATTTATGGTAAATTAAAATATACTTTAATGTAATTTCTATTAAAACGTGTATGTCATGTATTCAAATATATTTGCAATTACACATTTGGAATGATGATATTGCATTGTAGTACATTTAAAAATATATTAAAGCTCAATGTAATATTAACACAACAGTTACAATTCTAATCAAGTACTTTACATGAGCTTTAGTTTTTTAGTCATCAAGTTTACTTCTTTAAACTATGACAACAAATTGTCAGTCATTATTAACAATGATTTAAAATGTAATTTAAAGTAAAACCTTTAATTGTAATTACATTATTACCGCTACATAATGCATTTTTTTAAGTGTACTTAAGTGTGTTATTAAACATAGACATGAATGTGTACTCACACTTAAGTGGCCTTTTATCTCATTAATATTAATTTTAATATCTTTAAAATGTACTTTTATGATTTTACCCTGAATTTCCCTGTGTCTACTAAAGGGACTCGGTGAGCTTGTGAAGCAGGTGAACACTCTTCCTCAGGCTAATTATAATTTGTTAAAGTACATTTGCAAGTAAGTGAATATATAGCATTCCTTCAGTTTTCTTGTACAAAGATTTCTTTTAAATAAATGATCAAAGAATATCTGTTGTCTTCACATAGATTCTTAGATGAGGTGCAATCTCACTCAAATGAAAACAAGATGAGCGTTCAGAACCTTGCAACAGTTTTTGGACCCAATATCCTTAGGCCTAAACTAGAGGACCCTGTTTCAATGATGGAAGGTAAGTATTTGCAGACATTGTAATATTCACAGCTACAAACTCTGAGTCGTTTTAAATCATTTCTTTTAGGAACATCCCAGGTTCAGCAGCTGATGACGGTGTTGATCAGTGAACATGAGCGTCTTTATATGGGGACTGAGGGGGATCTGTCTTCTGAGCTGACCGGAAGTTGTCTTCGGGGGCCTCGCAGCATGGCGGAGTGGATCTCCGATGAGGAGATGCTGAACTGCTCATCACTGAGTCAGGCGTCCAAAGTGGCAGAGAGTGTGTGCGACAGTGCCACATCTTTAGAAATCAGTACAGGTGTCCCTATCACTGCCAAAATAACACCTCAGGGAAAAGCTGGGATGACAGTCAGCCCCAGCAAGCAGACAAAATCCCTCCCCTCCTGGAAATACTCCTTCAAGAGTGGAGGGGTACGAGCTCAGCCTGCGAAAATAGGGGGCTCGTCCGTGGACGTGTCCACCTTGCCCAGTACGGGCAACTGGTTGATGAATGGGCTCTCTTCTCTCCGCAGCCACCGGCGTACTTCATCAGGAGAGCGCATGGGAAAGGATTCAGCCCTGTCGCACCGTCTGTCCACTTACGACAATGTGACCTCGTCCAGTCTCAGCGTACCCAGTGTCGCCAGTACGCCCTGGTCCACGTCCTCCTGCGAGATCTTAGTGGCTGACTCTGTGGGCAGTGACCCTTCCGGACTGAACTCTGTGAAGGTGGAGTGGTCAGTTGGAGGGTCTGTCCAAGGGCAAAGTGAGGACAGGGGTTCAGAGGTCACACAGAGCAGCGAAGCATTGGAAATGTGTGTGAGCAGTGCAGGCTGCAGTGAGAATGGAAATGTTGGAGATAAGGTGAACGCCACAGGAGAGACTGACTCTAGCACAACAGCACTTAACAGCCTTGTAACAGAGCTGAAAGATGAGTTGAAGAAACAGAAGGCCAACTATGAATCACGAATACGAAGGTATGTTTCACAGCACACTGGTGATTTTTATTTGTCTATAAGGTAAAGTTTACTTGAACAAATTCAATTAAGCTCAATAAGTGAGCAGTATAAACTTTCTCATCATTCCTTCATCATTCTTTAATGTTAGAATCTTTTTCAAAGCTGAAGTGTGTAGGTTGTGAGGAAGAGGAGAAGCTAAAGGGCCAGTCACACAGTGAAAACGCATGAATCACGCACGAATTACGCATAGATTTTCGGAGCGTGCGCCGTATGCGTAATTCGTCGGTGGAACGAACGTGGACCGTCAGTGATTGTAAGTGGATGTGGCGGCCGAAGGCGGTTTGTGCGTGATTTTGAGTTTTGAACGGTTCAAAATTTTTTCGATGCACATCTGTGCGTCTGTGTGCGTTATTCATGAGTCGCCGTGCGTAATTTATGCGTCGAGTATGCGTGACTATGCGCGGGACGCGCGTCGGCCGTCAGTGCTTATGCATCAGAACTGGTTCGAAACTGCGCACGTCCACGTCCGTCCACTGACGCCCCACCTTCATATAAAACATGAACCGCGCACGTATCATGTTCAGTCCACTGACATCCACTGACAATGTGGATTCTGAAAGTGCTTGTACGTGGAACGTTCACGAAGCGTGCGTGTTTGGACGCTCTCCGTCAGTGATTCATGCGTCAGTCGTGCATCGAATGTTCGTGGAACACTTTGGTCAATCTCTCGACGCACAAGCACGCACAAACCCAATCTGTGCGTGATTTGTGAATGATTTGTGCGTGATCGGCTGTGTGACTGGCCCTTAATGTTTTTGATATTTTTGTAAATTTTGATTTCATGGTGGCTTTAAAATACTTTCTTCAAGGCCAGTTTTAAAATGCTGACACGAGGAAGTCATTTTGTAAGTTGATTCCCCCCAAAATGATTTTGGTCTAATCAAAACTGTTGTTGTTGTTGTTTCACCAACAATGGCTCAACCAATGGTGTGAGTTTGGGGGCGGGGCTTTCTGTCTCTGCCAGTAGAAAGTGCTTGAGAAACCTGATTTTCAACAAAATTATTATTTAGCATTTGCTAAATTTTATTTTGTGCTAGCGGCATACAATCTACACACTTCACCTTTACAATACAGTAATACCTCGGTTTACGAGCGACTTGGTATACGAGCAAATCAGTGTACGAGCATGGAGGGTCGAATCGGTGTACGAGAAAAACTTTCCCTCACCCATGCGCATTTTTGTGTGAAAAAAGTCCTATCGCTCAGCATCCTTGTGCGCATTTTTACATGAAATATCCTAATGACAGCCTCTCATAACACAGTAAGGAGGTTCCAACCCCTTTATAACCCCCTAACTCATTCATTGGCTGCATCATTCACCACAGTGATACTTTTATAAGTGATTTACAGAAGTTTTTACCTCATATTCTAAACATTAATTAATTGTGATCGCTATTGTTCACATAGTGCAGTGGTTCTCAAATAGGGCGCGGAGCGATGCCAGGGGGGGCGCGCGTGACCCTGGAGAACATGCTTTTTTTTGCCAGGGAGTAGGTTTTCTTGCACTGAACAAGAGCAGCATATATGAAGCTCAGATAACCATCCCCTCATCCTTTGACGTGTACGATCACACCTGTGTTCATATGTGTCACGTGATCAACCACTAAACACACGTGTTTTCACGCGTTATCTGGCACTGATCCAAAAAAGACGCGCTCAGAGCTTGTCATTTATCACAACAATTCAGTGTTTTCAACCACATAAGGTTTCTTTTAGGTTTCAACAAGGTGAGCCAACAAGTTAGTGACTATTTTGAATAAAAAAGAAAAACTAAATAAATGTATTGATCTATTATACAGCGCTTTTTGTGACTGCGGTATGTCACGTGACAAGCATGACGCGTTGCCATGGAAACCGTAAGGCGAACGTTCCAAAATGGGGGGGGGGGGGGCGCAAAATTTTACCTCTTCCTAGGGGGGGCGTGACAGAAAATAATTGAGAAGCACTGACATAGTGGAATATACACGTACAGTACCTCTAAGCAGTAACTGTCACCGTTCATGAATTCAGTGTCTCTTAGTTCTGCCTGAGTGTGTATGTGTGTGTGTGGTCACTGAACACCTGATTCTCATATCATCTCCCCGCTTTCGTTCGCGGCTCCCGCGCATTCGTTCTTTCGCGGCTCCCGCGGGATCGTTCGTTTGCTGCTCCCATGACTTTAACTCTGGATTATCACTTTGTTTGTTTTCTGCACTATTATAATAAATTTACTAATTTGCTTTCATCCTATATTTTTAGAGTTTAATTGTCAATTATTAATTTGTATTTATATGAGATCTTAATGGTTACAATTTTAACTGCAATTTATAGGGTAAAACCCAAAAAATATTTAAAATGGGCATTTGTGGTCATGTGGAACGAATTAATTGATTTTTAGTGCATTCTTATGGGGAAATTTGTTTTGGTGTACGAGCATTTTGGCTTACGAGCTCGCTCTTGGAACGAATTAAACTCGTAAACCGAGGTATTACTGTAAATAGTAATTTATTAAATGTATTAGAATAAATTGTGTATAACATTATCCTTTCCTTTCAATAATTTAAAATTTAATTGATGTAATTCATTCTTCTAAGGCTAGAGGAATCAAACGTCATGCTGCGTAGCCAAATGGAGAGACTAGAGGAGGACTTGGATCAGGAGAAGAAAAAGCATCGCATGTTGGAAATTAAACTCCGCAACTCTGATCGGGCCCGTGAGGATGCAGAGACCCGCAACCGCTTGCTCCAGAACGAAATGGAGGAGTTCTTCTCCACCTTGGGAGATCTGACGTTGGGAACAAGAACAAGCAAAATTTGACTGCTGTTCTGACTGTTCTCCTGACTGAGAGACTGTGTGTTTGTTGTAGATAGAATTTGGAAATCTCTCTGCTCATGCATCATGAGTATTCAGAGGTCATTTTGTGCTGTTTTTAACGGCGATTTGATCGTGTAGCAGTTCTACTTTCCTCTCTGATCTTCAGTCTTACATTTTAAAGGGATAGTTCACACAAAAATATTAATTCTGTGATTTACTCCCCCTCGTGTGGTTCAGAAAGCAAATGCAGAGAACAAAAGCAAATGCAGAGAAATCTTTCAAGAAAAAACTAATTCAAAAAGGAGTGCACTATTTTGTGTGAAGAACAAACCAAAATGTGAATCTTGTTCTCATCGTTAAACTTGCCACCTGCTATTTGTAAATAATGCTATTCCTTTAAGGTGAAGTTCAATTTTCAGCAGCCATCACTTGCATAACCGAACATGCACAGATTATACCAAAGCATGACTTTTTCTGTCCAGACTGTTCCCTCACAAAGGCAGGTCATTTTAATGGTGTTTCCTGGTAATGCATGGAATGAAAGAAGTCCTGCTGAATCATCTCTTGATGTTTTGATGAAATGATCACTCCATCCTTCATCATATACAAGCTGCATCCTATCACACTGTGCCTCACACTTCCAGACATGAACAAGTCAATCAACTGTTACGCCATCGGACTTCAAACACAAACTCTTTTTTTAGCAAATCCCTTTATTGTAAGTAAAATGCACTATAGAATAAAAGACTAGAAGAGGTGACACCATCCAAAATGTACAAGTGTTGAATAGTACAACTTGTCAACAGTTATTAAAATCTTTTAAATTAACAGCAGATTACTTCGGCTGCAAGATTGCCAAGGCTAGTATTTATTTAAGCTTATTAATGTACCTAGAGCTATTTCTCAGGTGTTGTTTTTCAAAACATTCAAAGAATGAGTGTCTTTATATAAAATAGATGATGGAACCAATGCTGACATATACTTGAATGTGTTAGTTTTTTATTTTTAAGTATGCACATATCTTCTTGTGGCTGTTTTTTCTGTTTATTGATTCCTGAATGCAGAAAGTGCCAAAGTAGAGGTCTTCAAAAAATGGGTATTTCATTTCAAATGAAGACTGGCTGGTCTTCATAATAAATTGCAGATGTCTTTAAATCGTGTGCAATGTTGTGACTCTATAATTTTTTAAGGAAAATGTGAAGTTGGATAATGAGTGATATAAAAACTCCATTAGCAAATCATGTGTTAAGTGTTGGGCAAAACTTAAAATTTTGTTATCAACGAATCACTCTCACATCTTTCCAAACCCATAAGACATTCATCTGCATGAAACCATGAGAGATTTTGGTCCTTTCCGCCAAGGTTTTAATGTTTTATCCTTACATTTACCATATATGATGTGCTCTTTAATGTGCACTCAAATCATATGGATTTCCTTTTTCGACATCTCTATGAACTTTCAGTAGGACAAAATTAGAAAAAATTTTTTTAGAACAAAATCTTCCATGTGTTTCAAAGACGAACAAAAGTCTTACTAGGTTGATGTAAATGAAGCCTGAGTTTTCATATTTTCAGGTGAACTAACCCTTTAAAGAGTTTGGTAATATATGTATAAAGCAGCCAATTTCCATTGTCAAAGTAGTTTGCAAGATTTAAGCATAACATCTTGGACATCAATGAGGACACAAAAAGACAAGCAAACCCATTTTCCAATGGTTTATTTCCATTTTTCCAGTTGTTATGATGTTAACAGTTCAGTGCATTCTAATGAGGTGGTGGTCTGCTAACCCTAATATAAAACAACTGTATCAGTTTGTGAAGTCTAATAAACCCAGCACCGATCTTATGGTTGTTTTACAGTGTTTTGGACTTAAAATCAAATGCTAAGCAGGTCATGCAAGATACTGCCCACTGTTGAGACTGGGGATGAGAAACTTTTCCTCTCCATTTTAATCATTCTCTTTTCTTTTTCTCGAAACAGCAAAACATGGACATAACCCTTCCGAACATTTTCTGAAATAAATAGAGTCTGAAATAAGATGGTTCAATGTTCAGCTTTGAGAGTCACTTGCACATAAGCTGAAAAACAACAACAACAAAAAACCGTCAAGAGGAAACAAGGACACACACGCGCTGAATTGTATACACATACATACTCACAGATTCACACTTACAAACTATACAGACAATTGTACATTGAATAAATAAATAAAACAAAACAAAGTTTACAGTAATACTCGTAAAACGTGAGCTGTATGATGTCAGTGTGAGGTAGTTCAGACTCAACCTTCAAACGGCTCTTGTGTTTCATGCCTAAACATCACATGTTGAGAAGCTTTTGCTTTTTGCAGTTACAGTAGGTTCAGGCTTCCCAGGCAAGTATGTAGGGCTTAATATCATTGCCACTGTTAAGAGCACTTAAAAAAAAAAACACTAATATAAAGTAATAGAAAAATATTTAGTTTTTTTTTTAACCCTGTGCACAGGTAAATAAATCCAATGGGCTAAACCCCAGGTCAACAACATTCAGATTCCCACTTTTCACTACACAACTTCAGACTTATTCAACGTTCTCTCTCATGTTCACATTCAAAAACAAACGTAAAAGAAAACCATTTCCCTGATACAGCTTATCGGTAACACTTTACAATAAGATTTCATTAGGTAATATGAGTTAATTACTTTAGTTAACATGAACAATACTTCTACATCATTTAGTTCATTTTAATTTCAATATTAACTCAAATTTGATTAAAATCTAAACATTAGCTAATGCGCTGTGAACCAACGTGAACAAACAATTGTATTTTTATTAACTAACATTAACAAAGATAAATGCTGTAAATGTATTCATTGTTAGTTCATGTAAAATGAAACCTTATTGTAAAGCGTTACCACCTTATCAAATAATGCGTGGCACTCCACAGAACTCAATGTCACAAGTTGCAATTCAAATACATACAGTAGGTCCCGCTCATTTACACATCATGTGCCATTAAAGACCTTCCAACCTGACTGGGGAAACAAAACAAAAAAACAACAACCGAAAGATAAATAATTTCCAAATTTGGTTCATTTCACTGTTATACAAAAATAAGTAGCTTAATAACTAATGGAATATGCTAAAAATTATACACTGTAGCCTTTTTTGTTGGTGTCCCATATAATAATAATAAATTGATTGGGAATAAATACGAGAAAAACTGCTAAATCTACTATTGATGCAATTCCAGCAACAGTCGTGGTCAGAATTATTGGCACCCTTGGTATATGATCAAAGATGATAAAATGATCAAAGGCAGCTGTGAAAATAAATCCTTTTTGAACTTTCAATGAAACATTGTTTTTTTTTTAAATCACAAAAAATAAACCTTTCATTGAAGTAAAACTGATGAATTATGATAAACATTTTTCTCTATACACATTGGCCACAATTACTGGTACCCCTAGAAATTCTTATGAGTAATACAATTATTAGGACACTAGGGTGACTAGGAACATGCCATCACTTCCTGTTTCACAGAAGTATAAATTTAACGCAACACAAAGGCCAAATTCCCATCACAATGAGTAAAACCACAGAATATAGTTCTGATGTGCAGCAAAAGATTGTTGAGCTTCACAAAACAGAAAGTGGCTGTAATAAAATAGCTAAGCATTGAAAATTCCCCATTTCAACCATCAGGGCAATAATTAAGAAGTTCTAAACAACTAAAGATGTTATGAATCTGGCTTTCCTGTAGCTCAATCAGTAAAGCATTGGTGCTTCGATCCCAGGCGAAGCAAGAACTGATTCAATGTGTATCTTGAATGCAATGCAAGTCGCTTTGGATAAAAGCGTCTGCCAAAAGCATAAATGTAAATATGTCTGTAAGAGGACGTGTGTCTATACTGTCTTAATGCATGGGGTTAGAAAGCTTATAAAAAAACATTAAAAAAAAACAGGACCTACATCACCACAACTTGTTCAGGAGAGTTTCAAGAAAAATATTCAGCTTTCATCCAATAACAAACTCCAGCATATTCAGTTGTCAGACACGACCGGAAGTTCAATTGGGACAGACAGATGAAAAAAACAAAATAACTTTTATGGCAGCCGAACAGGAATAAAACATACCCCATGCCCATGGTTAAATATACCTCTGGATATTTAAAATTATGGGCATATTTTTTGCTGGAGGTTCTAGACATATTGTTCAGATCCATCTCATCATGGATTCTAGCAAATACCAACAAATAAAAAAATATTTACAAAAAAAACTGACAGCCTCTGTTTGAAATCTAAAACCGAATCAAACATCAATACCAATACAAAAATAAAAATATTAAAGGTTCTGCCATGATCATTCCATGTCCCTGACCTGAATCCTATAGAAAACTGAAGGGGAGAGAGCTTTTATTTTGGCAAAAGGAGTATGGAATAAAAGCGTTTCATTAATGGTGGCTTATGTGTATTAGAGAAAAACATTTCACAATGAGATTCCCCCTCATTTTAAATAGTTTTACTTCAATGACAGGTTGTATTTTTGTGAATTTTCTGAATGAAAGGTCAAAAGGATTAACAACACAGATTTATTTTCACAGGCTTGTTTGATTTGTTTCATATTTACAAATAATTCTGATCAAGATGGTTTTTAAGTGCAATGCTTGTCCAATATGCAGATTTTTAAGGGGTATATTTGAACTTAAATAATAAAGGTGCTGAAATAACTAGAACAAGAACACTAGAGAGATGCACAAGCACGCCACACATCACAGTCTACCAGGAAATTAACCAGCAGCAAAGTATTCATGAAAAACAGAACAGCCTGATAAAATAAATCAATGTACATATAAAAATATTTTTTCGATGTTGCGAGTTATATCTAAATGAAAATGTACAAAATTTAAATAAAATAGGCTGTGCACAAAGATGGAAAACATGACCCAGAAAAAGCCACCTCAGGCAAGTTGTCAAAACGTCCTTAAATAACTATGTTGATATCAATTTGTGCAACATTGTTATGTCCATTTTAAAATACTAATATTGAAAATCTAAAGATTTCCATATCCCAAGTGAGCAAGAAAATTATACACTGACCAAAAAAAAAAAAAAAAAAAAAAAGACTCAAAATAAATTAATTTGAGAAAATATATTCACAATTCAATCTTTACAGATTACCTTCCAAAATCACTCTACGACAACATGACAAAATACTCTAAATGTAGCTTATAAAAGAAGAATTTTGTTATGGAGTTCACTATCATCGGCTAAGCCGGTTAGGGCTGTCGCTAAAAAGATAAAATTGTATAGTCATTTACAGCATCTACAGCAGAACTCAAAAAAAGCCATACCCGACCCGAAATAATTTATTAGACTGGCCTAAATCTGATACCATGCCACACACAGAGAAACTCCAGGGGAAGGTGATAGTCATCTGCAGCAGCTCAGGGGTCCCGCAGAGGCCTCCAGGCTGCTGTCCGTGTCCGAGGCCACGGTGGGCTCTGTGGACATGGAGGAGACGTCGTTAATAGAGGAGGAGGAGGAGGGCTGGGGTGAGCCGTTGATCACTGCTCCACCTGTGCTATGTGAAACACAACAGTCAGTTAGATTACCTGCACGTGATGTGTGATTATATGCAGATGCAGGGCTCGACAATAAGGACTGCATGATGGTCCGAGGTTAGCGAAAAAGACGTTTGGGATAGCTGACGGAATTGTATTTTTCATTTGCATATTTTGCACAAGTCTTGCCAATTTAATCACGCAAGTGATTGTATGATGTAGATTAGTTAGGCTAGAATTGGAATCGAAAAATTGCGAATTATCTTATTGATCAAAATTTATTGGTGAAGCCAGTAAAAATGTTGACAGGGCAAGTACAAATTTAAACCAGTAGAACGAATCCTTAGCTTTGAGCTCTGACACAAACATACAAAAAATTATAATAATAGTCAACAAACACATTGATCTGCATTAGACTAAGATAAACTCATCTAACTAACCTAGAGGGGAAGGCTGACCTCGAATTACACCATTCTTTGTCCGTTCTTCCCAATCCATCACTTCTTTATAGATCAGCTCTGATGAAGAAAAACAAAGAAGAAAAAAGGAATTAGAGAATTAGAAAGAATAGTCTTTTTCCTTTAAGTACTTAGCTGCACACTTTTTATCCAGCAAAAGTGAAGCCATTAAGAGAATGAAACTTTATAAATATATTTATATTCAATTAAACAGATACATTAATAAAACTAAAATCAACTTGCAAATAGTGACATTAAATTACATACTTGGAAAGGAAAAAAGCAGGGATTCAAATAAAAGGGAACTGTTTGTTTGACTGATGAATCGCTTATTGTATCATATAATAATGACTGATGAATCATATAACCCTCAAAATGACTTAATTCACTAAAATGCACCACAATTCGCAACACTTTTAGGAACTTGAGGGATTTTTGAGCTGTCACAATACATAACTACTTGTGGGAAAAAGTATCTTCTCATGGAAAATTTGGAACCGTCATGCAGCTGAAAAATCCAGATAAATTGCATTGTTACTTTTAGTTAGTTACTCTCCAACACTGGATAGATGAACGAAATCACATGCTCCTCTCCATGCGTTGAAAGAAATATCAATCTTTCTAATTTAAGCAACTGCCGTCAGACATTTAAACACGCTGAGGAGCTTATTAACACTATTCAATCAGGTGACTGCTGCAGACAAGATTTCAACCGCGTGTGCAGCGTGCAAATGATGTTCGTTCTTATCCTCTGGCACTTTCCTTTGCATCAGATTTCACTTAGTGAGTTTTCAAGTTAGAAAAACAAACCAGTAGAGGTCAAACGGTAGAGCGTGGTGCTAGCAATGCTAAGGTCATGGGTTCGATTCCCAGGGAAAGCAAGAACTGATTAGAATGTCAAAATGCATCTTGAATACAATGCAAGTTGCTTAGGATAAAAGTGTCTGCCAAATGCATAAATGACTAAATGTATAAACCACCTTTCCACTCATCCACTGTGTGTTCCCTCTCATCGAGTTGTTTGTCTGTGATCAGAGGAGGTGGCTGAAGAGAGAAAGATAAGCATACATAATTATACTGGTGACAAAAACAATCCATTTGTTAAATGCGTGCTAAGCTGTCATTTCAATGCAGCACTGGTCTGAACGGGACAGTGAGAGTTCTGTTATGTTGGCATCAGGTTCCCGACCCCTGCTATATGGCAAAGGTTTAAATTGATCAAAAATCGTCTGATATATATTGCTGGCTGATACATCAGTGCATCTCAAGTTTTGTACTGTATTTTAGATCAAATTAAACACAGCCTTGACATTTTCAATAGTAGTGTATATTAACATATCTAATATTTTAAAACATCAAGTATCTGTAAAATATTTTTTTAACTTGTATTCAAAAAAATTATAAGCTTATCAACAACAACAAAAAATACCCATTTATTATGGCACAGTAGTAATTTGTTAAAATAGATTTTTCAAAGCAAGCAAATATTTTAAATTACTTAGTCATAAATAGTTTTACAAAAAGGGTTTCAAAATTACAGCCCTGTTTGGCCATTTAGGAAGGGGAAAAATAATCAACACTAATTATGTAGACTACTCAAAAGTGCAAGGACTTGAAATCACAATGAGCTTGCATGCGTACTTAACAGCAATGGATTGGTACTTGGTGTGTGAATGCGCATAATCTCACCGCTTCCACTTCAGCTGGGTCGTACCACACATTAATGTAGGGGTGGTGAAGAGCTTCATCCACAGAGATTCGCTTAGATGCATCTATTACCAGCATTTTAGACAGCAGGTCTCGCGCCTGGCTCGCTGCATAACAAATCACACCAAGTACAAAGAGTTAATGGTGCTTCTAAGGTTCTCAAGTGGCTTGACATGTCACCTCGAACACACAGCAGATTATTCAGGCCACTTCACTGTGACTGCAGTGGAAATGATTAGAATTGCAAAATAGGTTGTTTTTGTTCTGCAAATATACATACCAGTTGAGCGATGGACGAAATATTTAATTTCCAAGGCATTTACGGTAAATACTACACTGACACAACACCAAAATTTTGACATTTCCATTTGCAAGCATGCAGCAATTGCCTAATTAAGTACAAACATACTACAGAAAAATATCACCCATTTAAACCTTTAGGCAGATGTACCTTTCAGTTTGTTGTGTTCTGAATCAGCAGGGAACAGGACGTCGGGAAACAGCTTCTCAAAGCTGTATCCGGTGTACCGTGGCCTGTTCTCCACATAGGTTCGCACAGACTGGTTGAGCTTCATCAGGAACTCCTGGGATGGTGTTCCCAGCTGCTCTATGACTTTGTTCCACTGATCAATATCTTTCAGCATTAGACGGTTAAGAAAATTATAAATTGGCCTACAATATCTAAAATGATCTTCTTGCAGGTTTTCCATAAATCTTTTACTTTCCATAAATTCATTTTGAAGGCCTATGCTAAATCTATTTAGTCCTAAAAGCCATAGTGCACCTTGGAAAAACATGTGTTGTGTGTAACAAAAGAAGGGATGGTTATGGAAGGGATGACACACGATAGACATGTAAGGATACGATCTGAACCTGGAAACAACACACTACCTCTCACCATTTCAGCCATGATACAGCCAACAGACCACACATCCACTGAAAAATGAAATGAAAATGAAATTAGCGTGCAACAGAGCTAAAAAAGGAGGCAAAATAAGAATGATGAAAAAGTGATGTGCGTCATGCAGGAACTTTCATGTCTAGCAGGGAATGTCAGTGAGGATGGAGCACAGACGTAACAGAATGATCATTGCAAAACTATAAATAAACCGGAAACAAGTTTTATGAAGCATCATGGGCCCAACCATTTACTCATGTTATGACTCGCAACAGTGACTCAACTGATTATGATGGAAGAAAAAGAAAAAATCATTGGGCAATTTTACAGACTTAGATGTAATATGACCATACACATATTTTACAGAACATTATTTTCACAGAACACGTCAAAACGTGGGCTTTCTGAGATGACACTCACTATCATTTGTAAGATTTTGATTTGGAAGAAGTATTTTATACTGACCAAAGGCTAATTTATTTGATACAAAATATAGTACAATCAGCAATATTGTAAAATATTATTACAACTTAAATATTATTTTGGGACAGTTTCAATATTAAAAATATTATATATTCTTGTGATGTCAAAGCTGAAATTTCAGCAGTCTTCAGAGTCACATGATTCTTCAAATCATTCTAATATGCCAATTAAAAAACATTATTGTGCTGCTTCACATTTTTGTGAATCTTTTGATGAATGGAAAACTATTTCTTATTAAATTCTAATCTTTTGAAACAATGTATTTTAATAATAAACTTATTTAAACATTAATTCTTTCATTTTTATCAATTTAATAAATCTTTTTCTAAAGAGAAGTATACATTTCCTTTTTTTTAAGAAAAAAAGAAAAGCTTACTGACCAAGCTTGTGAACAGTAGTGAAGACCACAGAGAGTGCAAAACCTTTAAAATCTAATAAACTCATAAATGCAACTGACTCTGCATTCAGAAATAATTTACAATATGAAACTAAAACATTGTCAGACCTTTATCAGAAAACAGAACAGCTAGAATCCCTGAATGAACATCAAAACAACTAGTACAAATGCACAACTGGGTTTACCACCACATGAAAATAATATTAAAAAAGAAAAATATTGAGAATCTCATAAATCTTATGATTTTATTCTCTTTTATTCTTTGTTTCTTGTTAATTTAACAGAAAACTAAAACATATACGAAGGAGAGACGACCAGAAAACGAAAAAGCATGTGCCAATCTAAAAGTCCAAACTAACCCTCCAACATAGGAGAAAATAGAAAATTACCAGAAAGTCAACTGAGAAGTGAACCCTTCAGTGAAACAAATATTTGAGTGAAATGCGAAAGAAAGGGCTATAACCAAAACATAACCAACACTGCGTTTGATGAGCACAGCATGCATAAAGAACATCATATAGAAGAACCTTCATTCACATTTATGCCAAATTAGCGAGGGACTATACAGTATATCTAGCTCAATACATGCCGCAGGACTCTTCAATGTGAGAGTAACACAGTTTCTCAAAATGACACCAGTCAATCTGAACGTCTATTACGCATTTTTGTACTTTTGCGGCTCAAGGATACAGTCCCTCCCAGGAAAAAGGATTTTGTGTCGGACCATTTCTGCCAAAATGCAGCCCACAGACCAAATGTCCACTAAACGCGTGCAGCAGAGGGAAAGAGAGAAAACGGTTAAGCAGGAAGTCAGGGGGTGTTAGTATTTTTGTACCGTTGCATAAGAGCTTGTTTTATTCATTAGTTTGGGTAAGAAATGAATGAGCACACCACGCCATTGTCTACTCCTCACACACTAAAAAGCCTTTGCATTTTTTCAGAGACAGAACAAAACAGAACAAATTCCCAGCAAATTTTATGCCTGCTAACACGTTTTGCTGCTGAAACCACAAAGCTATTAGTGCAAGGAGAGAATCAGAGAAGCCTATAAAAGCGTGAATTGAAGCCTGTAACACGAAGATGATATTGGTAGTTAAGCATGCATAGGATGTGCCAACTAGGCATTCTGTAGCTTGTCAGCGGCACTGACCATTGGCTTGATATCCCATTCCCAGGATGACTTCAGGGGCTCTGTAGTAACGTGTCACCACATATGGTGTCATCAGCAGACCCGTAGCTGCTGTCCTGGCCAGACCGAAATCCAGGATCTTCAGGGTACAGTCTGACTTTACCACTATGTTACTGGGTTTTAGATCCTAAAGAATAACAGGAGAGAATATTAGTCAATGGTGCCGTTTTTGCATTCAATTTATAGCATTTGTTTGCTTTAATATACATTAAAAGTATACTGAGGTCCAAAAGTCGACATTGATAAATACCCAAGTAGAGAGAAAAACACACACACACACAAAGTTTTAGAAATGAAAATAGTGACAAACTATCATTTTGTGGTTTTGGTTTAGTATTTCTTTTTTCAATAAATCTCTTATGGTAACCAATGATGTATTTAAAAAAATAAAATGTATTATAAAATATTATGACAATTTAAAATAGCAGTTTTCCATTTAATATATCCTAAAATGTAATTTATTCCTATGATGACTTGGCTGAAATTCCAGCATCATTACTCCGGTTTTCAGTGTCATATGATCCTTACGAAATCATTCTAATATGATGATTTGGTGCTCAAGAAACATTTATTATTATTATTATTAGCACTGTTGAAAACTGGTGGATTGCTTAATAATTTTGTGGAAATCATTTCCTTTTTTTCCCAGGATTCTTTGTTGAAGATAAAGTTAAATAGTATAATTTATTTAAAAGTGTCGATATTTTTCCAGTTCTATTTACCACTCAAAATGTTCTGCTGATAATCTTCTGTAATAAGAAAAAACCAAAGTACACATTTGGACCAGTGGCAGCAAAATTTAACATTCATGTAACATTAATGGGTGATCGTTTTACAAAATCAAAGGATGCAAATAAATAAACTGCCATAAGTGGTTATAAACGGTGTGCACTTTGTCAGCTACAGTACTGACTGTTTTCGGTTTCACTTATGATTCGTACCGGTAACTGTACCGGTAACTGAAAGTTAACCAGCAAAACAGATATATTTCCAGAGGCTAAAATGATTTAAAACTAATGTTCTGTCCTCCATTTTAAACGAACAAATCTTTCCCCATCATTAACCTTGAAAAAGATGTTCCTCCAGTGTTTCTGCATTTCTCATCTCATAATTTTCCTATCAATCGATCTGTCAGAGTGAATCCATTTTTACTAATTTACTACTTGATCATCCACGGCTGCAAATGAAATTTGCATATTTCATGTTCGAAGGTCGCTGTTTATAAGACGTGACCTTGTGCAGTAAGACAAGATTTATTGTATTCAATCCATAGCATCATGAAGTTCTCCAGTCATATCTGTGCAAAAGCAGTACACTGTGTGAGACAGAGGTAAAGTCAAGGTGAAACAGGACTATAGGACAGCGATGTTTACTGAGGATCACTTGATCGCTTCCCTCCTGTCGCCTCTCAACACGTCCCTGCCTCAACAGCGCAATGCAGTCCACAGCAGCAGCTGCAGTCAGTCAGGCAGGCAGGCAGAGGTCTGGCTTTTTGTAATCAGCCCAGGGGATGAAACCCCTCCCCCTCCCTCACCTTAACTGATTATTAAGCTTTTCGCCGTCAGTGCAACCTTGGCTGCGTACGGCAGTCTTTTTGTTTAGGCGTGCAGGCTTTAGGCTAAAGAGCACCGACCCTGTGGATGATCCCTGCGGAGTGGAGGTGTTTTATTCCACACAGCGTCTGGTACAGCAGATAGGACAGCCGCTCGTGGTCCAGCTCCATCTGAATGACTTGGCAGAGGTTGGCGTCCATCAGCTCCATTACTAGGTAACTGTCGTTGGGGAAGGGGCGGGAAGGGGAGGGACAAAAAAAAGAGGGTGTGATGGGGGGGTAAGAGAGAGCAGAGAAGAAGGGGAGGGGTGTGTGTGGATGTGAGAGAGCATTAGCGGGGTATCAGCTGGGGTCTGGCGTTTTTAACTGTATAAATACACAATATATACTCACACATCTTGGAATTCTTCTAATGTTTTTTGGGGTGTAAAAACATTTAAGAGGCCTATTATCTGGGAATGAAAAAGACAAGAATATCTATTAGAGTGCTTATGACCTGCTGGATGCTGGATAAATGTTTCCCATTGCTTGCAACATGCACCCATTTTCGGCTCATGACGACTTACATTTTTATGGTTGACACACTTCATGAGCACCAGCTCTCTGTATGCGCGTTTGGCATGAGTCTGATTCTGAAAAGGCCGGCTGAGTTTCTTTATAGCCACGTTTCGCTCAAGGTTGTGGTCATACGCGGAGCTAAAAGAGAAAAGGATGCATAAAACAGATGAAAAGATGTGACGACGTCTTTGATTTGAGATGGAACATGAGCTCTAGAACGTACCAGACTATTCCCTGAGCACCCGAGCCAATGGGTCTTAGATTCTGATAGCGCTTCAACACTGTGAATGTGGAATCACCCACATCTACACTGTAGAATTCTTTTTCTCGCTTATTTTTGTTCATGGTGAAGTTGATGTCCGAGCATCCGAACGAGGCAGACTTTTACAAACCTAGACCGCAAAAACAAAATCAAAATTCTATATATATTGCAATTGCTGTTAAATCTCTAGCATTGTAACGTCATTTTCCCGCAGTATCTTTTTTCCTGGTATAGTAGAATAAGCTGAAAGAACAACACAGAGTGGTCTCAAGCCTCTTTTTGGCTCTGGGCTTCACCACTGTGCCATCAAAAAGAAAATAACTAGAGCATACAGCTGTTAGAAATACACACACACACATACACACAAAAAGGGGACTCGCACAACACCAAAGAGTAGGGCAGTTTCCT